>CM076584.1:535314208-535914208 GCA_034641835.2 Pinus albicaulis
CGCTCGCCAAGCAGCCGGCCTCCACCACCACCTGGGGGAATCGACCTCCCGCGGCGGGAGACCGATTCCGGGAATCGGCCTCCCGCCGCGCGAGGGTGATTCCGGGAATCGGCCTCCCGCCGCGGGAGGTCGATTCTCAGAATCAGCATCCTGCCGTGAGGGTGATTCCCAGAATCAGCCTCCCGCGACGGGAGGGCGATTCTCGGAATCAACCTCCTGCCACGGGAGGCCGATTTCAGGAATCGCCCTCCCGCGGTGGGAGGGAAATTCCTGGAATCGACCTTTCGCGACGAGAGGGCGATTCTTGGAATCAGCCTCAAGGCGATTCCCGGAATCAACCTCTCGCCGCAGGAGGGTGATTCCCAGAATCACCCTCCCATCGCGAGAGGGTGATTCCCGGAATCGGCCTCCCGTCGTGAGAAGGCAATTTCCAGAATATGCCTCCCGCCACGGGAGGCCGATTCCGAGAATCGCCCTCCTGTCGCGGGACGGCGATTTCCGGAATCGACCTCCACTGCAAATGGGGCGAGTCCCAGAGATGAAGCTTCTCCAAGAGAGCCGATTCTCGAATATTCTCCTTGATGGTAAAACTCCCACGGCCACAGAAGCGACGGTGGTCTGCTTCTACGATAAAAGATTCTTTTTTTAATTTTTAATATATATATATATATATATATATATATATATATATATATATGTACATATTTTTTAGTGATTATTATATTATTATTATTATTTTAATTCAAAAGTTTTAAAATTTTTTTTTTTCAATTTTTTTCAATTTTAATTGATTTTTAAAAAGTTTTTTAACTTTTTATTTCTCGATATTTTTTTTTTCCTTTATATTTAAAATTTATTTGTTTATTCATTTATTTATTAAAATTTAATATTTTCTTTTTTAAATTTAATTTGTTATTTTAATATTAACATTTTTTTTAAATTTAATACAATCTAATATATATATTTTTAATTTAAGTTCACATATATATATTTTATTTTTTATAATTTAAATTCAATTTATTTTTTAAAATTTATTTGTTTTTTTAATATATATTTTTTTTAAATTTCATATTTTTATTGTATTTTATTTTTCATTTTTCATTTTTTACTTTTAATTTAAATAATGTTTTTTTTTTTGTAAATTTAAAAGTTTTAAATTTATTAAAATTTAATATATTTCTTTAAATTTAATATTTTTTTTTAAATTTAATAAACATTTTCTTTTTCTTTTTTAAATTTAATTTCTATATTTTATTTTTTATAATTTCTTTCTTTTTTTAACTTGTTTTTTTTTTTTTTAATATTTTTTTATTTTGTTTTTTATTTTATTTTTTTATTTAAACATATTTTTTTAATGTTTGAATTAAAATTTTGATTTAGTTTTTATTTTTATTTTTTTATTCCTATATATTTTTAAATTTTAAGCTTTAAAATGTTTTTATTTTTTAAATTTATTTATTTTCTTAAATTTTAGGTTTTTTTTAATGTTTGAATTTTAAAAATTAAAAAATGTTATTTCTATTTTTAAAAATGTCAAAAATATGACAATTTTTTTTTTTTTTTTTTGGGTATTCCAGTGTCAACTGGTTTTGTTTTGAGGGTGTTTTTTCAATCCTTTTTTCAAGAAACAATTTTGTTTTTAGCATAATTTTATAAAATGTTGAAATTTGACCTTCAAAAAAACCAAGTGCGTTCTGGAATACACTTTTTTTGTTTTTGGGGTGTTTTTTCATGTTTTTTGAGTCTTTTTGGGCTAGAGTTCCCGTTTTGAGGTCAGGTTACCTATTTCATCAATAACAATGTTACAACTATTGAATGTATTTTCCAAACAACAGAATGATTATTGTGCGACGCGATATAAAATTTGATGAGGATAAATCCATGTGATTGTCCCTTGAGAGGAAGCTGGATTTGCATGCATAGGAGGAACTCTTTGTTCCCAAGGATGAGCCTCAAGATGTGGAGCAACCACGTGTAGAGGATCATGGAGTGGTAGAAAAAACTCATGCATAGCCATCCATTAGAAATGGCAGAAGACGCACCACAGAAGCTGATAGATTGAGACTTGATGGAGCAAAGAATGTAGGAGCCCCTACTTCATTGTGTAGATGGAGACAGTCTCCTGACATGTTTACTAGATACATAGCTCTTATGAGAAAGTGTATTGTGACAGAACCATCTTCCTTTCAGGAAGAAGTGTAGAAAACAACTTGGGTTGATGCTATGGTAGAGTAGTATGACTCCATCATCAAGAATAGTGCATGGAAGGTAGTCCTAGGACCAGTCGACAAATCAGTGGTTGGATCTAGATGGACCTACAGCGTAAAGCAAGTTGCTGATGGGAGTGTGGAGAAGTATAAGGCCAGATTTGTGGTTCGGGGATTCTCACATATTGAGGGGAACGACTATGATGAGACTTTTGCACCAGTCACGAGGTAATTTTCCATTAGATCTATCCTTGCACTCTTAGCACAGATGGGGTGGTGCATTCATTAGATGGATGTGAAAACTGCGTTCCTCAATGGAGTTATTGAGGAAGAAGTGTACATAGATCATCCAGAAGGTTTCGAGATCTTCGACTGTGAATCACATGTGTGCTGACTCAAGAGAGCACTGTATGGCTGAAGCAAACTTTTCGTGCTTGGTACACTCGGATTGACAACTATTTCACCGGGTTGGGCTTCACCAAAAGTGAAGCGGAGAAAGCCATAGATTTTAATGTTGTAAAACTAACCCAAACTAAAATGATGATCTAGATCTATGTGCAAATTGTCATCATTGTGAAATTTATGTATCTTAAAATGTAAATAATATGAGAGCATTGGAATTTCTTTGAGTGTGAGAGCTTCATGGTCTAGATATATGTGTTGCCTTAGATTTATGAATTCTTTGGGTTAAAGAGATTTATTGAGTATGATCTAATGGGTAGTTATAAACACAATTTTGGCTCCCATTTGTTTGGATCAACCCTATGACTATCATTATAAAAGTTTATTTACATTTTCAATTTATTTTTCATGGATTATTAATACATTGATTAACTTTCCCTTTTATAAAAATTTAGAATATTTTCTCATTAAAAACATTATTTTATTAATTAAATAAATTGTTAATAATAATTTAATTTTATGTATTATTCTACTAATGAATTAAATTAATGGTAACAGTAAAAAAAATCCATTTAATAAAAAAAAAAGTTAAACATATACTTCATCCAAAATTTGGGTAGTTTAATACATTTAAAATAAATAATACTAATCTAAATATAAATGAGATAAATGAGATAGAACCATGTTTTTCTTTCACCCTAGCTAAATTGTGTTTGGTAACTTCTTGAGTGATTCAACACCCTAAATGTGTTTTCTAGCTTCTGGAGTGATTCAACATCCTAATATAAGATTGTGTTTGCTAGCTTCTCGAGTGATTCTAACACCCTATTATAGGATTGATGATCTGAAGTGATTGAATACCCTCGTAGAGGATTTAAGTTTATTCAACACCCTATTATAGGATTGATGAGCTGAAGTGATTGAATATCCTAGTAGAGGATTTAAGTTTCATGTTAAAGGATGCAATTTCCGCTTGAGCTGATCATGATTACATGTTTCTTCAACCAAATATTTCATTTGTAGTAATTGTTCCTTAACGAAACGATTTTATTTCTGCCCTTAGAAGCAAGAAGAGGTCCCATCTTCTTGCAAGGTAAGGCTGTGGCCGTATAAATCCTCTGTCATTTACATTTACGTGGAGGAGAATGTGAATGCAAAGAAATCAGCTTTCTTGATTTGGTAAATTCGATTTTTTACAAGTTGTAAAATGTCAAATTTATGAATGGGATTTTCCTTGCCTTACTTCTAAGGAAAGAAAGAAAAATTTCAGAAAGAAAATCATTAAATAACCATTATTGCAAATGCAATATTGGTTTGGCTCCCATGAGCTTGACATTAATGGCACTGCATAACTTGAAATCAATAACAAAAAACATACCTACAATACTATGGAATGTGATATTGGTAAGAAATATTGTACATCGTTGTGGCGATCTAGGGTAGCATTCCCTTCTCATTGCCCACTGCTCATATTAACGTTTTGCTTCTTCTTCACACAAGATTTTTTATTGCGAGCACAGAGAAAGGTTCTACATAAGATGATAGATATCTTTGCACATGTAAAGGAAAAACATGCTCGCGTCCTCTTAAAGAGAAATTGAGTGATTGTTTTCGCAAGCGGGTGTTGCAACCATTAGACCGCATTAATCTACAAATTCTGTAGTTACCATCTGTGATGTGATGTGTGTGCAGAGGAGGACAGCACAATGATGAATTGTGGTCACACTTTCTGCAATGTCTGCTGGACGCGTCACTTTCTTGCTCAGATAAGCGAGGGACAGAGCAAGCGGATTAAGTGCATTGTAATATCATGTGTGACGAAGACATTATAAGGATCCTGTAATATCGATCGCTTCCTATTGACGACAACCAGAAAGAGAAAGAGAAAGTGAAAGTGAAGTGGTGCCCTAGTGTTCACTTCGCAATCACCAACTTTCTTCGTCACATTGAGGATCCATGCCCCTCGTTTATCTTAATAAGAAAGTGCTTGGCCCAGACATTACAGAAAGTGTCCTCTCGTGTCCTCTGCCTTCAAACATTCCTCTGCACAGACAATGCAGATGGTGACACCCGCTTGGGAAGACAACCAGTCATTCCCTCTTTCTGCAAATGCATCAACTAATCCCAGCGTTAATGAATGAAGAGTGTGCGAGCAAGTTTCTTTTACAAGATCCATCACCTTAAGTAACTTCATTTTCTTCACCGCCCGCTCATCAAATCCTCCTCCTCCTCATCCACTCCGCCATGATCTCGATATTTATAAACATGATATAACGGATGCTCTTCCGGCCTTGGGCTGACTTACACGGCAAAGGCCTATTGGTCAATGAAAACCGTTTATACCATGAAAACCGGATATTTTTATTTTATTTAATTTCATAACAGTTTCGAACCCCATATATATATATTAAAGGTTAAAGGTTAAAAAAGCTTTACCCATTATTTATTTATAGCATTTAATGCTTAAAAGAGAGTAAGTTAACTTGAATTGTTATGAGACTTCCATGCTTTTTTGGTAGGTTATCCTATATAACTTTTAGTATGAGAATGTGATAATTTTTTTTTGTAAGTTATCAAATAGTTTAATTATATAAGGAAATAGAAATAGGTTAAATATTAATAGATTACTTAAATTTGATAAGTTATTTATATTAAAACTCACATCAATGCTTTCTACTATTTTTCGAAGAGTCTTGTTGTAGCACCTGTACCTTTTGCTTTTGGATGCATATCCTAGAAATATTCCTTCATATACTCTTGCATCAAATTCTCCAAGATTTTCATCATTATTCTTTATGTAACACTTGCTGCCAAAGATTTTGAAATGTTTGATTGATGCTGGCCTTCCATGCCACAGTTCATAGGGAGTTTTGTCACTGTTTGGCCTTAAGTGAGCTTTATTAAGGATATGTACTGCTATGTGCACTGCTTCTGCCCAGAAGGTTTGAGGAATATTGTTCTCTTGCATCATGGCTCTGGCAATTTGTTGAACAGATCTGTTTTGTCTCTCTGCTACTCCATTCTGCTGAGGTGTCCCTGCAATAGTAAATTGTTGTTTTATGTCATGTTCATTGCATAGGTCACCAAAGTCATAATCTGTGAATTCACCTCCTCTGTTTGATCTGATGCATTTCAGCTTGCATCCTGTCTGATTTTCGGCTAATGCCTTAAATATTTTGAATTTGTCCAGAGCTTTCGATTTATTCTTCAGAAAAACAACCCATGTCATTATGGAGAAATCATCTATTATCAGCATGAAGTAGGATTCTCCACTTGGTGTTTTAGTTCTTGCAGGTCCACACAGATCCATGTGCACAAGCTGGAGTGGTCTTCTTGTGGACAACTCCTCTTTGGCCTTAAAGGATGTGCGGGTCTGTTTACCCAATTGACAAGATTTGCATATGGTATTAGAAGGCCTCTTTATTTCTGGCATGTCTCTGACTGCTTTCTTTTTACTCAGTCTGATGATATGATCGAAGATGAGATGTCCCAATCTCCTATGCCATAACCATGACTCCTCAAGTTTGCTAAGATGGCATGCTTCATCTTCCTCTTTCATAATGTAAACATTGCTCTCTGTTCGAACACCTTTGAGTAGAGTCTTACCGGTGGTGCTTGATCTGACTTCATAGTCTTGTGCTCTAAATAGAACTTCGCAACCTTTGTCACACATCTGACTGACACTCAGTAAATTTGCTTTCAGCCCATCTAAAAATAGTACATCTTGGGCCTTTCCTCTGCCATTGTCTATGCTGACTGAGCCTTTTCCCTTGATCTTACCTAATTTGTCATTGCCAAAAGTGACATTGCCAGATTTATTTTCATCAAGAGTTATAAACTTGCTTCTATCTCCAGTCATGTATTTTGAGCAACCACTATCCAAATACCACTGGCTTTTCAGGTCTTGAGCAGTTAGAGCCAAGTCACATTTATTCACCTTCTTTATCCACTGGAGGCATCCTATTGTTTGGTATCTTTTGTGAGGTGATGAACTATATATTATTAGAGGACATTTAGAGGGTATATGTCCAACTTGATTGCATACACAACATTTGATCATAGTTTTTGTAGAATTATGAGTATGACAAAAATTTCTTTGATTCATAAACCTTCTTGAGGGGTTTAACATCAATCTTTCTCCATACTTTCTACACTCAATGATTTTATGGCCAAATTCCTTACAATAAAAACAGTAACCATAGAAACTATTTGTATACCTGATGTAACGTTGTCTCTTCCATTTGGTTGCTTGGGGTAGTCTGTTCAATGTTTGCATCTTTTGCTGGTTTGAATTACTCCTCCTTGCATGAAAATATACAGCAATGTGTCCCAGCTTGTGGCAGACATAACAGGTGGCATTATTTATTGGAGGGAAGAATCTCCTTTGATGGTTTCCAAATTTTACATATTCAGGGGTCTTAGTATTTATTACATTCTTTGCCACTAATCGTTTCTTCTGATCTTTGTCTTCCTTATTGCAGATTTCTTATTTTGTAGGAATTGTTTGAGCTGCTTCATCATTCTTCTTTGATTTTACAAAAATAATCTCTCTGTCAACCTTTTCTTTTCCTTTACGTGATTCTCCTTCATAGCCTATTCCAGTCTTTATCATAGCGGATATTTGAGCAACCAAAATTTCATTCAACTTAGTAGAGATTGTTGTTTGAGAAGAGTTTATAACCACTTTCCTTCGAGCATTTTCTAATTTATTCCTGAGACATACTACTTCTTCTCCCAACGTTTCTTGTTATTGAGTTTTTTCTTTGATTTTCTTAAGTAACACATCCTCTATCTTCTTGGCTTCTTCAAGCTCTATCTTTAGCTGCTTAAGGACTTCTGAATTCTGTTCTTCTCGTACATACTTGAGAAGAATGTCCTTTTGTTTTCTAAATTTCAGTTTGAGTCTATCAATCTCTTCTAGAGCACTTCTTAGCTCCCCCTCAAGGTCGAGTTCACCTTCTTCTTCTTCATCTTCTAGCAAGAGACCTTCAAGTTCTTCTATGGCCATCAATAAGAATTCAGAGGTTCCTTCTTCACTTGAGGATTCATCTGAATCTTCAGATGTACTGCTGTCTTGTTGAGCATAGAAGGATTTTCTGCTGAACTTCTTTCCTTTCTGCCAGTTCTTTGATTTATTTTTCTCTGACTCTTAAGCCTGATTCCTTACTTTCTTGTGAGGACACTTGGCAGCATAGTGTCCCACTCTTCCACAGTTAAAGCATTTGAAGGGGAGTTTACCTTTGTATTTACCCGAGCCTCTATCCAATTTCTTGACAAAATTTGCCTCTTCTTCATCCAAGCAAGAGCATATGCCTCCCTCTTCTTCTTTCTTATTTTCTGTTTTAAAGGCTGCTTCCCTCGTACTTGGCTTCTTCTGTGGGAGCCTCATTTCATAGGCTGTTAGATTTCCAAGTAGCTAGTTCATGGTCAAGGTCTCCCAATCAGCTGTTTCTTCTATTGCAGACACCTTTGGATTAAACCTGGATGGAGGAGATCTTAGAATCTTTTGTACAATTATACTTTCTGGCATTTTTTCTCCAAGAGCTTTCATATTGTTAATAATTTCTGTAGCTATCAGGAAGAAACTGGCAATGTCTTCACCATCATTCATTTTTAAGCTCTCAAACTGGGCTCTATAGACTTGAAGTTTAGCAGTATTTAATTTCTTGTCTCCCTCATGTATGTTCTCAAGAGTATCCCATATTTCTTTGGCAGAGTCTTTGTGCATTACTTTAATAAACTCTGCTTCACATAATCCATTCAAGATGGCATTCATGGCTTGCGTTAGCCACAAAATCTTTTTTTGTTTCTTTCTCTGTGTCAGTTCCCTTTGGGGCATATCCTAATTCCACTGTAGCCCAGACTTCTATTCCTAGAGACATTATGTATGTCCTCATTCTGATTTTCCAGAAAGCATAATTTTCACCAGTGAAGAAAGGGGCTTTATTGGTTGAGCATCCTTCTTTACTAGCCATCTTGGGAACCTAGGACCTCCTTTCAGCTATTAGACTGGTACTAAGGAACTTGGCTCTGATACCAATTGTTGAACCCTTAGTTAAATTCTCAAAGTTTCTTGAGTTTAAAGCACCGATGGAGAAAGACACGTGGAAGCAAGTGAAGGCTCTTACGAGCGACAATGGTGGTGAGTAAATCTATAAAAAATTCAATAAATTCTATAGCAAATAAGGAATTCAAATAGAACTGATAGCACCTCATAACCCACAACAGAATGGGGTTGATGAGAGAAATAACTAAACAATTGTGGGTGCAGCACGAGCGATGCTACATGATCAGGGCCTACCGTTGCATCTGTGGGTGAAGGCATGCAACAAAATGGTATATGTGAAAAATTGTTGTCCTCATAGAATAATTGGCGCGAGTACACCAGAAGAGGATTTTATTGGTAAGAAACCCGATGCTTTACTTTTTAAGATTTTTGGCTCATTTGTTTATGTGCATGTGTCTAAAGACGCTAGGAAGAAGTTGGAACCAACAACTGAGATTGGGATATTTGTGAGGTAAACTAAAACTCTCCACAACTATCGAGTGTATTTTCCAAACAACAGAATGATTATTGTGTGATGGGATATAAAATTTGATGAGGATAAATCCATGTGATTGTCCCTTGAGAGGGAGCTAGATTTGCATTTAGATGAGGAACTCTTTGTTCCCAAGTATGAGCCTCAAGATGTGGAGCAGCCACATGTAGAGGATCATGGAGTGGTAGGAAACACTCATGCTAAGCCATCCACCAGAAATGGCAGAAGGCGCACCACGGAAGCTGATAGATTGAGACTTGATGCAACAAAGAATGTAGGAGCCCCTACTTCATTGCGCAGACGGAAACAGTCTCCTAACAGGTTTACTGGATACATGGCTCTTATGAGAAAGTGTATTGTGACAAAACCATCTTCCTTTCAGGAAGCACTGTAGAAAACAGCTCGGGTTGATGCTATGGTAGAGGAGTATGACTCCATCATCAAGAACAGTGCATGGAAGGTAGTCCCAAGATCAGTTGACAAATTAGTGGTTCGATCTAGATGGAATTACAAGGGAAAGCAAGCTGCTGATGGGAGTTTGGAGAAGTACAAGGCTAGATTTGTGGCCTAGAGATTCTCACAGATTGAGGGGAACGACTATGATGAGGCCTTTGCACCAGTCGCAAGGTATTCTTCCATTAGATCTATCCTTGCACTCTCAGCGCAGATGGGGTGGTGCATTCATCAGATGGATCTAAAAACTGCATTCCTCAATGGAGTTATTGAGGAAGAAGTGTACATAGATCATCCAGAAGATTTCGAGATCTTCGACAGTGAATCACATGTGTGCCCACTCAAGAGAGCACTGTATGGGCTGAAGTAAACTTCTCGTGCTTGGTACACTCGGATTGACAACTATTTCACCGAGTTGGGCTTCACCAAAAGTGAAGTGGAGAAAGCCATAGATTTTAATGTTGCACCGATATTGCATACCAAATATTTTTGAATGTATTCATGCATTTTTCCACAACTTGTATTAGTGAGCTCACTGAGATAAATATCTTTCCTTTGGTTTTCTGTAAGACTCCGGTGATCAAAAATCCCATCAATAACCTTTGAAAGTCTCTACCATTAGTTCCAACTACTATTGATGACGTTCAAAAATATTTTGTTTGACTTCCTTTTTGGTTGGTGTCAACATATATTGCACAATATCTCATCTCCAAACATATGAAATGCAAAATCATATGAATAAGGGAGGACAGGCCTTGATCTAAATAGCTTGTGGAGTGCATTTGTTAGCCACCTATAGTCAAATTCCTTGCTTTCTAAATCTAAAATTTTCTTCTCTAACAATTCCAGGCATATTAAATGAGAATGGATGAGAGTACGAAAAGACACTAAATGAAAGTAAGGTTATATTGACACCAACATAAAAAGAATGCTCCGAGAAATATTGAAACCAACAGAAAAAGAATTGAAAATAACCATTTTGAAGATGAACAATAGTAGGTAGAGGGAATAGTTAAAAGACTTTAAAGATGATCAACTGATTTTCAATCCGACTTTCCTCAGTGATGCATGTTGTAAAAATGTACGAGGGTAGTGAAAATGATGTGTTGCATGAACACATCCAATTGTTGCATATAACTCCAAGGGTGTTAAAAAACTATGAGATACATGATGGATAAGACAAGACACATTAATTCATGATATATCTTTCAGCTAGCGTATTAAAGGGTTTGTAAATTTAATCTCGAGAACATCCATTTTATAATTTGTTTTAACCAATGGTATATCTTAATGACCAACACAAACACATTATTAACTATGGTTGATAGAAGCACAGAGGTGTTAAATATAACTAAATTTTGCAAACTAATTATATTAAAGGGTTTGTAACTTTAATCCAGAGAACATCCAGTTTATAATTTGTTTTAAACAATGGTGTATCTTAACCAATGGTATATCTTAATGACCAACACAAATACATTATTAAGTATGGTTGATAGAAGCACATAGGTGTTAAATGTAGCTAAATTTTAAAGACAATTTTGGCTCCCATCTGTTTGAATCAACCCTATGACTATCATTGTCAAAGTTTGTTTACATTTTCAATCTATTTTTCATAGATTATTAATACATTGATTGACTTTCCCTTTTATAAAAATTTAGAATATTTTCTCATTAAGAACATTATTTTATTAATTAAATAAATTATTATTAATAATTTAATTTTATATCTTATTCTACTAAAGAATTAAATTATTAGTAAGAGTGGAAAAATCCATTTAATAAAAAATAAAAATAAAAAACTAAACATACACTTCATCCAAAATCTCGATAGTTTAGTACATTTAAAATAAATAATGCTAATCTAAATATAAATGAGATAGAACCATGTTTTTCTTTCAACTCAGCGAAATTGTGTTCGCTAGCTTCTGGAGTGATTCAACACCCTAATTCTGTTTTCTAGCTTCTGAGTGATTCAACACCCTAATTGTGTTTTCTGCCTTCTGGAGTCATTCAACACCCTAATATAAGATTGTGTTTGCTAGCTTATGGAGTGATTCAACACCCTAATACAGAATTGTGCTGGATTGATTCAACACCCTAGGACAAGAGGTTCATTGTAAAGGATGCAATTTCTGCTTGAGCTCTTCATAGTTACATGTTTATTCAACCAAATATTTTCATTTGTAGTAACTGTTCCTTAAAGAAACGATTTTATTTCTGCCCTTAGAAGAAAGAAGAGGTCCCATCTTCTTGCAAGGTAAGGTTGTGGCCGTATAAATCCCATGTCATTTACATTTACGTGGAGAAGAATTTGAATGCAAAGAAATCAACTTTCTTGAATTTGAAGTTTCACAAGCGTGTAAATTCGATGTTTTACAAGTTGTAAAATGTCAAATTTATAAATGGGATTTTCCTTCCCTCCCTTTTAGGGAAGAAAGAAAAATTTCAAAAAGAAAATAATTAAATAAGGATTATTACAAATGCAATATTGGTTTGGCTTCCCATGAGCTTGACGTCAATGGCACTGCATAATTTGAAATCAATAACAAAAAACATACCGACAATACTATAGAATGTGATATTGGTAAGAAATATTGTACATCATTGTGGCGATCTAGGGTAGCATTCCCTTCTCATTGCCCACTGCTCATATTAAGGTTTTGCTTCTTCTTGCATGATAGCAACCACAGAATATGAAAAGGTTTGCCACGGAATCGTAAAGGATTTGTTGATAAAGGATTTGTTGATAAGCGGGGTTTAGGAGGAGGATTTGATGAGCCGCGATGAGCCTTCTTCCTCTATGCATGTCTCTGCACAGACCATCCAGTTCATCACACAAGATTCTTTATTGCTAGCACAGAGAGAGGTTCTACATAAGATGATAGATATCTTTCATGTAAAGGAAAAACATGCTCGCGTCCTCTTAATCCACAATTTACAGCGATTGCCTACAGAGATTTGAGTGTTTGTTTTCGCAAGCGGGTGTTGCGACTATTAGATCGCATTAATCTACAAATTCTGTAGTTATTGAGGATTTTTTTTGGTTAATGAGTATCAAAATTATTTCTTTCAAAAAAATATATATATATATATTTAATTATCTAGTTGTAGGTAAAAATCCTTACATGTTTTTTATTCTATAATCATAAATAATTTTCATATTATATGATGTTAAACTTACTAAACTTTTTATGGTGAAATTTTGAAGAAAGTTTTTTATATAATTTTTTTTTTATTTTTCAATTCGAAACAAAAATTACAAAATAAAAAATTCACTCAGTCTTTATTGTACATTATAGTTTTACAAAATTAACATTAGGTAATTAACAATAGAGTTAGTTGAGAAAGCTCTAAGAGGTTTTTTTGTACAAGTTTTATCATAAATTTTCCGTCCATCCAATATATACTGAGAGTATATTCTATTAGATGCATGGTGGCCAGAGAGACTAAAAAATTCAAAATAAATATCTCTTATGACATCCATATTGTTTATAAACCATCCAAATTTTCCATCTTATACAACAATTTCTAACAATAACCGCTCAATTTACTCTCCAATTTTTGAAATCCCCACCCATGTTGGGGAGATCACAGTGTAAAATGAAATGTTCTTGTGGGTTTTTTTAAAGTGTTCATTAAAAAAATTAGACAACGAGAAATTCAATATTGTGGTATAATAGTTAATTTTTGAATCAATGTGAATAAAAAACATCACATTAGCTCAATAAAAAATAAAATAATAAAATAAAAATAGTAAAATAAAATATTAATAAACTATAAAAACAATTCATGGTATTGACCGCTAGTAATCATGTGGAACATAGTTTATTTACAGAGGGAAATTAAGATGGCATAGATCAATCTTAACTTTGAATCTACCAAGAGCCAATAGGGATCATATGTCTTGATATGCAAACCTCTTTTAAAGTAAAAAGAGATTTGATCCCTTTGAGAAATAAACTAATTATTTAATCAAACTATTTTTAAATGTTTATAAATTAAATAAAAAACACTCACATAATGGTAATTAACATTTTAACTAGGTCAAAATACAATAAAAAATAAAAATAATAAAATAAAATATTAATAAACTATAAAAACAACCCATGATATTCATGTGGAATGTAGTTTATTTAAAGAGGGAAATTAAGATGGCCTAGATCAATTTTAACTGTGGATCTACCAAGAGCCAAGAGGGATCATATGTCTTGATATGAAAAACTCTTTTAAACTAAAAAGATAATTGATCCCTTTGATAAATAATATATATCTAAACTAATTATTTAATCCAATTATTTTTAAATGTTTATAACCATTATTCTTTAAAAATTTTACTTATTAGAATGTATTTAAATTTTCATACATCCAAATATATATTTTTTATTTTTCTATATTATTTTTGTTACAACTATTTTATTATTCCAAAAATACATGGTTTTTTTTTGTTATATATTATTTATGTTACAGCTGTTTTATTATTCATGAGTAGTATTTTTTAATATATATAAAACTAAATTAATAATGATTTTTTTTTAAATATGTGATTTTTTTAAAATTTCCAAATTATTTCATAAGACATGGTTTATATTGAGCAATAATGATGAATGCTCATAATTCTCATTTCTTAAATAACACTAAAATTACCTTTAATTACTTAATTGTAATAGTTTCTAAGTACATAACTGTTTGTAACTACATACATACTCTTTAGGATTTTTTTTTTGTTAATGAATATCAAATTTATTTTAGCTAAAAAATCTTACATGTTTTTTACTTTATAATAATAAAAAAATTTCATATCATATGATGTCAAACTTACTCAACCTTTTATTCTGAAATTTTAAACAAAGTTTTTCACTACATAATTTTAGCTTTTATAATTTTTTTAATTTTCAATTCCAAACAAAACTTACCAAAAAAAAAACCACTCAGTCCTTACTGTAAATTATAGTTTTACAAAATTGACACTATGTAATTAACAATAGATTAAGTTGGCTAGAAATCTCAGAAGTTATCATTCACATAATGATTTATTGACGTTCTTAGTTGAAATGGATCATATTAGATGCATGATGGCCAAAGAGACTAAAAAATTCAAAATATATATCTCTTATGACATCCATATTGTCTACAAACCATCCAAATTTTCCATCTTATACAACAATTTCTAACAATTTTTGAAACCCCCACCCATGCTGGGGAGATGACATTTTAACTGGGTCAAAAAAGACAATGAGAAATTCAATATTGTGGTATAATAGCTAATTTTTGAATCATTGTGAAAAACAAAACATCACATTAGCTCAATAAAAAATAAAAATAAAAATAAAACAATAATAAAATATAAAAACAACCCATGGTATTGACCCATGGTATTCATGTGGAATGTAGTTTATTTAAAGAGGAAATTAATATGACCTAGATCAATCTTAACTTTGGATCCTACCAAGAGCCAAGAGGGATCATATTTTTTGATATGAAAACCCTTTTTAAAGTAAAAAGAGAATTGATCCCTTCACTAAATAAACTAATTATTTAATCAAATTATTTTTAAGTGTTTATAAATTAAATAAAAATATTGACATAATGTAATGAACATTTTAACTAGATCAAAATACAATAAAAAATAAAAATAATAAAATAATAATAAACTATAAAAACAACCCATGGTATTGGCCCATGGTATTCATGTGGAATGTAGTTTATTTAAAGAGGGAAATTAAGGTGGCCTAGATCAATATTAACTTTGGATCTACCAAGATCCAAGAGGGATCATATGTCTTGATATGCAAACCTCTTTTAAAGTAAAAGGAAAATTGATCACTTTGATAAATAATATAGATCTAAAATAATTTTTTAATCAAACTATTTTTAAAAGTTTATAACCATTATTCTTTTAAAATTTTACTTATTAAAATGTATTTAAATTTTCATGCATCCAAATATACATAGTTTTTTTATTTTTCTATATTATTTTTGTTACAACTATTTTATTATTCAAAAAATAGATGGTTTTTTTTATTATATATTATTTATGTTGCAATTGTTTTCTTATTCATGAGGGGTATTTCTCAATATATAGGAAATTAAATTAATAATGAAAATTTTTAAATTGATTTATCTTGAGCAATAATGATGAATGTTCATAATTCTTACTTCTTAAATAACACTAAAATAATCTTTAATTACACAACTAATTACATAACAATAATAGTTTCTAACTACATAAAATTTTGTAACTACATACATACTCTTTAAGGTTTTTTTGTTAATGAATATCAAATTTATTCCCTTCAAGAAAACTATATACATATCTTTAATTAACTAATTGTAGCTAAAAAAAATCTTACATGTTTTTTACTTTATAATCGTAAACAATTTTTATATTATATGATATCAAACTTACTCAACTTTTTATTATGAAATTTTAAACAAAGTTTTTCACTACATAATTTTAGCTTTTATAATTTTTTTATTTATTAATTTTAAACAATAATTACAAAAGAAAAAACCCACTCAGTCCTTACTATAGATTATAGTTTTACAAAATTGACACTATGTAATTAACAATAGAGTTAGTTGAGAAAGCCCTAAGGAGTTTTTAAAGAAAAAAGAGAATTGATCCCTTTGATAAATAATATAGATCTAAATTAATTATTTAATCAAACTATTTTTAAAAGTTTATAACTATTATTCTTTTAAAATTTTACTTATTAAAATGTATTTAGATTTTCATACATCCAAATATACATAGTTTTTTAAATTTTTCTATATTATTTTTGTTACAACTATTTTATTATTCAAAAAATACATGGTTTTTTTTATTATATATTATTTATGTTACAATTTTTTTATTATTCATGAGTGGTATTTCTTAATATATAGAAAATTAAATTAATAATGAAAAATTTTAACATTATTTATCTTGAGCAATAATGATGAATGTTCATAATTCTCATTTCTTAAATAACACTAAAATAATCTTTAATTACATAACTAATTACATAACAATACTAGTTTCTAACTACATAACATTTTGTACCTACATACATACTCTTTAAGGTTTTTTCGTGAATGAATATCAAATTTATTCCCTTCAAGAAAACTGCATACATATCTTTAATTAACTAATTGTAGCTAAAAAAATCTTACATGTTTTTTACTTTATAATGGTAAACAATTTTCATATTATATGATGTCAAACTTACTCAACTTTTTATTCTGAAATTTTAAACAAAGATTTTCATTACATAATTTTAGCTTTTATAATTTTTTTATTTTTCAATTCCAAACAAAAATTACAAAAGAAAAAACCCACTCAGTCCTTACTGTAGATTATAGTTTTACAAAATTGACACTGTAATTAACAATAGTTTATCATAAAATTTCCCTCCATCCAATATATACTAAGAGTATATTCTAGTTTATAACCTGATCCACAATCAAAGAAAATGGCTAGAAATGTCACAAGTTATCATTCACACAGTGATTTATTGATGTTTTCAGTTGAAATGGATCCTATTAGATGCATGGTTGCGAGAGAGACTAAAAAATTCAAAATATATATATCTTATGACATCCATATTGTCTACAAAGCATGCAAATTTTCCATCTTATACAAAAATTTCTAACATTAACCACTTAATAGTTATAGTTTCTTTTCAGTTGTAAATGTTATGGACATAGTAAAGTGATAAAAGCAGTAACTAGAAGGAAAAAAAAAATATCAGTTTTGGTTAGCTTTTAACTATTTGTGGTGGCCAATAGACTTGGTTTCTTTCAAGCAGGTTGAGGCTACAGTAAATGATATAATATGTATAGCAACTTGCCCGTTAAAAATATGAAAATAGAAAGGTGCTACGAAATTTACAAAAAAATAAAAAACAATAACCACTCAATTTACTCTCCAATTTTTGAAACCCCACCCATGCTGGGGAGATCACAGTGTGAAATCAAATGTTCTTGTGGTTTTTTTAAAGGGTTCATAAACAAAACACACAACAACTAGAAATTCAATATATACTGAGAGTATATTCTAGATTATAACCTGATCCACAACCAAAGAAAATGGATATGGATTTCACCAGTTATTAGTTTATAACTTATCCACAATCAAAGAAAATGGATAGCTATGTCACAAGTTATCATTCACACAGTGATTTATTGACGTTCTCAGTCGAAATGGATCCTATTATATGCACGGTGGCCAAAGAGACTAAAAAATTCAAAAGAGATATTTCTTATGACATCCATATTGTCTACAAATCATCCAAATTTTCCATCTGATCTCTTATGACATCCATATTGTCTACAAATCATCCAAATTTTCCATCTTATACAACAATTTATCATAATAAGCAATCAATTTACTCTCCAATTTTTGAAACCCCCACCCATTCTGAGGAGATCATAGTGTAAAATCAAATGTTCTTGTGGTTTTTTTAAAGGGTTCATAAACAAAACAGACAATGAGAAATTCAATATTGTGGTATAATAGCTAATTTTTGAATCATTGTGAAGAACAAAAAATCACATTATCTCACATAATATACCTAATTCTATTTAAGGATATAATATGATTACAAGAGTTTTGAATCATGATAACTAGGTGACAACCAAAACTAAGCTGTAGCCACAAGAAAAAAATCACAACAACTCACAGAATATATCCAAGGTTGCAATGAACCCCATACATAATGATGGACCTGATGGGAATTTTAGTGCACATAGAACACCACCCTAAAAATTATATACTCTTGATCAATTAAGAATAACCTAAGATGTGTAGATTGGATGTGTAGGTGGGTGGTACAATAATTGAGAATGCTTCTTAAAGGGTAAGGGAATTTATATACTCTACCCTTCAGCCAAAGCTATAAAAATTGAGACTCGTAGATTATAGATTTACAAAATTGACACTATTTGATTAAGAATAAGTTACAAGGATATTTAAAAAGTAAAAAGAGACAGTAATTTGTATTTGTATTTTTTAAATGAATATTGTTAAATGTGTAATTGAGTAAAATGTATTAAATTGATCTTCTAATTTAAGATATTTATTTAAAAAATTTAAAGTATTGTGAGTTTTGTTTTATTAAGCTTTACTCACTCTAGATGTGCAGAGAATGAATCTATCTCAAGGCCCAAAGAATTTTATTCTTTCTCTTCATATTCTAGCTTGCACCTTGACACTCCTCTCCTCCTCCTTGCACAAATTTAAACTATGAGGCAAAAGGTAGTTGTTCCATATAAGAACATTTAGATATGATAATAAAAATGTGATACTCTATTGTAATTTTCTCTACAAATGTGATGGAAAATGTGCCCTAAATGTTGACAATTTCATGGTTAATGAATTATAAGCTACATGCAAATTTACACTCTTGTATACAAGATCAAGAAAATTATGCCCAATATCCAACACCATAGAGCAATACATGTTCACCAATTCAACAGTTGCTTCCAAATATCTCCCAGTGTAGAGTTTTTTTCTCAATAAACTTGTTTTTACTACTCTTGAACTGATGAAAGCCATAGTTGTTGCATATAGGAGCATTTAGATCTGATAAGAAAAGTGTGATATTGTTTTATAATTTTCTACAAATGTGTTGCAGTTATTTCTCACACAAATTTGTTTTTAATGCTTTTAAGTGATGAAATCCATGGTAGTTGCATATAGGAGAATTTATCTGTCATAAGAAAAGTGTGATATTGTTTTATAATTTTCTCTACAAATGTGTTGGAGTTGTTTTCTCAATAACCTTGTTTTTACTTCTCTTAAGTGATGAAATTCATCATTGTTGCATATAGGAGCATTTAACCCT
This sequence comes from Pinus albicaulis, assembly GCA_034641835.2. Taxonomy (NCBI): domain Eukaryota; kingdom Viridiplantae; phylum Streptophyta; class Pinopsida; order Pinales; family Pinaceae; genus Pinus; species Pinus albicaulis. The sequence continues at coordinate 535,333,637 of CM076584.1, forward strand.
GATAAGAATTGTGTGATACTCTGTTATAATTTGCTCTACAAATGTGATGGAAAGTGTGCCATGAATGTTGGAAATTTCATGGTTAATGTAATATAAATAAATAAAAATTAATTTCTTCTACACAAGATCAAGAAATCTATGTCGAGTAGCCAAAACCACAGAACAAGACATGTTTGCAGACTCCATAAATACTACCAAATCTGTCTTGGTGTTGGAGCTATTTTCTCAATCGCCTTATTTTTACTGCAAAAAACCAATTTCATATCAGCGATAGTGAAAAAACAAGAACATGGGAAACACCAGGTATATGAATGGTAAAGAACAATGCCATATTTTGAATATTTTCAAAGATCATGAAGGAAATAATACGTAAGTGACTCAATAGGAATCGATCAAGATTAAATGAAGAGGAGACTCAATAGGAATTGATCAAGATTAAATGTGGAGGAATTGCACCAAAACAACCTTTGATTTTGAAGGTAGAAAACCACTATCCATTTCTTTATTCATGAGGCATTCATGTTGGCATGATCACACAAGGCATTTTACTTAACTTCAACATAGGTCTCATGATTTGTAAGGATCAAGGAAGAAAATTTCACTACCTTCTTCCATGGAAGAAAATTTTTATTTTCATTCCTCCACAATGGCTCCTTTTCTGCAACATATTATTTCGTCTAGGCTACTCTTTCCTATGCTATTTCCTTATGATGTTTCTTTTGCAACATATGGTGCAATTGCTAGTAATAATTTAATATTATATATTATTCTACTAATAAATTAAATTATTGATAATAGTGAAAAATTTCACTTAATAAAAAAAAAAAAAAATTAAACATACACTTCATCCAAAATCTCGATATAATACATTTAAAATAAATAATGCTAATGTAAATATAAATGAGATAGAACCATGTTTTTCTTTCACCCTAGCTAAATTGTGTTTGCTAGCTTCTTGAGTGATTCAACACCCTAATTGTGTTTTCTAGCTTTTGGAGTATTCAACATCCTGATATAGAATTGTGTTTGCCAGCTTTTGGAGTGATTCAACACCTTAATACAGGATTGATGAGCTGGAGTGATTGAACACCCTAGTAGAGGATTTAAGTTTCATTTTAAAGGATGCAATTTCCGCTTGAGCTGATCATGGTTACATGTTTCTTCAACCAAATATTTCATTTGTAGTAATTGTTCCTTAACGAAACGATTTTATTTCTGCCCTTAGAAGCAAGAAGAGGTCCGATCTTCTTGCAAGGTAAGGTTGTGGCCGTATAAATCCTCTGTCATTTACATTTACGTGGAGGAGAATGCAAATAAATGAACTTTCTTGAATTCGAAGTTTCCCAAGCGTGTAATTTCGATTTTTTACAAGTTGTAAAAATTTATGAATGGGATTTTCCTTGCGTTACTTCTAAGAGAAGAAAGAAAATCATTAAATAACAATTATTACAAATGCAATATTGGTTTGGCTTCCCATGAGCTTTGACATCACTGGCACTGCATGACTTGAAATCAATAACAAAAGAACATACCGACAATACTATGGAATGTGATATTGCATAACTTGAAATCAATAAGAAAAAATATACCGACAATACTATGGAATGTGATATTGGTAAGAAATATTGTACATCGTTGTGGCGATCTAGGGTAGCATTCCCTTCTCATTGCCCACTGCTCATATTAACGTTTTGCTTCTTCTTCACACAAGATTTTTTATTGCGAGCACAGAGAAAGGTTCTACATAAGATGATAGATATCTTTGCAGATGTAAAGGAAAAACATGCTCGCGTCCTCTTAATCCACGATTTACATTAACGATTGCTGGATGCATATGCCAAAAGAGAAATTGAGTGATTGTTTTCGCAAGCTGGTGTTGCGACAATTAGACCGCATTAATCTACAAATTCTGTAGTTACCATCTGTGATGTGATGTGTGTGCAGAGGAGGACAGCACAATGATGAATTGTGGTCACACTTTCTGCAATGTCTGCTGGACGCGTCACTTCCTTGCTCAGATAAGCGAGGGACAGAGCAAGCGGATTAAGTGCATTGTAATATCATGTGTGACGAAGACATTATAAGGATCCTGTAATATCGATCGCTTCCTATTGACAACAACCAGAAAGAGAAAGTGAAAGTGAAGTGGTGCCCTAGTGTTCACTTCGCAATCACCATCTTTCTTCGTCACATTGAGGATCCATGTACTTAATCCGCTTGCTTTGCCCCTCGTTTATCTTAATAAGAAAGTGCTTGGCCCAGACATTGCAGAAAGTGTCCTCTGCCTTCAAACATTCCTCTGCACAGACAAAGCAGATGGTGACACCCGCTTGGGAAAACAACCAGTCATTCCCTCTTTCTGCAAATGCATCAACTAATCCCAGCGTTAATGAATGAAGAGTGTGCGAGCAAGTTATTCTTTTACGACATCCATCACCTTAAGTAACTTCATTTTCTTCACCGCCCGCTCATCAAATCCTCCTCCTCATCATCCACTCCGCCATGATCTCGTTATTTATAAACATGATATAACGGATGCTCTTCCGGCCTTGGGCTGACTTACACGGCAATAAGCAAGGCCTATTGGTCAATGAAAACCGTTTATAACCATGAAAACCGGATATTTTTATTTAATTTAATTTCATAACGGTTTCGAACCCCATATATATATATATTAAAGGTCAAAGGTTAAAAAAGCTTTACCCATTATTTATAGCATTTAATGCTTAAAAGAGAGTAAGTTAACTTGAATTGGTATGAGACTGTGGTGTTTTTTTGGTAAGTTATGGAATATAACTTTAGTATGAGAATGTGATTTTTTTGATAAGTTATCAAATAGTTTAACCCATAAAGAAATAGGTTAAATATGAATAGATTATTTAAACTTGATAAGTTATTTAAGTTTGAATATTAATATTAATATTAACGAGTCGTTGAGATATGAATTTTATTTTATTTTATTTCTAGTTCACATCAATTTAATAAATTGTTTTATTTATTTTTATAAATAAGAAAATGTATTAATGTAATTTTATATTAAAATATGAAATAAAATAATAGTTATTTTATTTAATTTTATAAATAAGGAAATGTATTAATGGACTTTTATATTAAAATATGGAATAAAAGAATTTTATAATAGTTATTTATCAGATATTTATAGAAATTTAATGTTTAAGAAAAACATTGATCACGATACATTTCACTTTGAAAAGACTAAAATAATAATAATAATGAATTGAAATTTGATCTCTTTTCGAAGTTAAGATGGATACAGACTGATTTTATTATTAATTATAAACATAATTATCGAATTTTATTTTATTTTATTTTTAGTTTTAGTTTTATGTAATTTATGGAAGTCAAAATGTTTTATTGATAATTATCATTATAAAATTATTTCTTTTATTTTAATTTAATTTTTTTTTTTTTTTTTTTTTTTTTGACCGAGTTAAAATATTTACAACATATTTCCCATGCCTATGTCCCAAAGGTTAACTAAATTTGTTGATTTCTCATTGCTAAAGCACCTTGCTAATGGGATGTCTTGTGCTAATAAGTTGGTGGGATGTTATCCTTAACAAGTTGGCGGGATGCTATCCTAAAGAGTGCATTTGCAAACAATTAATTTTTAACCTTTTATTCTTTTTTGATTGAGGCAACATGTAAATGTTTACAAACATTTACATACAACCCTCTCCCCCATACCTTTAACCTTTTATTATTTTTAATTGAGGCCACATGTAAATTTTTACAAACATTTAAATACAACACTCTACCCCATACCTTCTTTTAGATTTAATTTTAAAAATGTTATAAATCAGAGGTAGTCAGAGTGGTGATCCTTCACCCCGATTAAAAAATCGAGATACAATATGCTTGGGGATTGGGGGTGGAAACCAATCATCAAATGCAGTTCCTTTCTCTTTGGAAAGTTTTAGAGCTAGCCATTCAAAAGAAGATCCAAAAAGTCATGATATTTGGATATTCATTGATAGTAATCTCGCGAGTTTGGGAGGCTAGATTCTAGCACAATTGCAGCATCTCTCCCATTTTGTTTCGGATTCTCCTAAAACTTCAACATTGTGAACAAATTGAACTTTATCATGTTATAAGGAATTTGAGTTCAAAGACACATACTTAACTAATCAAGGAACAAGATGGAACTAAGGGATTATAAAATTGAATAATAGAGTGAGTATATTTTTCGAATATAATGGTTACGTAGATGAAAACACATATGGTCTAGTGGTCATCATTTATTTCCCGGCCTCGGACACCACCCCTCCAGTACTCCTGTCGAACTCACATCCATAGATGGCATGTGAAGTCACCTCTCAAATTCCATTTGTTTTCATTTCCTTGCATTGGACTTCGAATTTTTAAACGTTCAAGATGTTTACATTCAATATGCATCATGTTGGAGCTCTTCCCTCACTTGCTTCATATCAATTTGCACCTCAAAAAAGAATCTTGAAGTCGAATAGACATGGATGACCGAGGCCTACATTCAATTGTGACAAGGAAGAGGATCAAAGTTCATGATGGATATGACAGTGTTGAACCCTTAGTTAAACTGAGAGGGGGGGGGGGGTGAATCAGTTTAACACAGTCATGATCTTTTAAACTTTTATGAAACCTTATTTACACCTTAATTTCATATCCAACTTAATATGTGAGTAATATTAGAATGTAAGCAGCAAATATTAATATAATATAACAACAGACTTAATATGAGAGCAGTAGGTATTTAAGTAGATGACATAAATCAGATCAACACATAAACATCATGCACAGAGACACCAGATATAAGTGGAAACCCATAAAGGGAGAAAACCACATCTTATTATTGTTGTGATGCAAAGGCAAGCTCCAACTCCCTCTCACCACTGTTTTTCTGCAGGCACCAACCCACAGGAGGCTCCTACCTCAATTCTGCAAGCTACAACTTGCAAGGAAGCACCAACTCCCTTCAATTTTCTGCAGGCACCAACCTACAGGAGGCTCCAACCTCAATCAGCTACAACTGACAGCTATCAAGCTACAACTTGATAGGGAAGCTCCAACTTCCTCAATTTATCAAACTGAATGTTTGTTGATTTACCTCAGATATCAGCTCTGTTCTGTAGCTTCTCTTTCTGCTCCTCTTTTCTTAATCTTCTCTACCTTACACTTCTATACTCTTCCTTGTCTATATTTTCTCTCTCTAACCTCTTTTTGCATATCAAGATGATATTATTTATAAGGATTTTATTGTGACTGTTAGCATTCCTCAATGAATTTGGAATGGACAGCCATGCTTCTTTGCCTTCTGCCTTCTCATTTCTTTTCCAGCGCATTCAGAAAAATGTAACTGTAGTTACTTATTAACAGTGGGATTTTTTTTACTTCCGGAGACTTGCCAATGCATCACAAACAATAAAAAATTCAATTACAATATTTACATTCACATATAATGAAAACTTCAGCTCAACTCATTTAGTCTTTTGGTTCGCTGCGCATTTGTCTTTTCTTTGACTGTGTCTGTCTTTTCTGTGACTGTGTTTTATCTCTTTTCAGCTCCGTTTGCTTTTCTGTCCTGTGCTGTGGTGTAACTGCTGCATACATGTAACTAAGATTTTTATATCAGTGCATTTTGTAAATATGTGTGACTACTGACTGTAATTCTAGGTAAATTCCAACCCTTTATACGCAGCAAGTGTCTTGTTGATGTGGCGAGCTCTGCAAGCGGAACATACATACATCACAATTGTTTTATATAAAGAATCGCCCTCCACCTTGAGCCGAGGCCCGTGCATCCATAGACCACGTGGCATATTTTAATACCATTGCAACCATCGTTTTATATTTATGACAGCTCTTTTATATATATATAACCCAACTTTCATTACACTAACTGCCTTTTAATATGTATTTAAATCAAATCTCGGCGTATATAATAAAACCTATTTAAAACATATAAAAACTCCTTCTGGGCCCACTTACCACGCTTCTCGTTGCAATATATTGCTCCTCCGATTGCGATTGATTGCTCCCGCTCCGATTGCGATTGACCACTGTTCATTTTGAAATGCCGATGTGATGAATCACAATTGAAATCTTCTGATTGCGATTGGGTCCTTTGTGATTGTTCCTATTGCGATTGATCGCAATCGCGACTCGAATACTCTGATGCGATTGACCACTCCTGGACCGATTGTGTCGGACTTCAAATACTTTTTAATCATTGTTTATAAGCCCATCGGGTCTGGGCTTCAATCTCAATCGCAAGTCTTTTAATATATGTTCTGAAGGTCTATTTCTTTCTGATGCGATTGGGAAGGGTCCCACCTTATATTACTTTATTTCTTTGGATCTCGCGCTATATATGTAAATATGCTGCATATATATATATGCTTTGCCGCTCGGGGTTAAGCGATTCCCGGAATAATTTTTATGTATTATATGTAACACCCGGTTGGGTAAAGATTCTCGGAATTGTATACATATATCCTCCAGTTGAGGTAGCGATTCTCGGAATTTAGTTATATATATATATATATTCACCGGGTGGGAACAACGATTCTCGGAATAATAGTTGTTTCTCTGTAATAATAGCTGTGTCTTTGCCACTACTGCTTCTGTCGCTCTGCCTCTGCCTTTACTGCTGTGATAACGGCTCTGCCTCTACCTCTGCTTCTGATAATGGTGCTGCCTCTATTATATTCTTTTCCTCTGCCTGTCTCTCTCTTTGCTACCTCCTTTGCCATCAATGACAACATTTCCAACAGTCTCCCACTTTGACATTGATGGCAATACAATTCCTCTGTTTGCTTGATAGGATCCTTTCTCCTGTTTCTTCCTCTTCTTACTGTTGCTTGCTCTTCCTCCTCCATTGACATCAATGGCAAGGGGTTCAAATTTTATTTTATTTTATTTTTATTTTTATTTTTTTATTGTGAAGCTTCTATTCTCTGATTTTGTGGTTTTATTCCTTTTCCAATATTTCATGCATTTCTTGAAATTTCCTAACTTTGTACGTTGCTGCTTCAATCCTTTGGACTAGATTCTCGTCAGGTTCACCACTGACTCTTTTGCCCATTTTATTGACTCTTTTATGCTGAATGTATTCTTTCCATAATATTTTTGATCCCGAGGATGTATTTCATGCTTCCCTTGCTTGCAGATCTCCCCCTGGGAATGATATTTTCGTTTCTGTTCTCCCCCTGAAACTATGTTTTCTCTTCATATTAGAGAGTAGCATCTACAGATACTACCCCTAGTCTGTCTCTTAAATATTCAAATGGTTCTCTAGCAAGCGGTTTAGTAAATATATCTGTTGTTTGTTCTTTTGTTGGTACATACTCCAGTTTTACTATCTTCTGAGCCACTTGTTCTCGGAGAAAATGATACTTGATTGGAATATGTTTGGTTTTTGAGTGAAGCACAGGGTTTTTAGATATACTTATAGCACTTGTATTATCACATTTGATTGAGATAGGTTCTTCGATGCTTACCTTCATGTCTTGGAGGGTTTGCTTCATCCATATGACTTGTGTACAACATGCTGCTGCTGCTATATATTCTTCTTTTGCTGTAGACAGAGAGATATATGTTTTTTTCTTGCTTAACCATGCCACTAGACTTTCTCCTAGATAGAAAGCACCTCCACTTGTGCTTTTCCTGTCATCCACACAGCTGGCCCAATCTGCATCTGTGTATGCTGTCAAAGTGAAGATTTTGCCTTTAGGATACCAAAGTCCATATTGTGTTGTTCCTTGTAGATATCTGAATATTCTTTTTACGGCCAGAAGATGGTTTTGTTTAGGTGCTGCTTGATATCTAGCCACTAGTCCTATTGCTAGCATGATGTCTGGTCTTGATGCAGTTAGATACAACAGACTTCCTATCATGGATCTGTAGAGTTTTTGATCTATATTAGCAGATCCATCATCAACACACAGTTTACATCCTGTGGTCATGGGAGTTGACGCAGGTTTGCAGTCCTCCATTTTGAAGTTTTTTAACATTTATTTTAAGTACTTTTCCTGTGAGATGAATGTGCCTGTGTTCTTTAGCTGAATTTGAATTCCTAAGTAGAAACTGAGCTCTCCAATCATGGACATTTCAAACTCTGATTTCATCTCTTTTGCAAATCCTTTTGCTAGTTCATCTCTGTTGCTTCCAAACATTATGTCATCAACATATACAACAACAACCAGGAGTTCATTTTCATGGGCTTTTATATATAGATTACTATCAACTCCACCTCTCTTAAAGCCTTGTTTTTGCAAATATTTATCCAGTATTAAGTACCAAGCACGAGGAGCTTGTTTCAGTCCATATAGGGACTTCTTTAGTCTGCACACATAATATTCTTTGTCTGTAAATGAGAAGCCTTCTGATTGTTCCATGTAGACTTCTTCTTCTAAGTCTCCATTCAGAAATACAGATTTTACATCCATTTGATATACCTTGAAATTCTGGTAGCATGAAAATGCCAGGAACATTCTGATAGCTTCCATTCTGGCTACAGGGGCAAATGTTTCATCATAATCAAGTCCTTCGACTTGTGAATATCCTTTGCAGACCAGTCTGGCTTCATTTATGATTACTTGTCCTTTCTCATTCATTTTGTTTTTGAATACCCATTTTGAACCAATGATATTTTTCTCAATTGGTCTAGGAACTAGTTCCCAGGTATTGTTCTTTTCAATTTGGTCCAATTCCTCATTCATTGCTTTTACCCAAGACTTGTCCTTGCTGGCTTCTTCAAATATCTTTGGGTCTATTTGAGACAACATGGCTATGTATACTTCTTCTGTTTTTTCTGTTAGCTGCCTTCTTATCTGGACCGCTGCTTTCTTATCTCCTATGATTTGATCTTCGGGATGATTCTTCTGAGTGTATCTTGAGGGGGCTTTCGAGCTCAGCCCTTCACCTTCTGTACTCTTGCTTGTTTCATCATCATTCTGGTCTTCTTCTTCATGGTTATCTGATGGACTGCAGCACTCAGTATCTCTTGTATTGTTTGGAAGTTCTTCATCAAATCTCACATCAATGCTTTCTACTATTTTCTGAAGAGTCTTGTTGTAGCACTTGTACCCTTTGCTTTTGGATGCATATCCTAGAAATATTCCTTCATCTGCTCTTGCATCAAAATCTCTAAGATTTTCATCATTATTCTTTATGTAACACTTGCTACCAAAGATTCTTAAATGTTTGACTGAAGCTGGCTTTCCATGCCACAGTTCGTAGGGAGTTTTGTCACTGCTTGGCCTTAAGTGAGCTTTATTAAGGATATGTACTGCTGTGTGCACTGCTTCTGCCCAGAAGGTTTGAGCAATATTATTCTCTTGCATCATGGCTCTAGCAATTTGTTGAACAGATCTGTTTTGTCTCTCTGCTACTCCATTCTGCTGAGGTGTCCCTGCAATAGTAAATTGTTGTTTTATGCCATGTTCATTGCATAGGTCTGCAAAGTCATAATCAGTGAATTCACCTCCTCTGTCTGATCTGATGCATTTCAGCTTGCATCCTGTCTGATTTTCTGCTAATGCCTTAAATATTTTGAATTTTTCTAGAGCTTCCGATTTATTCTTGAGAAAAGCAACCCATGTCATTCTGGAGAAATCATCTATTATCAACATGAAGTATGATTCTCCACTTGGTGTTTTAGTTCTTGCAGGTCCACACAGATCCATGTGCACAATCTGGAGTGGTCTTCTTTTTGACAACTCCTCTTTTGCCTTAAAGGATGTGCGGGTCTGTTTACCCAATTGACAAGATTTGCATATGGTATTAGAAGGCCTCTTTATTTCTGGCATGTCTCTGACTGCTTTATTTTTGCTCAGTATGATGATATGATCAAAGCTGAGATGTCCCAATCTCCAATGCCATAACCATGACTCCTCAATTTTGCTAAGATGGCATGCTTCATCTTCCTCTTTCACAATGTAAACATTGCTCTCTGTTCGAACACCTTTGAGCAGAGTCTTACCGGTGGTGCTTGATCTGACTTCATAGTCTTGTGCTCTAAATAGAACTTCGCAACCTTTGTCACACATCTGACTGACACTCAGTAAATTTTCTTTCAGCCCATCTACAAATAGTACATCTTGGGCCTTTCCTCTGCCATTGTCTATGCTGACTGAGCCTTTTCCCTTGATCTTACCTGATTTTTCATTGCCAAAAGTGACATTGCCAGATTTCTTTTCATCAAGAGTTATAAACTTGCTTCTGTCTCCAGTCATGTGTTTTGAGCAGCCACTATCCAAATACCACTGGCTTTTCAGGTCTTGAGCAGTTAGAGCCAAGTCACATTTATTCACCTTCTTTATCCACTGGAGGCATCCTATTGTTTGGTATCTTTTGTGAGGTGATGAACTATAACTTATTAGAGAACATTTAGAGGGTATATGTCCAACTTGATTGCATACACAACATTTGATGATAGTTTTTGTAGAGATATGAATATGACCAAAATTTCTTTGATTCATAAACCTTCTTGAGGGGTTTAACATTAATCTTTGTCCATACTTTCTACACTCAATGATTTTATGGCCAAATTCCTTACAATAAAAACAGTAACCATAGAAACTATTTGTATACCTGATGTAACATTGTCTCTTCCATTTGGTTGCTTGGGGTAGTCTCTTCAATGTTTGCATCTTATCGGTTTAAATTGATTCTCCTGCATGAAAATATGCAAAGTAATGTGTCCCTACCATAAGTGCTTGTAACAGTGGCATTATTTATTGAGAAAGAATCTCCTTTGATGGTTTCCAAATTTTACATTTGTATTCACATTTATTACATTCTTTGCCACTAATGGTTTCTTCTGATCTCTGTCTTCCTTATTGCAGATTTCTTCTTTTGTAGGAATTGTTTGAGCTGCTTCATCATTCCTCTTTGCTTTTACAAAAATAATTTCTCTGTCAACCTTTTCTTTTCCTTTACTTGCTTCTCCTTCATAGCCTATTCCAGTCTTTATCACAGAAGATCTTTGAGCAACTAGAATTTCATTCAACTTACTAGAGATTGTTGTTTGAGAAGAGTTTATAACCACTTTCCTTTGAGCATTTTCTAATTTCTTCCTGAGACATACTACTTCTTCTTCCAACTTTTCTTGTTCTTGAGTTTTTTCTTTGATTTTCTTAAGTAACATGTCCTCTATATTCTTGGCTTCTTCAAGCTCTATCTTTAGCTTCTTAAGGACTTCTGAATTATGTTCTTCTCGTACATACTTGAGGAGAATGTCCTTTTGTTTTTTGCATTTCAGCTTGAGTCTATCAATTTCTTTCTGAGGATTCTTACGAATCTTCGATGTACTCATTGCCTTGTTGAGGGACACGTCGCTTTCTGCTGAACTTCTTTCCTTTCTGCCTGTTCTTTGATTTATTTTTCTCTGACTCTTGAGCCTGATTCCTTACTTTCTTGTGAGGACACTTGGCAGCATAGTGTCACACTCTTCCACAGTTAAAGCATTTGAAGCGGAGTTTACCTTTGTATTTACCCGAGCCTCTATCCAATTTCTTGACAAAATTTTCCTCTTCTTCATCCGAGCAAGAGCATATGTCTCCCTCTTCTTCTTTCTTCTTTTTTGTTTTAAAGGTTGATTCCCTCGTACTTGGATTCTTCTGTGGGAGCCTCATTTCATAGGCTGTTAAATTTCCAAGTAGCTGGTTCATGGTCAAGGTATCCCAATCAGATGTTTCTTCTATTGCAGACACCTTTGGATTAAACCTGGATGGAGGAGATCTTAGAATCTTTTGTACAATTATACTTTCTATCATTTTTTCTCCAAGAGCTTTCATATTGTTAATAATTTCTGCAGCTTTTAGGAAGAAACTGGCAATGTCTTCATCATCATTCATTTTTAAGTTCTCAAACTGGGCTCTATAGACTTGAAGTTTGGCAGTCTTTACTTTCTAGTCTCCCTCATGTATGTTCTCAAGAGTATCCCATATTTCTTTGGCAAAGTATTTGTGCATTACTTTAATAAACTCTGCTTCACACAATCCATTCAGGATGGCATTCATGGCTTTTGCATTAGCCACAAAATCTTGTTTTGTTTCTTTCTTTGTATCAGTTGCCTTTTGGGCATATCCTAATTCCACCGTTACAGCTCATATTTCTATTCCTAGAGACATTACGTATGTCCTCATTCTGATTTTCCAGAAAGCATAATTTTCACCAGTGAAGAAAGGGGCTTTATTGGTTGAGCATCCTTCTTTACTAGCCATCTTGGGAACCTAGGATCTCCTTTCATCTGTTAGACTAGTACTAAGGAACTTGGCTCTTATACCAATTGTTGAACCCTTAGTTAAATTCTCAAAGTTTCTTGAGTTTAAAGCATCGATGGAGAAAGACACGTGGAAGCTAGTGAAGGCTCTTACGAGCGACAATGGTGGTGAGTAAATCTCTAACAAATTCAATAAATTCTATAGAAAATAAGGAATTCAAATAGAACTGATAGCACCTCATAACCCACAACAGAATGGGGTTGATGAGAGAAATAACTGAAAAATTGTGGGTGCAGCACGAGTGATGCTACATGATCAGGGCCTACCATTGCATCTGTGGGTGAAGGCATGCAACAAAATGGTATATGTGAAAAATTGTTGTCCTCATAGAATAATTGGCGCGAGTACACCAGAAGAGGCTTTTATTGGTAAGAAACCCGATGCTTTACTTTTTAAGATTTTTGGCTCATTTGTTTATGTGCATGTGTCTAAAGACGCTAGGAAGAAGTTGGAACCAACAACTAAGATTGGGATATTTGCGAGGTAAACTGAAACTCTCCGCAACTATCGAGTGTATTTTCCAAACAACAGAATGATTATTGTATGATGGGATATAAAATTTGATGAGGATAAATCCATGTGATTGTCCCTTGAGAGGGAGCTAGATTTGCATTTAGAGGAGGAACTCTTTGTTCCCAAGGATGAGCCTCAAGATGTGGAGCAGCCGCATGTAGAGGATCATGGAGTGGTAGGAAACACTCATGCTGAGCCATCCACTAGAAATGGCAGAAGGCGCACCATGGAAGATGATAGATTAAGACTTGATGCAACAAAGAGTGTAGGAGCCCCTTCTTCACTGCACAGACGGAGACAGTCTCCTAACAAGTTTACTGGATACATGGATCTTATGAGAAAGTGTATTGTGACAGAACCATCTTCCTTTCAGGAAGCAGTGTAGAAAACAACTCGGGTTGATGATATGGTAGAGGAGTATGAATCCATCATCAAGAACAGTGCATGGAAGGTAGTCCCAAGATCAGTTGACAAATTAGTGGTTGGATCTAGATGGAATTACAAGGGAAATCAAGCTGCTGATGGGAGTCTGGAGAAGTACAAGGCTAGATTTGTGGCCCAGGGATTCTCACAGATTGAGGGGAACGACTATGATGAGGCATTTGCACCAGTCGCAAGGTATTATTCCATTAGATCTATCCTTGCACTCTCAGCGCAGATGGGGTGGTGCATTCATCAGATGGATCTGAAAACTGCATTCCTCAATGGAGTTATTGAGGAAGAAGTGTACATAGATCATCCAGAAGATTTTGAGATCTTCGACAGTGAATCACATGTGTGCCGACTCAAGAGAGCACTGTATGGGCTGAAGCAAACTTCTCGTGCTTGGTACACTTGGATTGACAACTATTTCACCGAGTTGGGCTTCACCAAAAGTGAAGCGGAGAAAGCCATAGATTTTAATGTTGCACCGATATTGCTTACCAAATATTTTTGAATGTATTCATGCATTTTTCCACAACTTGTATTAGTGAGATCACTGAGATAAATATCTTTCCTTTGGTTTTTTGTAAGACTCCGGTGATCAAAAATCCCCTCAATAACCTTTGAAAGTCTCTACCATTAGTTCCAACTACTATTGATGACGTTCAAAAATATTTTGTTTGACTTCCTTTTTTGTTGGTGTCAACATATATTGCACAATATCTCATCTCCAAACATATGAAATGAAAAATCATATGAATAAGGGAGGACAGGCCTTGATCTAAATAGCCTGTGGAGTGCATTTGTTAGCCACCTATCGTCAGATTCCTTGCTTTCTAAATCTAAAATTTTCTTCTCTAACAATTCCAGGCATATTAAATGAGAATGGATGAGAATACGAAAAGACACTAAATGAAAGTAAGCTTATATTGACACCAACATAAAAAGAATGCTCCGAGAAATATTGACACCAACAGAAAAAGAATTGAAAATAACCATTTTGAAGATGAACAATAGTAGGTAGAGGGAATAGTTAAAAGACTTTAAAGATGATCAACTGATTTTCGATCCGACTTTGCTCAGTGATGCATGTTGTAAAAATGTATGAGGGTAGTCAAAATGATGTGTTGCATGAACACATCGAATTGTTGCATATAACTCCAAGGGTGTTCAAAAACTATGATATACATGATGGATAAGACAAGACACATTAATTCATGATATATCTTTCAGCTGGCGTATTAAAGGGTTTGTAACTTTAATCTCGAGAACATCCATTTTATAATTTGTTTTAACCAATGGTATATCTTAATGACCAACACAAACACATTATTAACTATGGTTGATAGAAGCACAGAAGTGTTAAATATAACTAAATTTTGCAAACTAATTATATTAAAGAGTTTGTAACTTTAATCCAGAGAACATCCAGTTTATAATTTGTTTTAACCAATGGTGTATCTTAACCAATGGTATACCTTAATGACCAACACAAATACATTATTAAGTATGGTTGATAGAAGCAGAGAGGTGTTAAATGTAGCTAAATTTTAAAGACAATTTTGGCTCCCATCTGTTTGAATCAACCCTATGAGTATCATTGTCAAAGTTTGTTTACATTTTCAATCTATTTTTCATGGATTATTAATACATTGATTGACTTTCCCTTTTATAAAAATTTAGAATATTTTCTCATTAAAAACATTATTTTATTAATTAAATAAATTATTATTAATAATTTAATTTTATATCTTGTTCTACTAAGGAATTAAATTATTGGTAATAGTGAAAAAATCCATTTAATAAAAAAAAACTAAACATACACTTCATCCAAAATCTCGATAGTTTAATACATTTAAAATAAATAATGCTAATCTAAATATAAATGAGATAGAACCATGTTTTTCTTTCAACTCAAAGAAATTGTGTTAGCTAGCTTCTGGAGTGATTCAACACCCTAATTGTGTTCTCTGCCTTCTGGAGTGATTCAACACCCTAATATAAGATTGTGTTTGCTAGCTTATGGAGTGATTCAACACCCTAATACAGAATTGTGCTGGATTGATTCAACACCCTAGGACAAGAGGTTCATTGTAAAGGATGCAATTTCCGCTTGAGCTCTTCATGGTTACATGTTTCTTCAACCAAATATTTTCATTTGTAGTAACTTTTCCTTAAAGAAACGATTTTATTTCTGCCCTTAGAAGAAAGAAGAGGTCCCATCTTCTTGCAAGGTAAGGTTGTGGCCGTATAAATCCCATGTCATTTACATTTACGTGGAGAAGAATGTGAATGCAAAGAAATCAACTTTCTTGAATTTGAAGTTTCACAAGCGTGTAAATTCGATGTTTTACAAGTTGTAAAATGTCAAATTTATAAATGGGATTTTCCTTCCCTTACTTTTAGGGAAGAAAGAAAAAATCCAGAAAGAAAATAATTAAATAACGATTATTACAAATGCAATATTGGTTTGGCTTCCCATGAGCTTGACATCAATGGCACTGCATAATTTGAAATCAATAACAAAAAACATACCGACAATACTATAGAATGTGATATTGGTAAGAAATATTGTACATCATTGTGGCGATCTAGGGTAGCATTCCCTTCTCATTGCCCACTGCTCATATTAAGGTTTTGCTTCTTCTTGCATGATAGCAACCACAGAATATGAAAAGGTTTGCCCCGGAATCGTAAAGGATTTGTTGATAAGCGGGGTTTAGGAGGAGGATTTGATGAGCCGCGATGAGCCTTCTTCCTCTATGCATGTCTCTGCACAGACCATCCAGTTCATCACACAAGATTTTTTATTGCTAGCACAGAGAGAGGTTCTACATAAGATGATAGAAAAACATGCTCGCGTCCTCTTAATCCACAATTTACAACGATTGCCTCCAGAGATTTGAGTGTTTGTTTTCGCAAGCGGGTGTTGCGACTATTAGATCGCATTAATCTACAAATTCTGTAGTTATTGAGGATTTTTTTTTGGTTAATGAGTATCAAAATTATTTCTTCCAAAAAAACTATATATATATATATATATATATATATATATATATTTAATTATTTAGTTGTAGGTAAAAAATCTTACATGTTTTTTATTCTATAATCATGATGTTAAACTTACTAAATGTTTTATGGTGAAATTTTGAACAAAGTTTTTCATATAATTTTTTTTATTTTTCAATTCGAAACAAAAATTACAAAATAAAAAACTCACTCAGTCTTTATTGTACATTATAGTTTTACAAAATTGACATTAGGTAATTAACAATAGAGTTAGTTGAGAAAGCTCTAAGAGGTTTTTTTTACAAGGTGGTATAACAGTTAATTTTTTAATCAATGTGAATAAAAAACATCACATTAGCTCAATAAAAAATAAAAATAAAAATAAAATAATAAAATAAAAATAGTAAAATAAAATATTAATAAACTACAAAAACAACCCATGGTATTGACCCCTGGTATTCATGTGGAACATAGTTTATTTACATAGGGAAATTAAAATGGCATAGATCAATCTTAACTTTGGATCTACCAAGAGCCAAGAGGGATCATATGTCTTGATATGCAAACCTCTTTTAAAGTAAAAAGAGATTTGATCCCTTCGAGAAATAAACTAATTATTTAATCAAACTATTTTTAAATGTTTATAAATTAAATAAAAAACACTGACATAATGGTAATTAACATTTTAACTAGGTCAAAATACAATAAAAAATAAAAATAATAAAATAAAATATTAATAAACTATAAAAATAACCCATGGTATTGACCCATGGTATTCATGTGGAATGTAGTTTATTTAAAGAGGGAAATTAAGATGGCCTAATCAATTTTAACTTTGGATCTACCAAGAGCCAAGAGGGATCATATGTCTTGATATGCAAAACTCTTTTAAACTAAAAAGATAATTGATCCCTTTGATAAATAATATAGATCTAAACTAATTATTTAATCCAATTATTTTTAAATTTTTATAACCATTATTCTTTTAAAATTTTACTTATTAAAATGTATTTAAATTTTCATACATCCAAATATATATTTTTTATTTTTCTATATTATTTTTGTTACAACTATTTTATTATTCCAGAAATACATGGTTTTTTTTGTTATATATTATTTATGTTACGGCTGTTTTATTATTCATGAGTAGTATTTTTTAATATATATAAAACTAAATTAATAATGAATTTTTTAAAAATATGTGCTCTTTTTTAAATTTCCAAATTATTTCATAAGACATGGTTTATCTTCAGCAATAATGATGAATGCTCATAATTCTCATTTCTTAAATAACACTAAAATTACCTTTAATTACTTAATTGTAATAGTTTCTAAGTACATAACTGTTTGTAACTACATACATACTCTTTAGGATTTTTTTTTGCTAATGAATATCAAATTTATTTTAGCTAAAAAATCTTACATGTTCTTTACTTTATAATAATAATAAAATTTCATATTATATGATGTCAAACTTACTCAACCTTTTATTCTGAAATATTAAACAAAGTTTTTCACTACATAATTTTAGCTTTTATAATTTTTTTAATTTTTCAATTCCAAACAAAACTTACAAAAGAAAAAACCCACTCAGTCCTTACTGTAAATTATAGTTTTACAAAATTTACACTATGTAATTAACAATAGATTAAGTTGCCTAGAAATCTCAGAAGTTATCATTCACATAGTGATTTATTGACGTTCTTAGTTGAAATGGATCATATTAGATGCATGATGGCTAGAGAAACTAAAAAATTCAAAATATATATCTCTTATGACATCCATATTGTCTACAAACCATCCAAATTTTCCATCTTATACAACAATTTCTAACAATTTTTGAAACCCCGAGCCATGCTGGGGAGATCACATTTTAACTGGGTCAAAATAGACAATGAGAAATTCAATATTGCGGTATAATAGCTAATTTTTGAATCATTGTGAAAAACAAAACATCACATTAGCTCAATAAAAAATAAAAATAAAAACAAAATAATAAAATACAAAAACAACCATGGTATTGACCCATGGTATTCATGTGGAATGTAGTTTATTTAAAGAGGAAATTAATATGACCTAGATCAATCTTAACTTTGGATCCTACCAAGAGTCAAGAGGGATCATATGTTTTGATATGAAAACCTTTTTTAAAGTAAAAAGAGAATTGATCCCTTCACTAAATAAACTAATTATTTAATCAAACTATTTTTAAGTGTTTATAAATTAAATAAAAATATTGACATAATGTAATGAACATTTTAACTAGGTCAAAATACAATAAAAAAGAAAAATAATAAAATAAAATAAAATAATAATAAACTATAAAAACAACTCATGGTATTGGCCCATGGTATTCATGTGGAACGTAGTTTATTTAAAGAGGGAAATTAAGATGGCCTAGATCAATATTAACTTTGGATCTACCAAGATCCAAGGGTGATCATATGTCTTGATATGCAAACCTCTTTTAAAGTAAAAGGAAAATTGATCACTTTGATAAATAATATAAATCTAAACTAATTATTTAATCAAACTATTTTTAAAAGTTTATAACCATTATTCTTTTAAAATTTTACTTATTAAAATGTATTTAAATTTTCATACATCCAAATATACATAGTTTTTTTTTATTTTTCTACATTATTTTTGTTACAACTATTTTATTATTCAAAAAATACATGGTTTTTTTTATTATATATTATTTATGTTGCAATTGTTTTCTTATTCATGAGTGGTATTTCTTAATATATAGAAAATTAAATTAATAATGAAAATTTTTAAAGTGATTTATCTTGAGCAATAATGATGAATGTTCATAATTCTTACTTCTTAAATAACACTAAAATAATCTTTAATTACATAACTAATGACATAACAATAATAGTTTCTAACTACATAACATTTTGTAACTACATACATACTCTTTAAGGTTTTTTTTGTTAATGAATATCAAATTTATTCCCTTCAAGAAAACTATATACATATCTTTAATTAACTAATTGTAGCTAAAAAAAATCTTACATGTTTTTTACTTTATAATCGTAAACCATTTTTATATTATATGATATCAAACTTACTCAACTTTTTATTCTGAAATTTTAAACAAATATTTTCACTACATAATTTTAGCTTTTATAATTTTTTTATTTATTAATTTCAAACAATAATTACAAAAGAAAAAACTCACTCAGTCCTTACTATAGATTATAGTTTTACAAAATTGACACTATATAATTAACAGTAGGGTTAGTTGAGAAAGCCCTAAGGAGTTTTTAAAGAAAAAAGCGAATTGATCCCTTTGATAAATAATATAGATCTAAACTAATTATTTAATCAAACTATTTTTAAAAGTTTATAACCATTATTCTTTTAAAATTTTACTTATTAAAATGTATTTAGATTTTCATACATCCAAATATACATAGTTTTTTTTATTTTTCTATATTATTTTTGTTACAACTATTTTATTATTCAAAAAATACATGGTTTTTTTTATTATATGTTATTTATGTTACAATTGTTTTATTATTCATGAGTGGTATTTCTTAATATATAGAAAATTAAATTAATAATGAAAATTTTTAACATTATTTATCTTGATCAATAATGATGAATGTTCATAATTCTCATTTCTTAAATAACACTAAAATAATATTTAATTACATAACTAATTACATAACAATACTAGTTTCTAACTACATAACATTTTGTAACTACATACATACTCTTTAAGGTTTTTTTTGTGAATGAATATCAAATTTATTCCCTTCAAGAAAACTCCATACATATCTTTAACTAACTAATTGTAGCAAAAAAAATCTTACATGTTTTTTACTTTATAATCGTAAACAATTTTCATATTATATGATGTCAAATTTACTCAACTTTTTATTCTGAAATTTTAAACAAAGATTTTCACTACATAATTTTAGCTTTTATAATTTTTTTATTTTTCAATTCCAAACAAAAATTACAAAAGAAAAAACCCTCTCAGTCCTTACTGTAGATTATAGTTTTACAAAATTGACACTGTAATTAAAAATAGTTTATCATAAAATTTCCCTCCATCCAGTATATACTAAGAGTATATTCTAGTTTATAACCCGATCCACAATCAAAGAAAATGGCTAGAAATGTCACAAGTTATCATTCACACAGTGATTTATTGACGTTTTCAGTGGAAATGGATCCTATTAGATGCATGGTTGCGAGAGAGACTAAAAAATTCAAAATATATATATCTTATGACATCCATATTGTCTACAAAGCATGCAAATTTTCCATCTTATACAACAATTTCTAACATTAACCACTTAATAGTTATAGTTTATTTTCAGTTGTAAATGTTATGGACATAGTAAAGTGATAAAAGCAGTAACCAGAAGGAAAAAAAAATATCAGTTTTGGTTAGCTTTTAACTATTTGTGGTGGCCAATAGACCTGGTTTATTTCAAGCAGGTTGAGGCTACAGTAAATGATATAATATGTATAGCAACTTTCTCTTTCAAAATATGAAAATAGAAAGGTGCTACGAAATTTACAAAAAAATAAAAAGCAATAACCACTCAATTTACTCCCCAATTTTTGAAACACCCACCCATGCTGGGGAGATCACAGTGTGAAATCAAATGTTCTTGTGGTTTTTTTAAAGGGTTCATAAACAAAACACACAACAACTAGAAATTCAATATATACTGAGAGTATATTCTAGTTTATAACCTGATCCACAACCAAAGAAAATGGATATGGATTTCACCAGTTATTAGTTTATAACTTATCCACAATCAAAGAAAATGGATAGCTATGTCGCAATTTATCATTCACACAGTGATTTATTGACATTCTCAGTTGAAATGGATCCTATTATATGCACGGTGGCCAAAGAAACTAAAAAATTCAAAAGAGATATTTCTTATGACATCCATATTGTCTACAAATCATCCAAATTTTCCATCTTATACAACAATTTATCATAATAACCAATCAATTTACTCTCCAATTTTTGAAACCCCCACCCATTCTGAGGAGATCATAGTGTAAAATCAAATGTTCTTGTGGTTTTTTTAAAGGGTTCATAAACAAAACAGACAATGAGAAATTCAATATTGTGGTATAATAGCTAATTTTTTAATCATTGTGAAGAACAAAACATCACATTATCTCACATAATATACCTAATTCTATAAGGATATCAGATGATTACAAGACTTTTGAATCATGATAACTAGGTGACAACCAAAACTAAGTTGTAGACACAAGAAAAAAATCACAACAACTCACGGAATATATCCAAGGTTGCAATGAACCCCATACATAATGATGGACCTCATGGGAATTTTAGTGCACATAGAACACCACCCTAAAAATTATATGCTCTTGATCAATTTAGAATAACCTAAGATGTGTAGATTGGATGTGTAAGTGGGTGGTACAATAATTGAGAATGCTTCTTAAAGGGTAAGGGAATTTATATACTCTACCCTTCAGCCAAAGCTATAAAAATTGAGACTCGTAGATTATAGATTTACAAAATTGACACTATTTGATTAAGAATAAGTTACAAACATGTATTTAAAAATTAAAAAGAGACAGTAATTTGTATTTGTATTTTTTAAATGAATATTGTTAAATGTGTAATTAAGTAAAATGTATTAAATTGATATTCTAATTTAAGATATTTATTTTAAAAATTTAAAGTATGGTGAGTTTTGTTTTATTAAGCTTTACTCACTCTAGATGTGCAGAGAATGAGTCTATCTCAAGGCCCAAAGAAGATTATTCTTTCTCTTCATATTCTAGCTTGCACCTTGACACTCCTCTCCTACTCCTTGCACAAATTTAAACTATGAGGCAAAAGGTAGTTGTTCCATATAAGAACATTTAGATATGATAATAAAAATGTGATACTCTATTGTAATTTTCTCTACAAATGTGATGGAAAATGTGCCCTAAATGTTGAAAATTTCATGGTTAATGCATTATAAGATACATGCAAATTTACAGTCTTGTATACAAGATAAAGAAATTTATGCCCAATATCCAACACCATAGAGCAATACATGTTCACCAATTCAACAGTTGCTTCCAAATATCTCCCAGTGTAGAGTTGTTTTCTCAATAAACTTGTTTTTACTACTCTTGAACTGATGAAAGCCATAGTTGTTGCATATAGGAGCATTTAGATCTGATAAGAAAAGTGTGATATTGTTTTATAATTTTCTCTATAAATGTGTTGGAGTTATTTTCTCAATAAACTTGTTTTTACTGCTTTTAAGTGATGAAATCCATGGTTGTTGCATATAGGAGCATTTATCTCTCTCAAGAAAAGTGTGATATTGTTTTATAATTTTCTCTACAAATGTGTTGGAGTTGTTTTCTCAATAACCTTGTTTTTACTTCTCTTAAGTGATGAAATTCATCGTTGTTGCATATAGGAGCATTTAACCCTGATAAGAATTGTGTGATACTCTGTTATAATTTGCTCTACAAATGTGATGGAAAGTGTGCCATGAATGTTGGCAATTTCATGGTTAATGTAATATAAATAAATAAAAATCATTTTCTTCTACACAAGATCAAGAAATCTATGTCGAGTAGCCAAAACCACAGAACAAGACATGTTTGCAGACTCCATAAATGCTACCAAATCTCTCTTGGTGTTGGAGCTATTTTCTCAATCGCCTTATTTTTACTACAAAAAACCAATTTCATATCAGCGATAGTGAGAAAACAAGAACATGGGAAACACTAGGGATATCAATGGTAAAGAACAATGCCATATTTTGAATATTTTCAAAGATCATGAAGGAAATAATACGTAAGTGACTCAATAGGAATTGATCAAGATTAAATGTGGAGGAATTGCACCAAAACAACCTTTGCTTTTGAAGGTAGAAAACCACTATCCATTTTTTTATTCATGAGGCATTCATGTTGGCATGATCACAAGGTATTTTACTTACTTTCAACATAGGTCTCATGATTTGTAAGGATCAAGGAAAAAAATTTCACTACCTTCTTCCATGGAAGAAAATTTTTATTTTCATTCCTCCACAATGGCTCCTTTTCTGCAACATCTTATTTCTTGTAGGCTACTCTTTCCTATGCTATTTCCTTATAATATTTCTTTTGCAACATATGGTGCAATTGCTAGTAATAATTAAATTTTATATATTATTCTACTAATAAATTAAATTATTGATAATAGTGAAAAATTTCACTTAATAAAAAAAAAAGGTTAAACATACACTTCATCCAAAATCTAGGTATAATACATTTAAAATAAATAATGCTAATCTAAATATAAATGAGATAGAACCATGTTTTTCTTTCACCCTAGCTAAATTGTGTTTGCTAGCTTCTTGAGTGATTCAACACCCTAATTGTGTTTTCTAGCTTTGGAGTCTTCAACATCCTGATATAGGATTGTGTTTGCCAGCTTTTGGAGTGATTCAGCACCCTAATACAGGATTGATGAGCTGGAGTGATTGAACACCCTAGTAGAGGATTTAAGTTTCATTTGTAGTAATTGTTCCTTAACGAAACGATTTTATTTCTGCCCTTAGAAGCAAGAAGAGGTCCGATCTTCTTGCAAGGTAAGGTTGTGGCCGTATAAATCCTGTCATTTACATTTACGTGGAGGAGAATGCAAAGAAATGAACTTTCTTGAATTTGAAGTTTCCCAAGCGTGTAATTTCGATTTTTTACAAGTTGTAAAAATTTATGAATGGGATTTTCCTTGCGTTACTTCTAAGAGAAGAAAGAAAATCATTAAATAACAATTATTACAAATGCAATATTGGTTTGGTTTCCCATGAGCTTTTACATCACTGGCACTGCATGACTTGAAATCAATAACAAAAAAAACATACCGACAATACTATGGAATGTGATATTGCATAACTTGAAATCAATAAGAAAAAATATACCGACAATACTATGGAATGTGATATTGGTAAGAAATATTGTACATCGTTGTGGCGATCTAGGGTAGCATTCCCTTCTCATTGCCCACTGTTCATATTAACGTTTTGCTTCTTCTTCACACAAGATTTTTTATTGCGAGCACAGAGAAAGGTTCTACATAAGATGATAGATATCTTTGCAGATGTCTCGCGTCCTCTTAATCCACGATTTACATTAACGATTGCTGGATGCATATGCCAAAAGAGAAATTGAGTGATTGTTTTCGCAAGCGAGTGTTGCGACCATTAGACCGCATTAATCTACAAATTCTGTAGTTACCATCTGTGATGTGTGTGATTGTGGTCACACTTTCTGCAATGTCTGCTGGACGCGTCACTTCCTTGCTCAGATAAGCGAGGGATCTGTGATGTGTGTGATTGTGGTCACACTTTCTGCAATGTCTGCTGGACGCGTCACTTCCTTGCTCAGATAAGCGAGGGACAGAGCAAGCGGATTAAGTGCATTGTAATATCATGTGTAACGAAGACATTATAAGGATCCTGTAATATCGATCGCTTCCTATTGACAACAACCAGAAAGAGAAAGAGAAAGATATGAAAGCAGCGGAAACTGGCAGTCACTTTCGTATCACCATCTTTTCAATATTCCATGTATCCATCCGTCGAGTTTGTTCGTCGACTTTATTACAGTAATAATCACAGAGATTGCAGGCAGTCCTCATCAAATATTCCCGCAACAGACAAAGGATATGACAACTGCCAGAAAACAACCTTAGCTATTCTTTTTCTGCAAATGCATCAACTAATCCTGCGCTATTTGAACAATATGCGGCGATGTGTTGTTTTTATTAATCCATCACCATCGCACCTCTATTTTCACCGCAAGTTCTCATTTCATCCCTCCTCCTCATCATCCACTCCGCCATGGTCTCGTTATTTATAAACATGATATAACAGATGCTCTTCCGGCCTTGGGCTGACTTACACGGCAATAAGCAAGGCCTATTGGTCAATGAAAACCGTTTATAACCATGAAAACCGGATATTTTTATTTAATTTAATTTCATAACGGTTTCGAACCCCATATATATATATATTAAAGGTTAAAGGTTGAAAAAGCTTTACCCATTATTTATGAATAGATTAAAAATGTTAAATATGAATAGATTATTTAAACTTGATAAGTTATTTATATGAAAAAGTTCTAATAGAAAGTTTGAATATTAATATTAATATTAACAAGTCGTTGAGATATGAATTTATTTTATTTTATTTCTAGTTCACATCAATCTAATAAATTGTTTTATTTATTTTTATAAATAAGAAAATGTATTAATGTAATTTTATATTAAAATATGAAATAAAATAATAGTTATTTTATTTAATTTTATAAATAAGGAAATGTATTAATGGACTTTTATATTAAAATATGGAATAAAAGAATTTTATAATAGTTATTTATCAGATATTTATAGAAATTTAATATTTAAGAAAAATATTGATCACGATACATTTCACTTTGAAAAGATTAAAATAATAATAATAATGAATTGAAATTTGATGTCTTTTCGAAGTTAAGATGGATCTGGACTGATTTTATTATTAATTATAAATATAATTATCGATTTTTATTTTATTTTATTTTTAGTTTTAGTTTTATGTAATTTATGGAAGTCAAAACGTTTTATTGATAATTATCATTATAAAATTATTTCTTTTATTTTAATTTAATTTAATTTTTTATTTTTTTATTTTATTTTGACCGAGTTAAAATATTTACAACATATTTCCCATGCCTATGTCCCAAAGGTTAACTAAATTTGTTGATTTTTCATTGCTAAAGCACCTTGCTAATGGGTGTCTTGTGCAAATAAGTTGGTGAGATGTTATCCTTAACAAGTTGGCGGGATGCTATCCTAAAGAGTGCATCTGCAAACAATTACTTTTTAACCTTTTATTCTTTTTTAATTGATGCCACATGTAAATGTTTACAAACATTTACATACAACCCTCTCCCCCATACCTTTAACCTTTTATTATTTTTAATTGAGGCCACATGTAAATTTTTACAAACATTTAAATACAACACTCTCCCCCATACCTTTTTCTTTTAGATTTAATTTTAAAAATGTTATAATTCAGAGGTAGTCAGAGTGGTGATCCTTCACCCCGATTAAAAAATCGAGATACAATATGCTTGGGGATTGGGGGTGGAAACCAATCATCAAATGGAGTTCCTTTCTCTTTGGAAAGTTTTAGAGCTAGCCATTCAAAAGAAGATCCAAAAAGTCATGATATTTGGATATTCATTGATAGTAATCTCGCGAGTTTGGGAGGCTAGATTCTAGCACAATTGCAGCCTCTCTCCCATTTTGTTTCAGATTCTCCTAAAACTTCAACATTGTGAACAAATTGAACTTTATCATGTTCTAAGGAATCTGAGTTCAAAAACACATACTTAACTAATAAAGGAACAATATGGAACTAAGGGATTATAAAATTGAATAATAGAGTGAGTATATTTTTCGAATATAATGGTTACGTAGATGAAAATACATATGGTCTAGTGTTCATCATTTATTTCCCGGCCTCAGAAACCACCCCTCCAGTACTCCTGTCGAACTCGCATCCATAGATGGCATGTGAAGTCACCTCTCAAATTCCATTTGTTTTCATTTCCTTGCATTGGACTTCGAATTTTTAAACGTTCAAGGTGTTTACATTCAATTTGCATCATGCTGGAGCTCTTCCCTCACTTCCTTCATATCAATTTTCACCTCAAAAAAGAATCTTGAAGTCGAATAGACATGGATGACCGAGGCCTGCATTCAATTGTGACAAGGAAGGGGATCAAAGTTCATGATGGATATGACAATGTTGAACCCTTAGTTAAAATGAGGGGGGGGGGTGCATCAGTTTAACACAGTCATGATCTTTTAAACTTTTATGAAACCTTATTTACACCTTCATTTCATATCCAACTTAATATGTGAGTAATATTAGAATGTAAGCAGCAAGTATTAATATAATATAACAACAGACTTAATATGAGAGCAGCAGGTATTTAAGTAGATGACATAAATCAGATCAACACATAAACATCATGCATAGAGACACCAGATATAAGTGGAAACCCATAAAGGGAGAAAACCACATCTTATTATTGTTGTGATGCAAAGACAAGCTCCAACTCCCCCTCACCACTGTTTTTCTGCAGGCACCAACTTACAGGAGGCTCCTACCTCAATTCTGCAAGCTACAACTTGCAAGGAATCACCAACTCCCTTCAATTTTCTGCAGGCACCAACCTAGGGAAGGCTCCGACCTCAGTCAACTACAACTGACAGCTATTAAGATGCAACTTGATAGGGAAGCTCCAACTTCCTCAATTTATCAAACTAAATGTTTGCTAATTTACCTCAGATATCAGCTCTGTTCTATAGCTTCTCTTTCTGCTCTTCTTCTCTTAATATTCTCTGCCTCATACATCTATATTCTGCCTTCTCTAGATTTTCTTGTGACTGTTAGCATTCCTTAATGAATTTGGAATGGATAGCCATGCCTCTTTGCCTTCTGCCTTCTCATTTCTTTTCCAGCTCACTCAGAAAAATGTAACTGTAGGTACTTATTTTAATCTAACAGTGGGATTTTGTTTTCTTCCGGAGACTTGCCAATGCATCACAAACAATAAAAAATTCAATTACAATATTTACATTCACATATAATGAAAAACTTCAGCTCAACTCATGTAGTCTTTTGGCTCGCTACGCATTTGTCTTTTCTTTGACTGTGTTTTATCTCTTTTCAGCTCTGTTTTCTTTTCTGTCCTCTGCTTGGTGTAACTGCTGCATACGTGTAACTGAGTTTTTTATATTAGTGCATTTTGTAAATATGTGTAACTGCTGACTGTAATTTTGGGCAAATTCCAACCCTTTACACGTAACAAGTGTCTTATTGATGTGGGAGTTCCGCAGGCGGAACATACATGCATTGCAATCGTTTTATATTACAAATCACCCTCCACCTTAAGCCGAGGCCCGTGGGTTCACAGACCACGCAGCATATTTTAACACAATCGCAACAACGCATTATATATATATATATACCAGCCCCTTTTTATATATATAACGTAATTTCAATTCTCGGCATCGTTATACAACGTTTTAACAATCAAACTGCCATGTCCATTTTAACACTGAAGAATCATGTTTAGTACATAACTAATGCTTTTTCGGGCCCACTTTCCATGCTTTCCGATGCACTATGTTATTCCTCCAACAATTTCCGATTGCGATTGATCGCAATCGCAAGCTTCCTTGCTCCGATGCGATTGATCACTGTTCACTGTTCTTTGTCGATGCGATTGGAACTCAAATCCTTATTAATCAAAGTTTATAAGCCCATAGGGTCTGGGCTTCAATCGCAATCGCAAGTCTTTTAATATATGTTCCGACGGTCTGTTTCTTTCCGATGTGATTGACCACTATTCACTGCTCTTTGACGATGCGATTGGAACTCAAATGCTTATTAATCATAGTTTATAAGCCCATCGGGTCCGGGCTTCAATCTCAATCGCAAGTCTTTTAATATATGTTCCGACGGTCTGTTTCTTTCCGATGCGATTGGGAAGGGTCCCACCTTATATTACTTTGTTTCTTTGGATCTCGCGCTATATATGTAAATACGCTGCATATATATATATATATATATATATATATATATGCTTTGCCACTTGGGGTTAAGCGATTCCCGAAATAAGGTTTATGTATTATATGTAACGCCCATCGGGTAATGATTCTCGGAATTATATACATATATCCTCCGGCTGAGGTAGCGATTCTCGGAATAACGACTGGCTCTGCCTCTGCTGCTTCTGTCGCTCTGCCTCTATTGTGCTAATGCTTCTGCCGCTCGACCACTTCACTGCCTCTGTATTCGCTGCCTCTGTCTCCACTGTTCGACCGTTTCACTCTGCCTCTGTATTCGACTGTTACACTTTAGCAGTGTTCTTCCGCCTATCTCCTTTGCCCTGCTTGCTTTTTCTTTTGTCTGTCTCTGTTCTGCAGTCCTTTGCCTGTTTCTTCTTCAGCGTTGCCTCCTTTGCCATCAATGACAATATTTCCAACGGTCTCCCCCTTTGGCATTGATGGCAATACGCTTCCTCTGTTTGTCTGTTAGGATCCTTTCTCCTGTTGCTTGCTCTTCCTCCCCCTTTGACATCAATGGCAAGGGGTTTGAATTCTTAGGTTATACGCTGATGCTTCTGTTCTTTGATGCTGTGATTTTATTTATTAATTTTATTTTTCCAAAATTTCGTTCATTTATTTTATCTGAGATCTTCTGTCTTTGTACGTTGCTACTTCAATCCTTTGGATTAGATTCTCGTCAGGTTCACCACTGACTCTTTTTCCCCTTTTATTGACTCTTTTATGCTGAATGTATTCTTGCCATAATCTTTTTGATTTTGAAGACTTGTTTCATGCTTCCCTTGCTTGCAGATCTCCCCCTGGGAATGATATTTTCATTTCTGTTCTCCCCCTGAAACTGTGCTTTCTCTTCATATTAGAGAGTAGCATCTACAGATACTACCCCTAGTCTGTCTCTTAAATATTCAAATGGTTCTCTAGCAAGCGGTTTAGTAAATATATCTGATGTCTGTTCTTTTGTTGGTACATACTCCAGTTTTACTATCTTCTGAGCTAGTTGTTCTCGGAGAAAATGATACTTGATTGGAATATGTTTGGTTTTTGAGTGAAGCACAGGGTTTTTATATATACTTATAGCACTTGTATTATCACATTTGATTGAGATAGGTTCTTTGATGCTTACCTTCATGTCTTGTAGGGTTTGCTTCATCCATATGACTTGTGTGCAACATGCTGCTGCTGCTATATATTCTGCTTCTGCTGTAGACAGAGAGATAGATGTTTGTTTCTTGCTTAACTATGCCACTAGACTTTCTCCTAGATAGAAAACACCTCCACTTGTGCTTTTCCTGTCATCCATACAGCTGGCCCAATTTGCATCTGTGTATGCTGTCAAAGTGAAGCTTTTGCCTTTAGGATACCAAAGTCCATATTGTGTTGTTCCTTGTAGATATCTGAATATTCTTTTTACTGCCAGAAGATGGTTTTGTTTAGGTGCTGCTTGATATCTAGCCACTAGTCCTACTGCTAGCATGATGTCTGGTCTTGATGCAGTCAGATACAACAGACTTCCTATCATGGAT
Organism: Pinus albicaulis; assembly: GCA_034641835.2. Taxonomy (NCBI): domain Eukaryota; kingdom Viridiplantae; phylum Streptophyta; class Pinopsida; order Pinales; family Pinaceae; genus Pinus; species Pinus albicaulis. The sequence goes on from CM076584.1 coordinate 535,364,020, forward strand.
CTGTAGAGTTTTTGATCTATATTAGCAGACCCATCATCAGCACACAATTTACATCGTGTGGTCATGGGAGTTGACGCAGGTTTGCAGTCCTCCATTTTGAACTTTTTTAACATTTATTTTAAGTACTTTTCTTGTGAGATGAATGTGCCTGTGTTCTTTTGCTGAATTTGAATTCCTAAGTAGAAACTGAGCTCTCTAATCATGGACATTTCAAACTCTGATTTCATCTCTTTTGCAAATCCTTTTGCTAGTTCATCTCTGTTGCTTCCAAACATAATGTCATCAACATATACAACAACAATCAGGAGTTCATTTTCATGGGCTTTTATATATAGATTACTGTCTACTCCACCTCTCTTAAAGCCTTGTTTTTGCAAATATTTATCCAGTCTTGAGTACCAAGCATGAGGAGCTTGTTTCAGTCGATATAGGGCCTTCTTCAGTCTGCACACATAATCTTCTTTGTCTGTCAATGAGAAGCCTTCTGATTGTTCCATGTAGACTTCTTCTTCTAAGTCTCCATTCAGAAATACAAATTTTACATCCATTTGATATACTTTGAAATTCTAGTAGCATGAAAATGCCAGGAACATTCTGATAGCTTCCATTCTGGCTACAGGGGCAAATGTTTCATCATAATCAAGTCCTTCGACTTGTGAATATCCTTTGCAGACCAGTCTGGCTTTATTTCTGATTACTTGTCCTTTCTCATTCATTTTGTTTTTGAATACCCATTTTGAACCAATGATATTTTTCTCAATTGGTCTAGGAACTAGTTCCCAGGTATTCTTCTTTTCAATTTGGTCCAATTCCGCATTCATTGCTTTTACCCAAGACTTGTCCTTTTTGGCTTCTTCAAATTTATTTGGCTCTATTTGTGACAACATGGCTATGTATACCTCTTCAGTTTGTTCTGTTAGCTGCCTTCTTGTCTGGACCCCTGCTTTCTTATCTCCTATGATTTGATCTTCGGGATGATTCTTCTGAGTGTATCTTGAGGGGACTTTCGAGCTCAGCTCTTCATCTTCTGTAGTCTTGCTTGTTTCATCATCATTCTGGTCTTCTTCTTCATGGTTATCTGATGGACTGCAACAGTCATTATCTCTTGTATTGTTTTGAAGTTCTTCATCAAATCTCACATCAATGCTTTCTACTATTTTTCGAAGAGTCTTGTTGTAGCACCTGTACCCTTTTCTTTTGGATGCATATCCTAGAAATATTCCTTCATATGCCCTTGCATCAAATTTTCCAAGATTTTCATCATTATTCTTTATGTAACACTTGTTGCCAAAGATTTTGAAATGTTTGATTGAAGCTGGCTTTCCATGCCACAGTTCGTAGGGAGTCTTGTCACTGCTTGGCCTTAAGTGAGCTTTATTAAGGATATGTACTGCTATGTGCACTGCTTCTGCCCAGAAGGTTTGAGGAATATTGTTCTCTTGCATCATGGCTCTGGCAATTTGTTGAACATATCTGTTTTGTCTCTCTGCTACTCCATTCTGCTGAGGTGTCCCTGCAATAGTAAATTGTTGTTTTATGCCATGTTCATTGCATAGGTCTACAAAGTCATAATCAGTGAATTCACCTCCTCTGTCCGATCTGATGCATTTTAGCTTGCATCCCGTCTGATTTTCTGCTAATGCTTTAAATATTTTGAATTTTTCCAGAGCTTCCGATTTATTCTTGAGAAAAGCAACCCATGTCATTCTGGAGAAATCATCTATTATCAACATGAAGTAGGATTCTCCACTTGGTGTTTTAGTTCTTGCAGGTCCACACAGATCCATGTGTACAAGCTGGAGTGGTCTTCTTGTTGACAACTCCTCTTTGGCCTTAAAGGATGTGCGGGTCTGTTTACCCAATTGACAAGATTTGCATATGGTATTAGAAGGCCTCTTTATTTCTGGAATGTCTCTGACTGCTTTCTTTTTACTCAGTCTGATGATATGATCGAAGCTGAGATGTCCCAATCTCCTATTCCATAACCATGACTCCTCAATTTTGCTAAGCTGGCATGCTTCATCTTCCTCTTTCATAATGTAAACATTGCTCTCTGTTCGAACACCTTAGAGTAGAGTCTTACCAGTGGTGCTTGATCTGACTTCACAGTCTTCTGCTCTAAATAGAACTTCGCAACCTTTGTCACACATCTGACTGACACTCAGTAAATTTGCTTTCAGCCCATCTAAAAATAGTACATCTTGGGCCTTTCCTCTGCCATTGTCTATGCTGACTGAGCCTTTTCCCTTGATCTTACCTAATTTGTCATTGCCAAAAGTGACATTGCTAGATTTATTTTCATCAAGACTTATAAACTTGCTTCTGTCTCCGGTCATGTGTTTTGAGCAACCACTATCCAAATACCACTAGCTTTTCAGGTCTTGAGCAGTTAGAGCCAAGTCACATTTATTCACCTTCTTTATCCACTGCAGGCATCCTATTGTTTGGTGTCTTTTGTGAGGTGATGAACTATATCTTATTAGAGGACATTTAGAGGGTATATGTCCAACTTGATTGCATACACAACATTTGATCATAGTTTTTGTAGAATTATGAGTATGACCAAAATTTATTTGATTCATAAACCTTCTTGAGGGGTTAAACATCAGTCTTTGTCCATAATTTCTACACTCAATGATTTTATGGCCAAATTCCTTACAATAAAAACAGTAACCATAGAAAATATTTTCATACTTGATGTAAGGTTGTCTCTTCCCTTTGTTTGCTTGGGGTAGTCTCTTCAATGTTTGCATCTTTTGCTGGTTTGAATTACTCCTCCTTGCATGACAATATGCAGCAATGTGTCCCAGCTTGTGGTAGACATAACAGGTGGCATTCTTTATTGGAGGGAAGAATCTCCTTTGATGGTTTCCAAATTTTACATATTCATGGGTCTTAGTATTTATTGCATTCTTTGCCACTAATGGCTTCTTCTGATCTCTGTCTTCCTTATTGCAGATTTCTTCTTTTGTAGGAATTGTTTGAGCTGCTTCATCATTCTTCTTTGCTTTTACAAAAATAATTTCTCTGTCAACCTTTTCTTTTCCTTTACTTGATTCTCCTTCATAGCCTATTCCAGTCTTTATCATAGGGGATCTTTGAGCAACCAGCATTTCATTCAACTTACTAGAGATTATTGTTTGAGAAGAGTTTATAACCACTTTCCTTTGAGCATTTTCTAATTTCTTCCTGAGACATACTACTTCTTCTTCCAACTTTTCTTGTTCTTGAGTTTTTTCTTTGATTTGCTTAAGTAACACATCCACTATCTTCTTGGCTTCTTCAAGCTCTATCTTTAGCTTCTTAACGACTTCTGAATTCTGTTCTTCTCGTACATACTTGAGGAGAATGTCCTTTTGTTTTCTAAATTTCAGTTTGAGTCTATCAATCTCTTCTAGAGCACTTCTTAGCTCCCCCTCAAGGTCGAATTCACCTTCTTCTTCTTCATCTTCTAGCAAGAGACCTTCAAGTTCTTCTATGGCCATCAATAAGAATTCAGAGGTTCATTCTTCACTTGAGGATTCATCTGAATCTTCAGATGTACTGCTGTCTTGTTGAGCATAGAAGGATTTTCTGCTGAACTTCTTTCCTTTCTGCCAGTTCTTTGATTTATTTTTCTCTAACTCTTGAGACTGATTCCTTACTTTCTTGTGAGGACACTTGGCAGCATAGTGTCCCACTCTTCCACAGTTAAAGCATTTTAAGGGGAGTTTACCTTTGTATTTACTCGAGCCTCTATCCAATTTCTTGAAAAAAAATTCCTCTTCTTCATCCGAGCAAGAGCATATGTCTCCCTCTTCTTCTTTCTTCTTTTCTGTTTTAAAGGCTGCTTCCCTCGTACTTGGCTTCTTCTGTGGGAGCCTCATTTCATAGGCTGTTAGATTTCCAAGTAGTTGGTTCATGGTCAAGGTCTCCTAATCAGCTGTTTCTTCTATTGCAGACACCTTTGGATTAAACCTGGATGGAGGAGATCTTAGAATATTTTGTACAATTATATTTTCTGGCATTTTTTCTCCAAGAGATTTCATATTGTTAATAATTTCTGTATCTTTTAGGAAGAAACTGACAATGTCTTCATCATCATTCATTTTTAAGTTCTCAAACTGGGCTCTATAGACTTGAAGTTTGGCAGTATTTACTTTCTTGTCTCCCTCATGTATGTTCTCAAGAGTATCCCATATTTCTTTGGTAGAGTCTTTGTGCATTACTTTAATAAACTCTTCTTCACATAATCCATTCAAGATGGCATTAATGGCTTTTGCGTTAGCCACAAAATCTTGTTTTGTTTCTTTCTCTGTGTCAGTTGCCTTTGGGGCATATCCTATTTCCACTGCAGCCCAGACTTCTATTCCTAGAGACATTACGTATGTCCTCATTCTGATTTTCCAGAAAGCATAATTTTCACCAGTGAAGAAAGGGGCTTTATTGGTTGAGCATTCTTCTTTACTAGCCATCTTGGGAACCTAGGATCTCCTTTCAGCTGTTAGACTGGTACTAAGGAACCTGGCTCTGATACTAATTGTTGAACCCTTAGTTAAATTCTCAAAGTTTCTTGAGTTTAAAGAACCGATGGAGAAAGACACGTGGAAGCAAGTGAAGGCTCTTACGAGCGACAATGGTGGTGAGTAAATCTCTAACAAATTCAATAAATTCTATAGCAAATAAGGAATTCAAATAGAACTGATAGCACTTCATAACCCACAACAGAATGGAGTTGATGAGAGAAATAACTGAACAATTGTGGGTGCAGCACGAGTGATGCTACATGATCAGGGCCTACCATTGCATCTGTGGGTGAAGGCATGCAACAAAATGGTATACATGAAAAATTGTTTTCCTCATAAAATAATTGGCGCGAGTACACCAGAAGAGGCTTTTATTGGTAAGAAACCCGATGCTTTACTTTTTAAGATTTTTGGCTCATCTGTTTATGTGCATGTGTCTAAAGACGCTAGTAAGAATTTGGAACCAACAACTGAGATTGGGATATTTGCGAGGTAAACTGAAACTCTCCACAACTACCGAGTGTATTTTCCAAACAACAGAATGATTATTGTGTGATGGGATATAAAATTTGATGAGGATAAATCCATGTGATTGTCCCTTGAGAGGGAGCTAGATTTGCATTTAGAGGAGGAACTATTTGTTCCCAAGGATGAGCCTCAAGATGTGGACCAGCCACATGTAGTTGATCGTGGAGTGGTAGGAAACACTCATGCTGAGCCATCCACCAGAAATGGCAGAAGGCGCACCACGGAAGCTGATAGATTGAGACTTGAAGAAACAAAGAATGTAGGAGCCCCTACTTCACTACACAGACGGAGACAGTCTCCTAACAGGTTTACTGGATACATGGCTCTTACGAGAAAGTGTATTGTGACAGAACCATCTTCCTTTCAGGAAGCAGTGTAGAAAACAACTCGGGTTGATGCTATGGTAGAGGAGTATGACTCCATCATCAAGAACAGTGCATGGAAGGTAGTCCCAAGATCAGTTGACAAATTAGTGGTTGGATCTAGATGGAATTACAAGGGAAAGCAAGCTGCTGATGGGAGTCTGGAGAAGTACAAGGCTAGATTTGTGGCCCAGGGATTCTCACAGATTGAGGGGAACGACTATGATGAGGCCTTTGCACCAGTCGCAAGGTATTCTTCCATTAGATCTATCCTTGCACTCTCAGCGCAGATGGGGTGGTGCATTCATCAGATGGATCTGAAAACTTCATTCCTCAATGGAGCTATTGAGGAAGAAGTGTACATAGATCATCCAGAAGATTTCGAGATCTTCGACTGTGAATCACATGTGTGCCGACTCAAGAGAGCACTGTATGGGCTGAAGCAAACTTCTCGTGCTTGGTACACTCAGATTGACAACTATTTCACCGAGTTGGGCTTCACCAAAAGTGAAGCGGAGAAAGCCATAGATTTTAATGTTGCACCGATATTGCTTACCAAATATTTTTGAATGTATTCATGCATTTTTCCACAACTTGTATTAGTGAGCTCACTGAGACAAATATCTTTCCTTTGGTTTTCTGTAAGACTCCGGTGAACAAAAATCCCCTCAATAACCTTTGAAAGTCTCTACCATTAGTTCCAACTACTATTGATGACGTTCAAAAATATTTTGTTTGACTTCCTTTTTTGTTGGTGTCAACATATATTGCACAATATCTCATCTCCAAACATATGAAATGCAAAATCATATGAATAAGGGAGGACAGGCCTTGATCTAAATAGCCTGTGGAGTGCATTTGTTAGCCACCTATAGTCAGATTCCTTGCTTTCTAAATCTAAAATTTTCTTCTCTAACATTTCTAGGAATATTAAATGAGAATGGATGAGAGTACGAAAATACACTAAATGAAAGTAAGGTTATTTTGACACCAACATAAAAAGAATGCTTCGAGAAATATTGACACCAACAGAAAAAGAATTGAAAATAACCATTTTGAAGATGAACAATAGTAGGTAGAGGGAATAGTTAAAAGACTTTAAAGATGATGAACTGATTTTCGATCCGACTTTCCTCAGTGATGCATGTTGTAAAAATGTATGAGGGTAGTCAAAATGATGTGTTGCATGAACACATCCAATTGTTGCATATAACTCCAAGGGTGTTCAAAAACTATGAGATACATGATGGATAAGACAAGACACATTAATTCATGATATATCTTTTCTCATTAAGAACATTATTTTATTAATTAAATAAATTATTATTAATAATTTAATTTTATATCTTATTCTACTAAGGAATAAAATTATTGGTAACAGTGAAAAAATCCATTTAAAAAAAAAAAAAAAAACTAAACATACACTTCATCCAAAATCTCGATAGTTTAATACATTTAAAATAAATAATGCTAATCTAAATATAAATGAGATAGAACCATGTTTTTCTTTCAACTAAGCGAAATCTCGATAGTTTAATACATTTAAAATAAATAATACTAATCTGAGATAAAACCATGTTTTTCTTTCAACTCAGCGAAATTGTGTTCCCTAGTTTCTAGAGTGATTCAACACCCTAATTGTGCTTTCTAGCTTCTGAGTGATTCAACACTCTAATTGTGTTTTCTACCTTCTCGAGTGATTCAACACCCTAATATAAGATTGTGTTTGCTAGCTTATAGAGTGATTCAACACCCTAATACAGAATTGTGCTGGATTGATTCAACACCCTAGGACAGGAGGTTCATTGTAAAGGATGCAATTTCCGCTTGAGCTCTTCATGGTTACATGTTTCTTCAACCAAATATTTTCATTTGTAGTAACTGTTCGTTAAAGAAACGATTTTATTTCTGCCCTTAGAAGAAAGAAGAGGTCCCATCTTCTTGCAAGGTAAGGTTGTGGCCGTATAAATCCCATGTAATTTACATTTACGTGGAGAAGAATGTGAATGCAAAGAAATCAACTTTCTTGAATTTGAAGTTTCACAAGCGTGTAAATTCGATGTTTTACAAGTTGTAAAATGTCAAATTTATAAATGGGATTTTCCTTCCCTTACTATTACGGAAGAAAGAAAAATTTCAGAAAGAAAATAATTGATTATTACAAATGCAATATTGATTTGGCTTCCCATGCGCTTGACATCAATGGCACTGCATAATTTGAAATCAATAACAAAAAACATACCGACAATACTATAGAATGTGATATTGGTAAGAAATATTGTACATCATTGTGGCGATCTAGGGTAGCATTCCCTTCTCATTGCCCACTGCTCATATTAAGGTTTTTCTTCTTCTTGCATGATAGCAACCACAGAATATGAAAAGGTTTGCCACGGAATCGTAAAAGATATTTTGATAAGCGGGGTTTAGGAGGAGGATTTGATGAGCCGCGATGAGCCTTCTTCCTCTATGCATGTCTCTGCACAGACCATCCAGTTCATCACACAAGATTCTTTATTGCTAGCAGAGAGAGAGAGGTTCTACATAAGATGATAGATATCTTTCATGTAAAGGGAAAACATGCTCGCGTCCTCTTAATCCACAATTTACAACGATTGCCTACAGAGATTTGAGTGTTTGTTTTCGCAAGCGGGTGTTGCGACTATTAGATCGCATTAATCTACAAATTCTGTAGTTATTGAGGATTTTTTTTGGTTAACGAGTATCAAAATTATTTCTTTCAAAAAAAACTATATATATATATATATATATATATATATATATATATATAGTTGTAAATAAAAAATCTTACATGTTTTTTATTCTATAATCATAAATAATTTTCATATTATATGATGTTAAAGTTACTAAACTTTTTATGGTGAAATTTTGAAGAAAGTTTTTCATATAATTTTTTTTATTTTTCAATTGGAAACAAAAATTACAAAATAAAAAACTCACTCAGTCTTTGTTGTACATTATAGTTTTACAAATTGATATTAGGTAATTAACAATAGAGTTAGTTGAGAAAGCTCTAAGAGGTTTTTTTGTACAAGTTTTATCATAAATTTTCCGTCCATCCAATATATACTCAGAGTATACTCTATTAGATGCATGGTGGCCAGAGAGACTAAAAAATTCAAAATAAATATCTCTTATGACATCCATATTGTCTATAAACCATCCAAATTTTCCATCTTATACAACAATTTCTAACAATAACCGCTCAATTTACTCTCCAATTTTTGAAATCCCCACCCATGTTGGGGAGATCACAGTGTCAAATTAAATGTTCTTGTGGGTTTTTTTAAAGTGTTCATTAAAAAAATTAGACAACGAGAAATTCAATATTGTGGTATAAGAGTTAATTTTTGAATCAATGTGAATAAAAGACATCGCATTAGCTCAATAAAAAATAAAAATAAAAATAAAATAATAAAATAAAAATAGTAAAATAAAATATTAATAAACTATAAAAACAACCCATGGTATTGACCCCTGGTATTCATGTGGAACATAGTTTATTTACAGAGGGAAATTAAAATGGCATAGATCTATCTTAACTTTGGATCTACCAAGAGTCAAGAGGGATCATATGTCTTGATATGCAAACCTCTTTCAAAGTAAAAAGAGATTTGATCCCTTTGAGAAATAAACTAATTATTTAATCAAACTATTTTTAAATTTTTATAAATTGAATAAAAAATACTGACATAATGGTAATTAACATTTTAACTAGGTCAAAATACAACAAAAAATAAAAATAATAAAATAAAATATTAATAAACTATAAAAACAATCCATGGTATTGACCCATGGTATTCATGTGGAATGTAGTTTATTTAAAGAGGGAAATTAAGATGGCCTAGATCAATTTTAACTTTGGATCTACCAAGAGCCAAGAGGGATCATATGTCTTGATATGCAAAACTCTTTTAAACTAAAAAGATAATTGATCCCTTTGATAAATAATATAGATCTAAACTAATTATTTAATACAATTATTTTTGAATGTTTATAACCATTATTCTTTTAAAATTTTACTTATTAAAATGTATTTAAATTTTCATACATCCAAATATATATTTTTTATTTTTATATATTATTTTTGTTACAACTATTTTATTATTCCAAAAATACATGGTTTTTTTTTGTTATATATTATTTATGTTACAGCTGTTTTATTATTCATGAGTAGTATTTTTTAATATATATAAAACTAAATTAATAATGAATTTTTTAAAAATATGTGATCTTTTTTAAATTTCCAAATTATTTCATAAGACATGGTTTATCTTGAGCAATAATGATGAATGCTCATAATTCTCATTTCTTAAATAACACTAAAATTACCTTTAATTACTTAATTGTAATAGTTTCTAAGTACATAACTGTTTGTAACTACCTACATACTCTTTAGGATTTTTTTTTGTTAATGAATATCAAATTTATTTTAGCTAAAAAATCTTACATGTTTTTTACTTTATAATAATAAAAAAATTTCATATTATATGATGTCAAACTTACTCAACCTTTTATTCTGAAATTTTAAACAAAGTTTTTCACTACATAATTTTAGCTTTTATAATTTTTTTTATTTTTCAATTCCAAACAAAACTTACAAAAGAAAAAACCCACTCAGTCCTTACTGTAAATTATAGTTTTACAAAATTGACACTATGTAATTAACAATATATTAAGTTGGCTAGAAATCTCATGTCACGTCTCCCAGACCCAGCTTTCTACACCTATACATCTCTCAGATATTCTCCGCTCATTGCGTCGTTTAACCTTGATAATTTTATACGGAATCAACTTACAAATTCGGTATATTATCCGGCATTTAATTTCTTTTCAGTACTTATAGGCAGCGATGGAATATAAGAATTTCCATGAAGATTTTTTGTCTTGACCACCCCTCTTCTAAGTTCCTCTAGTGGACTTAGATAGCTATATATATTTTACTTTGGATTTCTCAGGTTTTTCTTTTCAGAGTTTATCCAATTCTAGATGATTTGCTAGGCCCTTCCTAACTTCCCAGTTTATAGGCCTTATAACATTTTAAACAATTTAAAGTTTCGGCATCGAGGTATAGATGTGTGCATCCTCGCATACATCTATCTATCCTCAGTTAACCTCCACAGCTCCAACTGCTTTCCCAGCAGTTTAAATGGATGGTAGGCAGATGCTCTGTTCCGTGTATTTTTTTCTTCATATGCTTACAGTCTTACTTCACACACTAGATTGTTCAATAGGATTTTCCACTGATTTTACTGTTACAACATTTAACAAGTGTGACCTTCTGGTCCAGATTCAACTGTTCCCTTTGAAAACTAGGAAACAGGTCCTCTTGCTTCACAACTAACATCCTGAACCCCATACTACTATCACAGAGTTGTTGTGTCCTATCTTCTGTTATCTGTTACAGGGAATTCTGTGTCACCAATATTGTTATGATATGTTTAGTTATTTGGTACTTGCTGTTCATGGTTACTAGTTTGTTAACATTTTCTGTCCATACACACAGTAAGTTAATGTTCCTTGGAAAGGCAGCAAGATACCCCTGTACAAAATCATGGGATCAGCTGTTCAAAGGATCTACCATCTCTAACTCCATTTTACAAGATACTCATCCCTATATTCCAACCATTTGTCTCTCCTATTAATAGCTTTTGTTTACAATTACATGAGTTACTGAACCAATAATCAATCTACAATCTTCATAATGAACCATAACATAATAACTCATAAATTGCATCAAAAACTATAACATCACAATTCATAAATTGCATAAGAAATTATAACATCACAATTCATAAATTGCATAAGAAATTTTAACATCACCATTCATAAATTGCATAAGAAATTATAACATCACAATTCATAAATTGCATAAGAAATTTTAACATCACCATTCATAAAGCAAGGATATATTTAAGACAGACTTACATCAATCTCCAACAATAGGCATGCATACCTCCACCATGACCAGTCCTCCCAACCTTAGAATCCTCTTTATCTCCCAGGATTCACCCCCGAGCAGAGATCCTCCAAGAACAGACTAGCCTCAATCTGTTCTGGAGCAGATTATTTAAGCTGTGCTTTCCCCAAGCCTGTTTCCAATTCTGCGTCCAGAATTTCAGGATGCTTTATTCCTGTTTAGCCTAGGCTTCCCATTTTGGGACTCTTTAAAGCTGTTTTAAGCTTTTCCTAAGCTTTTCCAGCTTTTTCTCACCTCTTCCCAACTACTCCTCTTCATTGGGGGAAATTTAGATTTTTCCTCAAAAATCTAAATTAGAAATAATTTCTTTCAAGGATTTTTGAAAGATTTGGGGAAAGTCTTTTTTTCCTTTTCCATTACCTCATGGATTAGGCATGTTATCTCACTTTCTCATCTGGTCATAGTGCATGCACCATATTTTATTTATTTTTCATAATTACGTATTTAACCATATCCACATAATAATTATCCATTGGGGTCCACTCCCCTATGGATGTATGTTCAAATGTCTAATTTGAAAAGCATAGAACTTGGGGGTGTTACATATTCCCCCTCTGAAAATAAACACCATCCTCGGTGTTGCCAACTATCTACTTAGTTTATTTTGAATATAATTATGAATGCTTTTCCATCATCTTAGCTTCTCTGTCCCATGTAGCTTTTCAGCAGTAAAGTGCTCCACTGCACCTTTACTCTAGCTACTGTTTGTTTTCGCAATTCAATTCCTTCTCGCTTTTACTTTTGAAGCGAATCTGGAAGGAAATTCCTCTTCTGGTTCCATGTGGACCACATTTCAAATCAATAATGTGAGAAGCATCATGTAAAAATTATAAATTTTCTTTTCCAATCAATGAGACATGAAATATATCAGGAAATTTAATAAGCAATGGTAGGGCTAATTTATAAGCCATTAGTTTCCAGCAGAGTACTCTCCTGCCTCCACTCTATTTACTGATGCCTTATGCAATTGGTTTTCTTCCTACTTCTTTGCAAAAAGTCTGTTTGGAAGATCTTTTATTTTGGTTTCTCTGTCCACAATTCATACCAATATAAGTAATATTAGGTACATATAATTGATAATTCACAACAGCATTCTGCATTTCAATAACTTAAGAAATTCAGTTATTAATCAAACCGTTCAGGTTCATAATAGTTTAGTGCACGTTTTAGTACACTACTTATCCTTTCTTGTTTTTCAGTGAGATTCTTTCCTCACTCAACTTGATCCAGTTCAACTTTTCTTGATTTTCTAGGTGATTTATCTTCACCTTTTTCCTCTTTGTTTCCAGAGTGCCCAATTTCCTGTTACACACTTGGCTAAACAAATTTACAACTTTTTCATTAGTACTCATAAATGCGAGAAAACAATTGTATCATATGCATGGTTATGCTTACCCTTTCTCATTTTATAGCTGTACTTCTAGTATCTTTTCATTATTTCTTTTTGTCAATCAATTTAATTAGAAATAACCAGACTAGTCAATAATGTCTATAATTCAAATTCTTCAAAACTTACGTGAAGAAATTTGGATCTCATGGGTTCCTCCACACCCAAGTTCAAATACAGTTCACCTTCTTTTCTCTCAGTTTGTAGCTGTATGATTTCACACTATTTTCCTGTCTTAAATTTTAAGACTCAAGAAAATTTAACTTTAATAAATTTTACACCAATTAAAAATTTTATAGTGTGAATACATGTTTCCTTTTATAGTGATAAATGTAATTTCTATATCACATTCACAAGTATTAATACTTGATAATGTCAACAATAAATTTGACACAGTTTCCCCTTTTTCAAAGAATCACCAGAATTTATGCATTTACTTTTAATTGTATGTTCATGCTTTGCTAATTCCCCTCTTCTATTTCTCTCATAGGCGTATATAATAGGATTAAAAAAAAAAATGGAATAAATTTTATAAATCATAAAAGTATTCCACCTTTTTCTGAATCATAAAAGAATTCTTTCTTTTCTAATGCATAAAAGCATTCTATTTTTTTTTTTTCTAACAAAAGCAACTCATAAATCTCTCATGCTTTTTATTTTTAAATCTATATTTGTTTTTTTTTTTTTTTTTTTTTTTTCCTTATGAGAGAAATATCACTTCTCCATATTTTTTTCCCATTCTATTTCTCATTATCTCTAAACTCATAAAATATATCAACTTGAAAATATAATTTATTTCCATGAAAGAATATAAATTATTATAAATAAAATAATTAAGAAATCATTCTTCCACTATTACAAGAATATTCCTCCTTAAGTAAATCATCAGGAAATTTCAATTTATCCCTTTATTCATTCATGCCTAACTCAATGTAATGGTTCCAAAATTACTAAATTAACCATTTAAACTGTAATTAAACTTGTGCTTCAATCTTCTTTTCTTTTTATAGCAGTATACATGCCTTATTTATAGGATACATCTTCCACTTACTCATATACTACTTACATCTCAAGCCTTGGGCAATATACCTCTCATGAGCATATATATATATCCCCTAAGTTTGTATATATATTTCCAACCCTGATTGTATAAGTAAACATGATATATATATATTTATAGCCTTGGCAATATTAACTTGATGAACATATGAATATATATATATATATATCCCTATATTTATATATTCATATATAAGTGCAAAGCTTTTTTGAAGATGCTACCATATATACATTACACATAATTTAAAATAATCCCTTTTATTTTTTTCTTGCTTTGACAAGTATTCATTTTCTACTAGCAACTTTTCCACTTCTAATTACTTACAAGTTGACCCATATGATAGATTTTTCAATCTCAAAGTTTCCCTCCACGCACTTATTGAATTTACTAAAGTGGAATGTAATAGATCAAATTAAAGTGCCACTTTACAATCCTATGCATATATATATATATTTCTATATAAATATATATATATCCAATCTCATACCCATAGAAGTCTAAAATGCCTCTTTCTTAACTCCAACATATATGTCATGGTTTTATCTATGCACCTATATAATTATACGTATATATGTAGGCCTATACCCTTTTACTTCAATTTTTTTTTTTTTAAAGTGAGCTGTATACCACCTCCACTTATATATCAAGGTATATATATTTCTATATATATCTGTTCTATATATATATAACTCATGGTTTAGATATATATATATATATATATATATATAAACAATATATATCCATCTTAAATCTATATATATATAACACATCTATATATATATCATGCGTTCATATATAGCCCATTTATACACATTTATATCTTTTCGTTTTCCACATAGGCTAAATTGTATGTCACAGGTATGACACTCATACCTATCCACTATATATATCTGTCAATTTATAGAGTTCATTTTAGAATTACCTACGGTTCTATATAGTGAAAACCTATATATATAAATACATATGAAACCTCTATGTATTTATTTATGTCACTTGAGGTAATTACCTACGGTTCTATATCCATGGATCGATGCCGCTATACCTCTAGTTCAACATAATTATAACATACTCATGTATTTTAGTATAACATACATCAAATGTAGTTATAACATAGTTCAAAAAATTTCTATATAGTTTGTTTTCTCCAACATGGATTGGGATATATATATATCCTTTCCATACAACATGGAACCATAGTATATAGCATTATAAAATCCTTATATACCTATTTATTGTGAAATACATATATATAAATTATTTATTCACACCTCTATATATGGCATTATAAAACCCATATATACGTACCTATTATGGATTAAATAGATACATCGAATTTATGTACCCACACCTCCATATATAATTTCGGCTTCTCTATGTATATATATAACATGAATTTAAAAGATATACTTTCATGACGTTACGCATAACTTGGTTATATATATATATATATTTGTTTATATCTGTATAAACCTTCACTTTACTGAACCCCCGTAGGTCGCTTATGATATCCAAATCGACGGATCGATTTGTTATAATTATATATTGACTGTAAACAAGGACCATGCGCAGTAGGTACGAGTCATTCCACGCGTCCAGGTTTGGTGACATGCAGAGCTTTGTTTTATGCCACGTACGTATTCTTCCCTACTCAACATACATTACCATGATGCCCTTCTTATGGCGTGTTGCCCCTGTCAGGGATTCGAGTATATTGCGCAGCCATTCCACTGTCGACCATGCCGAATCCCGGTGCAACCGTCGGCGCGCCTGCGAGTCTTCTTTCACCATATCGCCTGCCACTCCTTGGCTGAGTGCGACCGGCGCCGACGTGTCGAGCTTTGCGTTGTCGGTACCATATGGGCGTACAGTTAGGGTTTGTAAGAGCTATCTACCCAGGCGCTATCTGAACGTTTGGAGTGTAGTTTTGATGATAATGTTTTCTTGGTTTTCTTTTCAGGTACAGCCGCTCTCCCATACGGGAGTTGCAAACACGGAGTGCGTCGTCCTCTTGCGCTCAACGTGTGAAATTTTCTTTTATTCGGCCCATCCAGGTACTGTGAGCATTGGACGCCTGCTCTGACAGTAGGGGGTTTTCGAATTAAAACTCTGCCCCCGTGCATCAGATTACATACAGTTCTGGCGCTCATTGATATCTTGTAGTACTCTCTCCTATCAATCGCCGTCTGCTCAATCTACCGAGGGATTGCCTAAATTTTATTGGCAGAGAAATTTAGGGTTTTAAATGTTTATTTCCTGGAAGGCTCTATTGCCAACAGAACCATCGGGTCATTTCTTTTCCTATTAGCTCCCTTTCCTTGCATCCCTCAACGCGAAGTGCGAAATGCGCCGGGAGTCTGAGAGTTTTCGTTTCTCTATCTATGGAGCAGAGAAGCGATCTATCTGCGCTGCAGTTCTTCACGTTTGAATGTGAACACTGACTGTACGCGGTAACGATAGTGCTACCCCTGCTTCCCTTCGGCTCACTCGATTCGAGAGCTTGTTTTTTTTTTTTCTTTTGAATCTCGCAGTCAACCGGTACATTACGTCTAAGTTCCGCCTGTATATTTAGGGGGAAATTGTTTCGGTCGTTCAAATGCGTCGGTATTTACTGAAATTTTTATTTAATTTAACTGCTGTGATTATTAGAATTATAACTCTATTATTTCCCCGCATTTTGGTTTTCGTTCTGCTTATTGCCCTTACTAATTTTTTTTTATCGGCTTTCGTTATCATAGGTATAAATATTCCAGCTCTCGGCGCGGCCTTTTTGGAATACCTGGTCAAGATTTAGATGGAGTAGGTGACATAAATTACAATTTCATGTAGATTTAGATTTATATCTAATTCGCAGTTCTGTAATTGGCAAAAAAAAAAAAAATTCCGTTTATAACTCTGGTTGGACCTTGACCAGATTTATACGCATATATTAACCATAAGGTTGATCGAACTTTTGTCCCTCTCTCGGCGCCACCAAGATTTTATATTGGTTATTTTATTTTCAAACCAACATCGTTATCGTGCCCTAGGTTGGGGTATGAATTCGCTCTTTATTTCATTATATATATCATAGTTAAAAGTAGGTATAAAAGTCATATGCGCATTCACTTGTGTAACTCTAATTCACTTTTATAGATATATATTTTGTATTAGGCTCATATATGTATTCGATTTAGAAAGACCTACATGCCCTAATTTTTTTTATACTTGAAATATATATATGTTTTGTTTTTTTTGTTTTTTTTCTTAAACCATGCATTACTATACCATGACTCGGCTCTCGTTCCAATAACAGTAATGATCATAAATAATATTATTGATTCGTCCGTATTTTCCATTTTCGATGTATAGATTCTTATACCCTTGGTTCATATGTAAAATCTCGCTTTCCATATATCGTTACGAATAGGGTTCGGTTTATATAGCTTTTGGGGTCATATAACATTTATGTTTATGTTTATATATAACACTGGACCGAGTTTTATAAAGTTCGATACAGGCCAATATATATATATATATATTTGTTCTTTAACTAATTTTCCATATTCTCGGTGCAAGGTAACATATAGGCTCTTCTTTTTAATTGCATATGTATGGATATTCGATAGTACAAAGAATAATGTATAGATGAACTTTCTCCAATGGTTAGTTATAATTGGTACCTTTATAAAATTTCAATATACATGTTGCAAGCCCTCACTATCAACTTAAAATTTCTCGTGAAGTATTTCTCAATATTTTCAATATTAATTGACTAAAGGACCTTAGTTACCAATTTATTTTGCTAGGATAATTGTTGTTCAAGAGTAGGGATAAACTTGAATATGAATATATATATCCTCACAAGTATTTTCAAAATCATATAGAATAGAATTGTTCTTTCCAACACTCTTACATAGGTTAGAATGCTCATAAATTCAATGCATAAATGATTTAAATAATAGAAGGCTTATATATATATATATATATCTATAATTCAAGTATTTTGCTTTCCCTCTTGCTGCTACATACCCGGCATAGTTCAGTGCTACTATAGTGGTTTTTTTTTTTTTTTATACACATATGCATCTCATGCCATTTTTTTTTTTTTTTTCAGAGAACTTCATAAAATTTTATGATCTGTAAATCCATTTTTTTTTCTCTTTGTAAGCTCTATTCTTACCCTCATAATTTGAAAGATTTCTAGTGAGGTTAAATCATGGAAAAAAAAATTTGATACCTTCCTATGAAGGTGCTGATGCTCAATAAGGCCAGCTAGATGATATATTTGTTAGGTACTACTGTTTTCCCTCTTGTTTTTCATCCCAGTAAGACAACATCGATCCTTGCTACTGTATTAAGATGGATTCAATATCTTAAATTTATGAACCCTGACTTTCTTTTACATAACGATGATAATAGAACAATGGCTACATAGGTCATTGTAAACTTACAAATTTATATTTATTTTTTTCATCATGGATATATATAGTCTGAGTGAAGAACAATCCTACTCTATTATTTTTCATAGAAATAATATTTTTCTGAGAGATATCAGTTTCTAGTTTTAAACCTATTATAGGTTTAACCATTCTGGTATATGAGCCTCCTCATATTACTCCCATATCAATGTTTCTACTTCATCACAATCTGTTACATGTATACCTGAAAGTATACCTGGAAGTATCTCCAAGATATTTGTATACTTGAAGAATTATTTTATTTTATTTTATTTATAAATTTTATAACAGTTAACCATTTATTTGTGAGCACATATCTTGCCCAATTTTTGAACTTAGCTCCGATACCATTTGTCACGTCTCCCAGACCCAGCTTTCTACACCTATACATCTCTCAGATATTCTCCGCTCATTGCGTCATTTAACCTTGATAATTTTATACGGAATCGACTTACAAATTCGGTATATTATCCGGCATTTAATTTCTTTTCAGTACTTATAGGCAGTGATGGAATATAAGAATTTCCATGAAGATTTTTGGTCTTGACCACCCCTCTTCTAAGTTCCTCTAGTGGACTTAGATAGCTATATATATTTTACTTTGGATTTCTCAGGTTTTTCTTTTCAGAGTTTATCCAATTCTAGATGATTTGCTAGGCCCTTCCTAACTTCCCAGTTTTTAGGCCTTATAACATTTTAAACAATTTAAAGTTTCAGCATCGAGGTATAGATGTGTGCATCCTCGCATACATCTATCTATCCTCAGTTAACCTTCACAGCTCCAACTGCTTTCCCAGCAGTTTAAATGGATGGTAGGCAGATGCTCTGTTCCGTGTATTTTTTTTTCATATGCTTACAGTCTTACTTCACACACTAGATTGTTCAATAGGATTTTCCACTGATTTTACTGTTACAACATTTAACAAGTGTGACCTTCTGGTCCAGATTCAACTGTTCCCTTTGAAAACTAGGAAACATGTCCTCTTGCTTCACAACTAACATCCTGAACCCCATACTACTATCACAGAGTTGTTGTGTCCTATCTTCTGTGATCTGTTACAGGGAATTCTGTGTCACCAATATTGTTATGATATGTTTAGTTATTTGGTACTTGCTGTTCATGGTTACTAGTTTGTTAACATTTTCTGTCCATACACACAGTAAGTTAATGTTCCTTGGAAAGGCAACAAGATACCCCTGTACAAAATCATGGGATCAGCTGTTCAAAGGATCTACCATCTCTAACTCCATTTTACAAGATACCTGTCCCTATATTCCAACCATTTTGCCTCTGCTATTAATAGCTTTGGTTTACAATTACATGAGTTACTGAACCAATAATCAATCTACAATATTCATAATGAACCATAACATAATAACTCATAAATTGCATCAGAAACTATAACATCACAATTCATAAATTGCATAAGAAATTATAACATCACAATTCATAAATTGCATAAGAAATTTTAACATCACCATTCATAAATTGCATAAGAAATTATAACATCACAATTCATAAATTGCATAAGAAATTTTAACATCACCATTCATAAAGCAGGGATATATTTAAGACAGACTTACATCAATCTCCAACAATAGGCATGCATACCTCCACCATGACTAGTCCTCCCAACCTTAGAATCCTCTTTATCTCCCAGGATTCACCCCCGAGCAGAGATCCTCCAAGAACAGACTAGCCTCAATCTGTTCTGGAGCAGCTTATTTAAGCTGTGCTTTCCCCAAAGCCTGTTTCCAATTCTGCGTCCAGAATTTCAGGATGCTTTATTCCTGTTTAGCCTAGGCTTCCCATTTTGGGACTCTTTAAAGCTGCTTTAAGCTTTTTCTCAGCTTTTCCAGCTTTTTCTCACCTCTTCCCAACTACTCCTCTTCATTGGGGAAATTTAGATTTTTCCTCAAAAATCTAAATTAGAAATAATTTCTTTCAAGGATTTTTGAAAGATTTGGGGAAAGTCTTTTTTTCCTTTTCCATTACCTCATGGATTAGGCATGTGATCTCACTTTCTCATCTGGTCATAGTGCATGCACAATATTTTATTTATTTTTCATAATTACGTATTTAACCATATCCACATAATAATTATCCATTGGGGTCCACTCCCCTATGGATGTATGCTCAAATGTCTAATTTGAAAAGCATAGAACTTGGGGGTGTTACATCTCAGAAGTTATCATTCACATAGTGATTTATTGACGTTCTTAGTTGAAATGGATCATATCAGATGCATGATGGCCAGAGAGACTAAAAAATTCAAAATATATATCTCTTATGACATCCATATTGTCTACAAACCTTCCAAATTTTCCATCTTATACAACAATTTCTAACAATTTTTGAAACCCCCACCCATGCTGGGGAGATCACATTTTAACTGGGTCAAAACAGACAATGAGAAATTCAATATTGTGGTATAATAGCTAATTTTTCAATCATTGTGAAAAACAAAACATCACATTAGCTTAATAAAAAATAAAAATAAAAACAAAATAATAAAATAAAATAATAATAAAATATAAAAACAACCCATGGTATTGACCCATGGTATTCATGTGGAATGTAGTTTATTTAAAGAGAAAATTAATATGACCTAGATCAATCTTAACTTTGGATCCTACCAAGATCCAAGAGGGATCATATGTCTTGATATGCAAACCTCTTTTAAAGTAAAAGGAAAATTGATCACTTTGATAAATAATATAGATCTAAACTAATTATTTAATCAAACTATTTTTAAAAGTTTATAACCATTATTCTTTTAAAATTTTGCTTATTAAAATGTATTTAAATTTTCATACATCCAAATATACATAGTTTTTTTATTTTTCTATATTATTTTT
The DNA here is from genome assembly GCA_034641835.2 of Pinus albicaulis. NCBI lineage: Eukaryota > Viridiplantae > Streptophyta > Pinopsida > Pinales > Pinaceae > Pinus > Pinus albicaulis. The sequence continues at coordinate 535,385,158 of CM076584.1, forward strand.
GTTACAACTATTTTATTATTCAAAAAATACATGGTTTTTTTTATTATATATTATTTATGATGCAATTGTTTTCTTATTCATGAGTGGTATTTATTAATATATAGAAAATTAAATTAATAATAAATTTTTTTAAAGTGATTTATCTTGAGAAATAATGACGAATGTTCATAATTCTTACTTCTTAAATAACACTAAAATAATCTTTAATTACATAACTAATTACATAACAGTAATAGTTTCTAACTACATAACATTTTGTAACTACATACATACTCTTTAAGGTTTTTTTTGTTAATGAATATCAAATTTATTCCCTTCAAGAAAACTATATACATATCTTTAATTAACTAATTGTAGCTAAAAAAAATCTTACACATTTTTTACTTTATAATCGTAAACAATTTTTATATTATATGATATCAAACTTACTCAACTTTTAATTCTGAAATTTTAAACAAAGTTTTTCACTACATAATTTTAGCTTTTATAATTTTTTTATTTATTAATTGCAAACAGTAATTACAAAAGAAAAAACCCACTCAGTCCTTACTATAGATTATAGTTTTACAAAATTGACACTATGTAATTAACAATAGAGTTAGTTGAGAAAGCCCTAAGGAGTTTTTAAAGAAAAAAGAGAATTGATCCCTTTGATAAATAATATAGATCTAAACTAATTATTTAATCAAACTATTTTTAAAAGTATATAACCATTATTCTTTTAAAAATTTACTTATATATTATTTATGTTACAATTGTTTTATTATTCATGAGCGGTATTTCTTAATATATAGAAAATTAAATTAATAATGAAAATTTTTAACATTATCTATATTGAGCAATAATGATGAATGTTCATAATTCTCATTTCTTAAATAACACTAAAATAATCTTTAATTACATAACAATACTAGTTTCTAACTACATAACATTTTTTAACTACATACATACTCTTTAAGGTTTTTTTTGTGAATGAATATCAAATTTATTCCCTTCAAGAAAACTGCATAGATATCTTTAATTAACTAATTGTAGCTAAAAAATTCTTACATGTTTTTTACTTTATAATTGTAAACAATTTTCATATTATATGATGTCTAACTTACTCAACTTTTTATTCTGAAATTTTAAACAAAGATTTTCAATACATAATTTTAGCTTTTATAATTTTTTTATTTTTCAATTCCAAACAAAAATTACAAAAGAAAAAACCCACTCAGTCCTGACTGTAGATTATAGTTTTACAAAATTGACACTGTAATTAACAATAGTTTATCATAAAATTTCCCTCCATCCAATATATACTAAGAGTATATTCTAGTTTAGACGCATGGTTGCGAGAGAGACTAAAAAATTCAAAATATATATATCTTATGACATCCATATTGTCTACAAAGCATGAAAATTTTCCATCTTATACAACAATTTCTAACATTAACCTCTTAATAGTTATAGTTTATTTTCAGTTGTAAATGTTATGGACATAGTAAAGTGATAAAAGCAGTAACTAGAAGGAAAAAAAAAATATGAGTTTTGGTTAGCTTTTAACTATTTGTGGTGGCCAATAGCCCTGGTTTCTTTCAAGCAGGTTGAGGCTACAGTAAATGATATAATATGTATAGAAACTTGCTCTTTAAAAATATGAAAATAGAAAGATGCTACGAAATTTACAAAAAAATAAAAAACAATAACCACCCATGCTGGGGAGATCACAGTGTGAAATCAAATGTTCTTGTGGTTTTTTTAAAGGGTTTATAAACAAAACACACAACCTGATCATGATAACTAGGTGACATGATAACCTGAGAGTATATTCTAGTTTATAACCTGATCCACAACCAAAGAAAATGGCTATGGATTTCACTAGTTATTAGTTTATAACTTATCCAAAATCAAAGAAAATGGATAGCTATGTCATAAGTTATCATTCACATAGTGATTTATTGACATTCTTAGTTGAAATGGATCATATTATATGCACGGTGGCCAAAGAGACTAAAAAATTCAAAAGAGATATTTATTATGACATCCATATTGTCTACAAATCATCCAAATTTTCCATCTGATCTCTTATGACATCCATATTGTCTACAAATCATCCAAATTTTCCATCTTATACAACAATTTATCATAATAACCAATCAATTTACTCTCCAATTTTTGAAACCCCCACCCATTCTGAGTAGATCATAGTGTAAAATCAAATGTTCTTGTAGTTTTTTTAAAGGGTTCATAAACAAAACAGATAATGAGAAATTCAATATTGTGGTATAATAGCTAATTTTTGAATCATTGTGAAGAACAAAACATCACATTATCTCACATAATATTCTAATTCTATAAGGATATCAGATGATTACAAGAGTTTTGAATCATGATAACTAGGTGACAACCAAAACTAACTTGTAGCCACAAGAAAAAAATCACAACAACTCACAGAATATATCCAAGGTTGCAATGAACCCCATACATAATGATGGACCTCATGGGAATTTTAGTGCACATAGAACACCACCCTAAAAATTATATACTCTTGATCAATTTAGAATAACCTAAGATGTGTAGATTGGATGTGTAGGTGGGTGGTACAATAAGTGAGAATGCTTCTTAAAGGGTAAGGGAATTTATATACTCTACCCTTCAGCCAAAGCTATAAAAATTGAGACTCGTAGATTATAGATTTACAAAATTGACACTATTTGATTAAGAATAAGTTACAAACATGGGGTATTTAAAAAGTAAAAAGAGACAGTAATTTGTATTTGTATTTTTTAAATGAATATTGTTAAATGTATAATTGAGTAAAATGTATTAAATTGATATTCTAATTTAAGATATTTATTTAAAAAATTTAAAGTATGGTGAGTTTTGTTTTATTAAGCTTTAATCACTCTAGATGTGCAGAGAATGAGTCTATCTCAAGGCCCAAATAAGATTATTCTTTCTCTTCATATTCTAGCTTGCACCTTGACACTCCTCTCCTCCTCCTTGCACAAATTTAAACTATGGGGCAAAAGGTAGTTGTTACATATAAGAACATTTAGATATGATAATAAAAATGTGATACTCTATTGTAATTTTCTCTACAAATGTGATGGAAAATGTGCCCTAAATGTTGACAATTTCATGGTTAATGCATTATAAGCTACATGCAAATTTACAGTCTTGTATACAAGATCAAGAAATTTATGCCCAATATCCAACACCATAGAGCAATACATGTTCACCAATTCAATAGTTGCTTCCAAATATCTCCCAGTGTAGAGTTGTTTTCTCAATAAACTTGTTTTTACTACCCTTGAACTGATGAAAGCCATAGTTGTTGCATATAGGAGCATTTAGATATCTGATAAGAAAAGTGTGATATTGTTTTATAATTTTCTCTACAAATGTGTTGGAGTTATTTTCTCAATAAACTTGTTTTTACTGCTTTTAAGTGATGAAATCCATGGTTGTTGCATATAGGAGAATTTATCTCTCATAAGAAAAGTGTGATATTGTTTTATAATTTTCTCTACAAATGTGTTGGAGTTGTTTTCTCAATAACCTTGTTTTTACTTCTCTTAAGTGATGAAATTCATGGTTGTTGCATATAGGAGCATTTAACCCTGATAAGAATTGTGTGATACTCTGTTATAATTTTCTCTACAAATGTGATGAAAAGTGTGCCATGAATGTTGGCAATTTCATGGTTAATGTAATATAAATAAATAAAAATAAATTTCTTCTACACAAGATCAAGAAATCTATGTCGAGTAGCCAAAACCACAGAACAAGACATGTTTGCAGACTCCATAAATGCTACCAAATCTCTCTTGGTGTTGGAGCTATTTTCTCAATCGCCTTATTTTTACTGCAAAAAAACAATTTCATATCAGCGATAGTGAAAAAACAAGAACATGGGAAACACCAGGGATATCAATGGTAAAGAAAAATGTCATATTTTGAATATTTTCAAAGATCATGAAGGAAATAATTCGGAATTGATCAAGATTAAATGTGGAGGAATTGCACCAAAACAACCTTTGATTTTGAAGGTAGAAAACCACTATCCATTTCTTTATTCATGAGGCATTCATGTTGGCATGATCACACAAGGTATTTTACTTAACTTCAACATAGGTCTCATGATTTGTAAGGATCAAGGAAGAAAATTTCACTACCTTCTTCCATGGAAGAAAATTTTTATTTTCATTCCTCCACAATGGCTCATTTTCTGCAACATCTTATTTCTTCTAGGCTACTCTTTCCTATGCTATTTCTTTATGATGTTTCTTTTGCAACATATGGTGCCAATTGCTAGTAATAATATAATTTTATATGTTATTCTACTAATAAATTAAATTATTTATAATAGTGAAAAATTTCACTTAATAGTTAAACATACACTTCATCATCAAAATCTCGGTATAATACATTTAAAATAAAGTATTGCTAATCTAAATATAAATGAGATAGAACCATGTTTTTCTTTCACTAGCTAGAGCTGTGTTTGCTAGCTTCTTGAGTGATTCAACACCCTAATTGTGTGTGTCTAGCTTTTGGAGTATTCAACATCGTTTGCCGGCTTTTGGAGTGATTCCAACACCCCAATACGAGGATGATGATGGTGGGTGATTGAACACTAGTAGAGGATTTAAAGTTTCATTTTGAAAGGATGCAATTTCCGCTTGAGAAGTGATCATGGTTACATGTTTCTTCAACCAAAATATTTGCATTTGTAGTAATTGTTCCTTAACGAAACGATTTTATTTATACCGCCCTTAGAAAGCAGAAGAGGTCAGATCTTCTTGCGAAAGGTAAGAATTGTGGCAGTATAAATCCTCTGTCATTTACATTTACGTGGAGGAGAATGCAAAGAAATGAACTTTCTTGAATTTGAAGTTCCCCAATCGTGTAATTTCGATTTTTTACAAGTTGTAAAAATTTATGAATGGGATTTTCCTTGCGTTACTTCTAAGAGAATGTAACATTCATATTAAACAAAATAAAAAAAAAACAAACAAAACTTACCATACCATAAAAAAAAATCTTAATCATTGGTTATTAGCAATTATCCGGGGCTTATACCTGTACATTTACAATGTTATTTATTGTACCACTTGGTAAATATCCACCATGGGTCATCTGCCATTTATGTCCTGCAATTTACTTTTCGGATTTCTTGTTGATGATACACTGTACAGCATTTGTTGATATTAAATGTGTTTCAGATGTGGAATTCGGACTTGGCTCTTAACATGACTTTAGACCCCAATGACTATGGTTTGCACCGTGTAACAGTGCTTACGTGTTAAATTACCACCGCATACATATTAAATGTGATTGTTTATCTTGGGTTTTGGGATCACGGATTTCTCGGTGTGATGGATGATTTATGGTGATTGTTTAATGGCGGAGGTCCACTTGTAACTCTTTCCACCCGACGGTCTCCACGCCGTAGATCTGCCTCCATCCAACGGTGCACTGTCTCCAATGCCTTCCGCAATGACTTGCCTTCCCGCTTCAATTTCTTTTGTTGTTTTCTGTTTATGCTTGGCGGAGGATTCTGGAACAGCTCCGGCCGGTCTGGGGTTTGGCCAAGCTCGTGGCCCTTTACCCGGTGTCTGGAGGTAACTTCTTGCTCAGCTATGGTAATTTCTTTCGAGTTTATCTGCCTCCTACTCTTACACTGTGTTTGCATCGGTCTATTTTCAAACGGCGCTGATGGCTTCTCTTCTGGTCAATCACTACAGGGTTTCCTCTTTATGTACCGTGAGCTCACCCCGGAGATGATAGCGGTTTCGTTCCTTGGCCGCCCTCATGGAAATATCGATCATCGACTTTCGGTTCGCTGTCACAGTTTTTCCCCAAAGAATTTTCTTCAGGTAATGTTGTAAGGGTTACAGTAGTTGTTCTCGTTGCTTCTTAGGTTGTTGTTTGCTCGATAAGATTGCTTATTTGCTACTCCGTTACTAATAACCTCCCTGTTTCAATGGCAGGTAACTTCTTTTACTCCGCACCTGGAACTGGAAAAATAATTCCATTCTTCCTTCGTCTTGCCACAAAGGGTTTAACTCGGCGCTCCTGTTCACAGGTACCCCTCGATTTCGGCAGTTCAATCCTTCAAGGAAAGCTTCAAGGGTTTAATCTTTTCTCCTTTAAGAAGGGTTTCTAATAGTTATGTAAACGGTCAGGGTTTTATTATTAGTATGTTCTTGGCAATCGACCCTAGGGTTTTTGAGCGAGTTCCAGGCTCCAGTATTTGAGTCTGTACATTTATTTATTTGTATAAATTTCTACTGAGACCTGATAGGGCCATTTGCCGCTATTAACTTTGGCTTGGCCGTTACTACAATTTTCGTCCAAGGACTCACAGTCTTAGGGAAGAACATTGTCGTTTTGTCTGTATTTACAGTTTTCGAACTGGGTTTTGGTCATTGGATCTTTGAACAAATATTTTATAAAAACTGCCTGTGGCTAGATAGTTTTACTTCATCTCTTTTAAGGACTGTTAAAAGATTTATTTTGGGCATACTCGAATTTCCCTGTTTTACAAGTACTCTTCTATGTATCATTCTGGTGAATGTCTGCTTAAACTATGTATGATTACTACTATCTGCTTGCCGCCACTTGGGTAGTAACAAGATTGGTTGGCCATAATCTGCTGGGTCTATTTTGGTTTACTCTGCCTTGTAATTTCATTTAAATTCTCGCTACTATCACTGTACTACGCTATTCCTGATAGTTTTAATGTTTGCTTATGGTTCATATTCGGGTGACCGGACCACCACGGCTGTCCGAGTGCTACCTTAGCGAAAGCGACATGCCCAGGGCGGAGAGCTGCCTCTCTGCCCTACGGTTAACGCCTTATTTTAGTTGCATGGTTCATTAATTAGACTTTAAATCTGAATGATCCTCCTTCTGTGGTTTTCGAACGAAGTTATGAGTTTACTACTGCTATAATTTCTCTGTGCCCTGTATATATGCGTTCTACAGTATATTTGTAATTCTGTGTTTATCACAACTCTGCAATCTTCAGTACAACTCTTTTACCTAAAGTAATTTCATAATCTATTACATCAAAAATATGCAGAAATAACCTTTCAGACAAGCATTTAATATTTCACCAATTACTGTGTAGATGCTATCTTTGTATTCAATGCATTAATAGATGGAATAAATTAAACGTGCAGGAATAACTTTACATTCTAACAATTTACAGTTAGTATTCACTGTGTGTAGACTTATCTGTGTTCAAGCATCTGTAGGTGCTCGTTTCCTCCCAACCACGAACTGAGTGTTCATATTCACACAGTCCTCCCCGAGCTTCTTGCCTGGGTGATTATCCTCTGAGATAATTCTGGAGGAGGTTTATCGGACAATCCGGTCCAAATCAACTCCAAAGGAAATCTAACCTCGGGGAGACCGTGACAATCCCGTCTGGGCCCCACTCCAATTTGACACTCGTCAAGCTTTTCCTTCCAGAACGCAGTAGTCTTTTTCTCTAATGCTGCGTAACCCCAAAACTCTCCCCGAATTTTTTATTCCCCGAAGTTTCATGGGGAAATCGTCTTTTTCTCGTCTAACCACCTGGTGTCCTATTTTTACTTACCATAATTTACTCAAGAAAACTAATTTAATTTTATTTCTTATCAAAATTAACTTGGTTCGTAACAAAAATCATAATTAACTCATAATTAATTAAATGAAAATTAAACATCCGTTAGCCGTTAAGAGAGTGGTTACGATTTATCCCTCTCGAAAAGAACATCGTCCCCGATGTCCTCATCATAATTCAAGGAAAAAGTTCAGGATAAGCTTTCCCGAACAAAATTCTCTGTCTTCCCGTAGCTTCTCGGGTCCAAAGTGCTTCCATTGCACTTTAACTCCGAGGCGATGGCTCGTTTCGAGCGCATGATTTCCTCCCCGCCTATGATACTCGTAGGGCTCGACTGCAAAACTCCCGTCTGGTTCTACTCGCATGATAGAAACTTTAGTCAATAAACAAGTCCTTTGTCTTTGCATTATTATTTATCGCTTAAGCTTACCCACTACTCCGAATGTTACGCGATGAATTATGTGTTTGGAGTCATGAACATATCGTTTCAATAACTGACACATGGAAGACGTTATGAACCTCGAATATGATCGGAAGAGCTAATCGATATGCTATCGGTCCTATTCTTTCCAGTGATCCGGAAAGGACCACAAAACCGAGGTGCTAGCTTTGCACAAGAGGCCCATCTTAGTGTACTCTTCTTTGGCTTAATTCTGACATACACATGATCTCCAACCTCATACTCTCGATATGACCTCTTTTTGTCCGCGTACACCTTCTCATCTGTCTCCGTGCTACTTTCAAATTCTAGCCAAATTTTTCTTCACCTGCTTCCATTTACGCTAACATGTCCTAGGGTCCTAGCATGAGTCTATTCTCAGGTTGCTCCACTAATGGGAGTTCCGCACTGTCGCCCATAAAGCGCTCAAATGGACTCATCCTTAATGACTCCCCGATACCCATTATTGTAGGCAAACTCTATCAAGTGTATGTACTCCTCCCATTTCAATAGTTAAGCTGCATAACATACATCCTCGACGATGTCTTCCAATACCCGATTCACTCACTTCTAGTCCACCATCCGTTTTGCGGATGGTATGCGATACTAAAATGTACTCGCGTTCCCAATCCCGTAAACGATGTTTTCTAGAGAGCCGACGTGAATTTCACATCTCTGTCTAGACATAGCGGTTTAGGAATGCCATGCAGTTCGAAAGATTTCCCGCATGAATAAATCCGCTTATCCGAACCTGTCTTATAAGTGGATTGGATCGGGATGAAATGTGCAGACTTTCACTTTAGTCTGTCCACCACTACCATTATGGAATCATTACCTCGCTTTGATTTGGGTAACCCGGTAATAAAAATCCAATGAGATCACCTCCCATTTCCATTCGAGAATGGGTATAGGCTGATAGGCTTCTCGCTGGTGTCGATGTTCTACCTTCACTTGCTTTCGACACTCTAAACACTTAGTTAGATAACTTGCTATTTCCTTCCCTCATACACGCCGGTAGGTCCTTCCTTATAGCGGTCGGCATCTTTTTGTATCTTGGGTGCCCCACGTAATTGCTTTTATGATATTCATTTAATATCGTGGGTTTTTAATTCCATTCGGTTTGGAATAACTATCCTCTTCTTATAAACCGACAACCCGTCTCTGGTTGATCTCATATTCTCCATGTCCACCTCGGCCTTCGAAAGTGCTTGTGTTTAACGCTTGCTGATGTATTTATATTCGAGATCCTTGTCATGCTTCCCTTCCGATTTGATCCAAAAAATCGGGTCTCAATTTGATTAACATATAACTCATAAATTCCATGAAGTTTCAGCTTTCAATGCATCTGCTACCCCGTTTTCTTTTTCCTTTTACATGCCGTAATCTATATCAAACTCACTCGTGAAAGCATTCCATCTTGCTTGATCGTGAGTTTAAATCACTTGCTTAAAATAATTGGTTAAACTACTATGACTGGTCTTTAAAACAAATTTCTTCCCAGAGGGTAATGTCTCCATACTCGGAGAGCGTGCACAATCTGCGGTCGGCTCCGAGATCGTAAGCGACATACACTGCTCATGTTCTTTTAGCTTGCGGGATTCGTAAGCGATCACCTTTCCCTTCTTGTGATAATAATCCGCCCCAACTCCTTCCTTGCACGCATCTGTACTAGTACCTCAAACTCTTTATCCGGACCTGCTTTACGCTTAACACAGAGTCGTTTGTAGTCAACAACGTTCAGCTTTCTTTCAAAAACTCTCTTGGCACTCTTTGGTCCATTTAAAAGTCTTCCCTTTTCTTTGTAGAGAAGTAATGGGAAAGGCTATCTTTGAAAACCCTTTTATAAATCGCTCCGTAGTAAATCGACTGAGACCCATAAAAGATCGTATATCTGCCACACTCGTGGCACCTTCCATTCCATGATGGTTTTTAATTTTCTCCGGGTCTACAGCCTATACCCTCTTAGATATTACATGCAGGATATTGTATCTCTTCCTTGAAAGAAGTCGCATTTACTAAATTTTGCATACAAATGAGTGCTTTCTTAGCAGTTCCAATACCATTCGCAAATGCTCTCGTGTTCCTCTCGCACTTTTTGGAATAAATCGAGTATGTCATCAATGAAGATTAGCACAAAATTGTCCGGATAGGGATGGAAAACACTATGCATCGACCTCATGAAAGTGGGCTGGTGCATTAGTTAGACCAAAAGGTAATACCATGAACTCATAGTGGCCATACCTTGTGCGGAAAGCAGCTTTTATGTATATCCTCATCCTTAATTCTGATCCGATGATAACCGGACCAGTAAATCAATTTTGTAAGAACACGGTAGCTCCCCTCACCGATCAAACAAGGTCATCAATACGAGGAAGGGGGTACACTGTTCTTAACCGTCATCTCTTGTTTAATCGCTCGTAGTCCATGCACATGCGCATGGTTCCATCCTTCTTCTTAACGAACAAGACAGTACGCTCCCCATGGTGACACACCGGGTCGAATATATCCCTTATCTATCAATTCCCGAAGTCGCATTTTTAACTCGCTCAATCTCGGTACACTCATACGGTAGGAGTCCAGTGAAATGGCGAAGCTCTGGTATCAGGGCTCTATAGTGAAATCAACATCCCTTTTTAGGTGGTAACCTGGTATTTCTTCGAGAAATACATCTTTAACCGTTGTACCACAGTGATGTTTTCTAGCCGCAGTGCTTTATCCTTAGACTCAAATACTCTACTTGTATGGCATACACTGGCATCCTTTTCTCATGCACTTTGCCATTTGGGAAGCGTAATTGGTCGCAGCTGTACGAGTTTCTTTATGCCTCCGTATTTCCGACGATTACCATTACGGGTCTCTATAGTGCAAAAAATCGTCTCCTTACGCGTCTATAAGAGTCCGAAGTGTTTCTCCATCTAATCCATACCAGCAAATAGACATCGTAGGACCCCAAAGGCGAATATTTAAATCACTATTGATGCTTTCGTCCACCGATTGTAGTGCATGATCTGTATTTTTGCAACAACTCTTCGTTTAGCCCCCAGGCTAACTCGAACCAACCATGACTTATGTAACTTAAATCGGCTCCCAGGATCTACCAAAAAAGAAATAGTTTGGGATAACAAATTACCTTCCGAGCTTCAATCATGGTAGGCTGAAAATCAGCTTTGCCGATCCTCCAATCTGCGTTACATTCTGGGCATGCTTCAGCAACATCTCCCACGTGAGAAGCCTCCACGCAAAATATGTGCATCGTGCTGTTTTCCCGCTGTGGGCAATCTCGTAGTAATGTGCAGCCTTACTGACCCCAACATTGCAGCAGGTGGCCTGCGGTTTTGTGTCTGTTTCGGGTTTGTTTTGGATGATTCCATTGTCTTGTCTTCTCACGGCCATCGAATCCTCCGATGGTTCCTTCCAAATTGCTTATTAACCGAACTTCTGTTGAGCTACGGAAGTTATCGGTTTTACTTCTTTTGAAACCCAGACCACTTCTGTTCTTCTTTCTTCTGGTCCGCCACCCTTTACCTTGATCCACCTTGTTCTTCGATTCCCGATAACACAACTTTCGTAGTTCGATGGCCTCATCCATTGTCTTAGGATTTACGAACTCGATCCGTTCCTTCATATGGGCAGGTAAATCGCTTAGTAAACCTCTCGAACTTTGGCCTTCTCTTCCCTTAGGTACGGTACATACCTGCGGTAGGACGTAAACTTAGTGATGAACTCGTCCATGGTCGACTGTCCCTACCTTAAATCATGAAATTCCCTGAGCCTTTTTCATCATAAAATCGCTCGATCAAATACTTATCTTTGAAGTACTGCTGAACTTATCCCATGTAACATCTTGGTCTTCAATTCCCGCACATTTTTCACTTCCTCCCACCATAGGGTGGCCTTATCTTCAGGTTGATAAATGGCTAGTCGTGCCTTGAGACCGCTGTCGTACTCGTACACGGAAGTATTTGTTCATATTAATCAACCATGCCTCTCGCCACTTCCTCCTTTTCGCCGATCAACGTAGGTGGCTTTATCTTCCCAATTCTCCGTGCAGACTCTACCTTTCGTTTTTTATTACGTTTTCCCTTTCGTTTTCGTTTTCAGATTCAGCTTCATTATAATTTCTGTGTGGGAAACTTCGCTGAGACACACTTCTTTCTCTTCGGTCAGTGCCTTGCTTCCCTGAGTGTTGTTCATCTTCTTCCTGAGGTTCTTTTTCAACACTGGGCTTTTCAACCCTTTGATTTTGTTTATCGGAGAGGCTCTTTAATATCCTCTCCTGTTCCTGCATCATCCTAGCATTGTCCTGGCGTACTCGTTCCATTTCTTCCTGTAGCTGTTGTACTGTGTGCAAAAAAATATGAGTCTGGTGTTGCTGTTCCTCAATCAATCTGTTGGACCGCTGATGCTGCTCTATTCCCAGTTGAACCCACATTTCGGGGTTGCCTTCTGGTGGGGGTTGAATTTCTCCGGCATTTCGCTGTTGCTGTTGCGACGGTGTCCGCCTTGGTTGTCGTTCCATTATTGATCTGACTGACTGTTTGTCTGGCTCTTTCTCTCTTCCTGTCTGTGTAATCATATGTTTTATAGCGTTAGTCGACCCAGTTGGGGGCCCAGCGTTGTAACACGCTCTGATACCACTTGTAACATGCATATTTAACAAAATAAAAACAAAACTTACCATACCATAAAAAAAATTTTATTCATTGGTTATTAGCAATTATTCGGGCTTATATCTGTACATTTACAATGTTAATTATTGTACCCCTTGGTAAATAATACCATGGTCATCTGCTATTTATGTCCCGCACTTTTACTTTTCGTATCTCTTATTGATGATTCACTGTACAGCATTTGTTGATATTAAATGTGATTCGGATATGGTATTCGGACTTAGCTCTTTAACTTGAGAATTAGACCCCAGTCACCATGGTTCGCACTGTGTACAATGCTTACGTGTTAAATTACCACTGCATACATATTAAATGTGATTGTTAAACTTGGGTTTACGAGTTTACGGATTTCTCGGTGTGATGGACGATTTATGGTGAATGTCTAATGTCGGAGGCCACTTGTAACTCTCTCCACCCGGCGGTCTCCACACCGTGGATCTACCACCATCCAACGGTGCACTGTCCCCAAAGCCATCCGCAATGACTTGCCTTCCCGCTTCAGGTTCTTTGTCAAGTCAGCTTGCGCTGGCGGAGTGGTCTCCGGAACGGCTCCGCCCTACCGTGCTTGGCCATGCGTTCGTGGCCCTCGGCTCCTGCAGAACCGGAGGCAACTTCTCTTTACTCGCCATGATAGTTCTTTCGAGTTTATCGGCCTCCTCACCTTCACCATGTTTGCATCGGTTTATTCCAACCCAAGGCCGACGCGCTTCTCCCCCCGGTCATTCGATTTCAAGGTTACCTCCTTATGTTCCGTGAGCTCGTTCCGGAGATACTAGGGGTTTCGTTCCTCGGCCTTCCTCATGGAAAATTTCAATTACCGACTCTCGGTTCGCTGTCACAGTTTTGCCCCAGAGGATTTTCTTCAGGTAATGTTGTAAGGGTTTTCAATAGTTGTTCTCGTTGCTCCTTAGGTCATTGTTGGCTTGGTAAGAATGATTATTTGCTACTCCATTACTAAATACCTTTCTGTTTTCGATTGCAGGTAATTTCTTTTACTCAACGCCTGGAACTGGAACAAACAATTCCATTCTTCCTTCGTCTTGCTGCAAATGTTTAACTCGGCGCTCCTGTGCACAGGTACCCCTTGATTTCGGCCGTTCGATTTTTCAAGGAAAGCTTCGAGGGTTTAATCTTTTCTCCTGTAAAAAGGGTTTCTAATAGTTATGTAAACGGTCAGGGTTTTGTTATTAGTATGTTCTTGGCTAGGGTTTTTGAGCGGGTTCCAGGCTCCAGAACTTGTGTCTGTACATTTATTTAAGTGTATAAATCTGTTACTGAGACCGGATAGGGCTTTCTGCCGCTATTAACTTTGGCCTGGCCGTTACTACAAATTTTCGTCCAAGGACTCACAGTCTTAGGGAAGAACAATGGCAATTTGTCCGTATTTACAATTTTCGAGCTAGGTTTTGGTTGTTGGATATTTGAACAAATCTTTATAAAAAACTGCCTGTGGCTAGATAGTTTACTTCGTCTCATTTAAGGACTGTTAAGATTTATTTTGGTATTTATTATGGTATACTCGCATTCCCGGTTTACATGTATTACTCTATGTATCATTCTGGTGAATGTCTACTGAAGCTATATATGAATTACTACTATCTGCTTGCCACCACTTGGGTAGTAACGAGATTGGTTGGCCATATTCTGCTTGGTCTATTTTGTTTTACTCTGCCCTGTAATTTCATTTACATTCTCGCTACTATCTCTGTACTATGCTATTCTTGTCAGTTTAATGTTTGCTTATGGTTCATAATTCGGGTGACCGGACCACCCCTGCTGTCCGAGTGCTAACTTAGCAGAAGCGACATGCCCAGGGCGGAGAGCTACCTCTCTTCCTTCGGTTAACACCTCAATTTAGTTGCATGGTTCAGTAATTAGGCTTAGAACTGAATGATCCTCTTTCTGTGATTTTCGAACAAAGTTCTGAGTTTACTACTGCTATAATTTCTCTGTGCTGGTATATATGCGTTCTACAGTATATTTGTAATTTCTGTGTTTATCATAACTCTACAATCTTCAGTACAATTCTTTTATCTAGAGTAACTTCATATTCTATTACATCAGAAATATGTCCTTAACCTTTCAGACAAGCATTTAATATTTCACCAATTACTGTATAGATGCTATCTTTGTATTTACTGCATTAATAGATGAAATAAAATAAACGTGCAGGAATAGCTTTACAGTCTATCAATTTACAGTTAGTATTCACTGTGTGTAGACTTATCTGTGTTCAAGCATCTGTAGGTGCTCGTTTCCTCCCAACCACGAACTGAGTGTTCATATTCACACAGTCCTCCCCGAGCTTCTTGCCTGGGTGATTATCCTCTGAGATAATTCTGGAGGAGGTTTATCGGACAATCCGGTCCAGCCCTCCAACTCCAGTGGAACAGAACTCTGGGGAGACTCGGGACAATCCGGTCCAGTCTCTGACCCAGCTGACACTCTGTTCTGGTTTTTCCTTCCAGAAACGCAGAGTCTTTTCTTAATGTTGCAGAACCCCAAAACTCTCCTGGAATCTCCTTTTTATTCTTGAGTTTCTGTGGGGAAACTGTTTCTTTTCTGTTCCAACTAACTCCAGGTCCTATTTTTTACTTTTACCATAATTTACTCAAGAAAACTAATTCTCAGTAATTTTTATTTCTTAACAAAATTAACTTGGTTCAGAATTCCAAATAACAAAAATCAAAATTAACTCATAATTAATTAACAGAAACTAAACATCCGTTAGCTGCTAAGAGAGTGGTTACAGGATCCATCATTTAACTCCACGCAGAGCTTTGAGGAAGACCGAATTGAGGAGGAGGAAGGAGACAACATTGAGGGATCTGTAGGAGACAGCCAAGATTTTGAAGATGAAGGATAATGCAGTGGATTGTCCGAGCTCAGGGAAGGCTGATTGGAATCGATAAATTGAAGAACACAACAGATAATACAATCTCTAGGAATCTTACTCAAAGCAATCCCCTCACCCTTATAATTTATAGCCTTCCCAAGATTCATAAACCTAGGGCCCCTTTAAGACATATTGTTAACAAAATAGGTGCTCCTACCTATATTCTTACTAAATTATTAGCCTAGAAGGTTAAACCTATTGTGGGTCTCACAGATTCCTATGTTAAGGATTCAAATTCCTTTATTAAGGAATGGAAATATATTAAAATGGCACCTAGAGAGTTGTTGGTAAGTTTCGACGTTGTGTCCTTATTTACCAGAATCCCCATCCAAGAAACCATTGGTGTCATTAATCGTATCTCAGACCGAAATACTGCTAAGCTTATTGGTATTTATCTCACCTCAAATTTCTTCATTTTCCAAGGTGAATTTTATGAGAACTTGCAGTGTTGTGATGGTTTCCCCTCCTTCCCCTGTAGTTTCCAACTTATCCATGAAATATTTTGAAACTAAGACCTTAGCCTCAACTCAAATTCTCCCTAGAAATTGGAAGTGGTTTATGGATGAAATTTGTATCTTGTGGCCCCATGGTCGTGAGAATTTAGATCTATTTATGTGCCACCTAAATTCCCAATCAGATTTCATCAAGTTTACGATGGAAATTAAGGTATATGGTTATGTTCCCTTCCTTATCATCCTCCTCGCTAGAATGGATGATGGTTCCATTTCTCATCAAGTGTTTCACAAGAAAAATCACACAAAACAATATGCTCATGCTAGTTCTCATCATTTTCCTGCCCAGAAATTTCGTGTTCTTTGCACTCTTGGTACTGGGGCTCTCACAATCTCCGATGACAACCACCTGGAGTGTGAAAAATCCCATCTTCTTGATGTCTTTGATAATAATGGGTATAATTTAACCAAGGGCCTTAAAGTATTTCAAAATGCCTATAAGGGGCTAAGTGGAAAAACTTGTCGCATGGATCCTATCTCCAAGGTTAATCTCATGTTTATCCAAGGGACCACAGACAAGATTTCCCATATCCTTAAGAGGCATAATGTCTCTGCCATATTCAAACGTCTCTGTACCATTATAAATTCTCTCGGTTTTGTTAAGGACCCTATTGACCCTAAGGACAAAAAATGGGTCTACTTAGTTCCTTGTTTCTATGGTATTCCCTATATTGGAGAAACAAGTCGATCCATTAAGCAAAGAATCCAAAAGCATGCAATAGACATTAGGGACAATCATTCTTGTACTTCGGCTCTAGTAGAACACGTAGAAAATTCGTGTCACCATGTATGTATATAAGACTCCAGATTCATTGCTAATATTGATCATTTCCATCATAGGAAATTGAGGGAGGCTATTGAGATTGAGATACATGCTAGGAATCTCAACATGAACGATGGTTGGAAATTGAGTAATACCTAGACTCCAGCTCTCTCGATGTGATTCATTCCTATATTGTTTGTTTCTTATCTCGTTGAGACACTTAGTTTTCATCAGTTTTATTCGCCTTACTATTTTCTTTTTCTTAATTTCCTCCTTATTCTATTGAAATTCCCCTAGGATTTCATGTGTTTTATTTTATTTTATTCCTAATCCTTCTTCCTTATTATTAGAATAGTCTCTTTATTAATTTATAATATATACATATTTTTAAACCCGACTTTCTTCCTTATTTTCGTCTGCTAACATGTCATTTATATATTTCTTTCTAATCTCTCTTCGTTTTTATTTCATTACTATCCTTATAATTTTAGGTAAATTTTTTATTTAATTCTATTAACCAATAAATTTTCTTTATGTTTAAATATATATTTATATTATTAAAATAAAAATGCCCTTTCTTACCCTTATAATTTTAGGATAATTATATATAATTCAAAAAGCCTATATTTTGATTTAAATATATATTTATATTAATAATAGTATAAATTTTTATAATTTATAAATAATAGAAAATAAATTTTAGTATTATTTTATTATTAATTAAACTGACTAATGAGTTTTCTCGAAAACCAATTTGATTTGTAGTAGTCTATGGGCGCAATACAATAGCCCACACGACAGTTTTTGTTAGAATCTTGTAAAACAAAATTCAAAAAATAAGGTAGTTGAACTGTTTGAATTGTATTTATTTTTTATGGTGGAAATGCATTCAACACCATCAAAAACACTAAGGTCACCCAAAATTTTAAATTTTAACGAATGTAACCCATATTTTCAAAAATATTTGCCGAAATTATTCATAATCCTACCGGAATTTATGGGTTATTTTGTGGTTTTTTAGACTACAACATTTTAATTTCATCCCCCTAAAAACTAACTAACTAATTACCTAACTCTCTAACTTCTAGTTTTTAACAACTAAATTTTTAGTGCTTTCATCCCCATAAAAACTAACTAACTAACTACCTCACTCTCTAACTAATAGTTTTTAACTGTCTTCACTTTGTCCTGAGAATGAACCACATTAGTTGGTTCGAAACATCCACCAAATCTTAAAATTGTGATTAATCCAAAAGACATTTATCTACATTATGGATCACAAATGTCTTAGATCTAACTTTATCATAGTTTTCAATAGTTTATCTATATTAAATTTTATAAAATAAATTTAACATAAATTTTATATAAGAATTATTTTTTGAAAATCATAATTATTATTTTTTTAAATAAAAAATCATTTCTAAATAAAAAAAATCACACTTTTATCTCAATTAATCTATTAATAAATTTATTTCAATCTATTAGTCTCTACCACTCAAGTAAAAAATAATGCTTTGGTAAAAAAAATAATAAAAAACATATAACTTTATATTAGTCAATATTAAATTAACACTGGTAAGTATGCAAAGAGAATTGCTATAATATGGTAGAATTAATAAAATTAGATAGATAAATTAATTTCTTCCTCATGCAACATAGATTTTGGTGTCTAGTAACTAGACACAGGTGTACATTAATTTATTCCTCTTGCAACATAAATTTTGTTAGGTTGTAACTACTAACAAATGTACACATTTACAGTTTTACTCCTACATAATGGGTGGGGAAGGACATAAATAGTGGTGGAAACTAACTCCTCTTAAGTGTATTTATTTACATCTTATTCTTATCATTTTTTTATGAAAATACTTATAATGGGACGTAACTAATGTTAAATATCTTATTTTACCCTAGGATGAACTTTTTTTACAATTTTTTTTTTATGGGTTTTTTAACAAAGATTGAGAATAAAAAATCACTTGCACAAATATTTAAAAATCATAAGTGTGTATTGCAACCATATTCATGAATTATGAGATAGAATATGTCATGCATTGATCATATGGCATTATATTGTGCAAAAGTTGCAATAGGACCTCCAAATTATAATCAATCAAATGTTTAAAAATAATTTTTTTAATAATATTGAAAAAGTTAATTATTTTCCAAAATTAAAAAAATCAAAGCTAAAGGAAAAGGATATCCTTACTAATTCAAACATAAAGTATGACTATTAGAAAAACTTCATACCAATTAACAGAATTAAACCTTCTTTAAATATAAGTAAAAAAATATTTTTAAATACTTTATAAAAAAAGACTTCATACCAAATAACAGAATTAAATCTTCTTTAAATATAAGTAATATTTTTTTTAAATAATTAAATTTTTTAAATTTATTTAGCAAATAAAATAAAAATTTTAAATAAATTCTCCATCAAAGAACCTTAAATTTTAAAATATATCTTTTCGAAATTATAATAATAATAATATAAAGCTTCATAAATTACAACACAGAAAAGTCCCATTAAAACACCCACATGGAAAAACCATTCCTCAATGTATTTTACAAGTGAAATGTCACACAACCATTTCAATATGTAAGATTCTTGAAAAAATATTTTTATCCTTCTATGTAAATATTGACACGAAGTTATTATATAGCTCAAAAGATAATATATAACAGAATAACATTGTTTCCTCATAGCTTGAATACTCCTGGGGTGCCTGTTGCTTTCATCGTGTGTACTTGCATGGGATGGGTACTATGTTCAAAGATTTTTGGAAACTATGGATTTATTTAGAAATCTCACACACTATAGGTATCTGGATAATCTATGTCTACGTCATTTTTATCAATGAAACGCAACCATGAAACCCAATTTCTACCAAATGAATATTCACCAACTTTCTACCAAATGAATATTCGTGCCCGAAAAAGAGAAAGAAAAGTAGGTTTGGACAAAAACAGATATGGTACGCAGATGCGACCTTTCCGATACCATCATCATAACTGGTTTTACACATTTTCTGCAACGAATTCCCAATGGTTGCGTTTGGTCACGGACCTCTCACATTTCCAACCATATATTTGACAACTTTGTGATTTAGATGCCTGAAATTTAATTATAGTTTATGCCAGCAAGCTGGCGAAGGATAAGTGGGCAAACAACATATGGATGTACTCCCAGGATATCATGCTGTACCTAATTTTCTTTTATTGCGAGCTTTGGGTTCCGTATGAAAGCCACAGCTTTACAGGCAGCGCCACTATTTTACGCAGATTTCCACTTTAATCATGAAGTTTTTGTCTGTACCCAAACGTGTTCTGACTCGGAAGCCTCTGGACACTACCAGTCAAAAGGGTAACCAAAAATTAAAAAGCATAATGAAGATTAACGTTGGCCAATCTTTATCTCATTGAGTGAATTTTTTCACATTGAGTTTTTAATCTTTTTCAAACTCAATCTTTTTCGTAACTCTCACATCAATAAGGATTTTAAAGTTTTCCCTGCACAGCCTGTAAAGCCTGCAGAAAGGCCGTAAGAGTAGTGGCCTTAATTGTCGGATTGAGTAGTGGCCTTAATTGTCGGATTTTGGAGAGTTTTTATTTTTATTGAGATTCTAGAATTTATATGATGATTCAAATGCAATAATAACTAGTATGATAGCAGCACAGAAATGTTATATTTATGTTTGTAGTTTTGTAATAAAGTATTATAAAGTATTCAAGATGCGGTCAAATAGTGAGGTGGGGAGATTTAGAATTTATATGGTGATTCAAATGCAATAGTAACTAGTATGATAGCAGCACAGAAATGTTATATTTATGTTAGTAATTTTGTCACAAAGTATTATAAAGTATTCAAGATGCGGTCTAATATTGAGGTGGGGAGATTTGATCTTTAAGGTTTTTGTCTTGCAATCCCGAATAAGACTATGTATACTTGATTGCTAACGTCCATGAATATTATTGTTGCATTGATTTAGAAGATCGTTTGAGCGACCATGACGCAATTCAAAATGTAAGCTGGGGAGGCGAATTTCAGGTAGAGTTTATTAATTTACAGACAAATCCAACTTGCTCAGCTTCACTTTCTAGGAGGCGGGGGGATTTAGAAGACAACTTAAGTCGAGTCAAACCATGATGCCGAAGAAATCTTCACGTAGAAAAGTTGTTTTGTCCTGAAAAAGATGTAGAAAGGAAGAAGGCGTTAACAGGAATGACAAATGTAGCCCACTAATCCATGTGAATGTCGGCGTGATTATTGGGCCACACATTAATTTTGGGGGACCCGTGCTGCGGTTTCTACTTCCATCATATGCGGATTTGCTACCTCCAGTGATTGTGCAGTGCAATTATACTGAAAAGTTGTGATGGTCACCAATCGATTTGTAAGACGATACAGGAAGCATTCATTTCTTACCAGGTGGAACACGGGTCGACTTATACTGACCACTGGACTCTGGAGCACTGAAGCTGACGCTGTTACTTATCAGCTAAAGTTAAGTCCAGCCGTCGGTGATTTATCTGTTCAACGTAGATCTAAATTTCCACAAGTCTGTTAAAAAGTTGACAAATTCCACCACATTAAATGCAACCCGAATTTATACCAAAAAGCTACAGGGATATATATATTAGAGATTTATTTTAATAAGTAGTATTTAATTTTTCAATATATATTCTAGGATTGATTTTAATAACATAAAGTTCTCGAATTTTACGAATGTATATTTAGATGATGAGAAAATTAAGAGATCAAGGTAAAATGGTTCAGAGGGGTCAATGTGTAAATTTAGTTATATATTTGAAAATACCTTTTTAAATAATACAAAAATGTAATTTAATTAAGTATTGAAACATTGATTTTAAAAAAAAAATTATATATATATATGTGTGTGTGAAATGAATGGAAAGTAACATTTACTCATAAAATTCATTATTTATGGTATTTATCAACTTATAGAATTTATCTATGATATTTTAAGTGGCATCTATTTATGGTATTCATCCACCCATGGTATTGTAAGTGGCATCCACCCATGGTTTTCATTCACTCATAAGTGTCATCCAACCATGGTATTCTTCCACCCATAGAATTTACCCATGGTATTGTAAATGACATTCACCCATAGTATTCATTCACCAATTGTATTTACCTACCTATAGAATTTATGTGTAAGATTGTAACTAAAAAAAGCTATAAGTAACAAGTAGCATTTTGTAAAATGACAGAATGTCATTTTGGGCAAGATTGAAGATCTCGAAATTTGAAATTTAAGAAGAAAATAGGAGAAACCACAAAGAATTCTTTTTATTATTATTAAAACAGAGAATAGTTGTGAAAGCTACATTTCGGTGGACAATTTGTCCTTTGACAAATTGCGACTTGTTATTTATAGCCCTGTAACTTAAAATACCACTTCGATGGGTAGGTAAATACCATGGGTGAATGAAGACCATGGGTGTATGTCACTTACAGTACCATGGGTAAATTCCATGGGTGGATAAATACCATAGGTGGATGAATACAATGGGTGGATGTCATTTACAATAAAATAGGTAAATAACATGGGTGGATAAATACCATGGGTTGATGCTAATTACAATACCAAGTTGAGACTTGTTATTTATAGCCCTTTTACTTACAATACCACACGTAAATTCCATGTGTGGGTAAATACCATGGGTGAACGAAGACCATGGGTGGATGTCACTTACAATACCATGGGTAAATTCCATGGGTGGATAAATACCATAGCTGGATGGATACAATGGGTGGTTGCCACTTAGAAAAATATGGGTAAATACAATGAGTGGATAAATACCATGGGTTGATGTAACTTACAATACCATGGATAAATTTCATAGGTGGATAAATACCATGGGTGGATGAATATCATGGGTAGATGTCACTTTATATTCATATCATTCCTCCCTCAAGAAGAAATGGTCCCCATTTTCTGAAGTTCCCTCCTTAGAAGCCTTTGTTGAATATGAAGGGTCACTAAAGTGAATGGTTTTGTCGGATTAATCCATAACCATGATGAACACATATATGCTAATAGATACATTGTAAGGTTTGTGACCAATAGTGGTATCAACAATGTGTGGCTTAGTAAATGGAGTTTGATGAAGAATGATTTTGTGGAAAACCCATAATCATGAGAAATGAAGATATGAGAATAGAGATACGCCGTAATGCTTGTGACCAATTGTGATACTAACAATGTGTGACTTAATAAATGGACTTCGATGAAAAGGGTTTTGTGTGGTCGAATCATAACCTTGGTTTTGTGGGTGACCCATAACCATCATGATGGCCTGTCTCATAAATACTTCTATCCAATGAGATGTTTTAACGCCTTCTTTCACATTATAAACCCTCCCTACAAATTTGTTGATAAATTTTTCTATAGGTGAAATCAAATTTCATCAAAGAACCATTCGAAGAGATATTTCCATTGATATAAGAGACTAGCAATTAATTGCATGACATGTGGAGTGAGAAAACGATTCATGAAGCTCATGAAGCTCATGCTACGTGCAGCGACACAACGTTTTAGACATGTGTAACTCCAATTTCTTATATCTCTCAAACCAAGAAATGAAATAAAATTCCGTAAAAATCCATTTTGAGCTAAAAGAAAATAATTTCAAATGAGCTACTTTCACTTTTTAAAATTCTATACAAAGGTACTAACACTTGCATGAAATTTTATGAAGATTTTTGCAATACCTTGTAACTAAAATATGCTTCAAAGCCTTGCCTTATTCTCACGGAGCTGTAACCTGAAGCCCATACCACAACTAAATTCCATGCATGGGTAAATACCATGGATGAATGAATACCATGTGTGGATGTCACTTATAATACCATGGGTAGATTCCATGGTTGGATAGATACCATTGGAGGATGAGTACCATTGGTGGATGCCACTTACAATATCATGGATGAATGAATACCATCAGTGGGTGCCACTTATAATACCATGGGTGGATGAATACCATTGGTGGATTCCAGTTACAATAACATGGGTAAATTTCATGGTTGAATAAATACTATGAGTGGATGAATACCATGGGTAGGTGGAACTTTTCATTTGGATATATATATATATATATATATATATAAGGAAATAATTTGTATTTTTGGGAAATCTGTAGATATTTTCTAAAAAAGCAAGAAAGAGCTCCCCTTAGGAGTAGGATGAAGAGGCCAATCCTTTTACAAGTAGTTCCTTATTGGGATTACATTAGATTTATTTTCTTTAAATAGTTAACATGATTTAAATTTTATATGTAAAAATGATTGTTATATTGAATTTATGAAAGGGGAAGAGAGAGAAAGTAGATTAATCTATTATTTGAGAGCATGTGTTTCCTCCTAAAAAATTATGTGCTCAAAATGAGACATGGATAAGGCTTGTACATATTTCTAAACTTTAGCACTCAAATGGCTACATTGGGGAAATTGGATTATTATTAATGTTATATTGGGAAATTTGATATTTGCAACTAGGGTGGGTTGGTACAATCTATTACTCTTGAGGGTACCAAAGTAGTGGATCACATGCTTCATAGAATTAGTGGAAAGGAAATAGCTTGTGGTACCAAAGTATTTCTCCACCAGCCACATAACCATTAGTTGAGGGGATCAATTGATTTACACTAGAGAGGAATAAATTTATATAAAATGTTATATTATAATCTTAAATTGTATATATATATAATTAATAAACTAATTCTACATTATTTTGATAATAAAAAAAATATTTTTTTATTTTTGTTTTGTTTTGAAATTATACTTTCGTATTTTTGGAGACATCCAATAAGGTTAGAAAAATATATACAATATTAGCAATTATGGCCATGCACACGATAATATGCACAAGTCTAGAAATACTCTAAGTTTATTAATCAACAAATTTTCTCCTCTTTGATGAAATGATTAGCTAGATTCGAGGAGTAAAGAAGATCTCATGCTAGTTTTTTTTTTATATCCACACAATTACTCATGTGTAGCCATATGTTGTTGGATTTTGTATATCATTTTCTCTTATAATGGAATCTAATCACAATGTAGGTGGGTTCATACTCGGTTGATGTGGGTCGATTCTTACTACTACTATAACCTTTGAGGGTACCCAAGTAGCCTTTGAGATGCCAAATAGGATTAGTGGGGGGAGACTATAACCTCTAAAGGTAATAAAGTGGCCCTTCACATGCACACGAATAATATGCATAAATCTAGATTTATTAATCAACAAATTTTCTCCCCTTATGGAGAGAAAGTAGATTAATAAGTAGTATTTAATTTTTCAATATATATTCTAGGATTTATTTTAATAACATAAAGTTCTCGAATTTTACGAATGTATATTTAGATGATGAGAAAATCAAGAGATCAAGGTAAAATGGTTCAGAGGGGATCAATGTGTAAATTTAGTTATATATTTGAAAATACCTTTTTAAATAATACAAAAATGTAATTTAATTAAGTATTGAAACATTGATTTAAAAAAAAATTATATATATATATATATGTGTGTGAGAAATGAATGGAAAGTAACATTTACTCATAAAATTCATTATTTATGGTATTTATCAACTTATAGAATTTATCTATGATATTTTAAGTGACATCTACTTATGGTATTCATCCACCCATGGTATACTAACACTTGCATGAAATTTGATGAAGAGTTTTGCAATACTTTGTAACTAAAATATGCTTCAAAGCCTTGCCTTATTCCCACGGAGCTGTAACTTGAATCCCATACCACAACTAAATTCCATGCATGGGTAAATACTATGGATGAATGAATACCATGTGTGGATGTCACTTATAATACCATGGGTAGATTCCGTGGTTGGATAGATACCATTTTAGGATGAGTACCTTTGGTGGATGCCACTTACAATATCATGGGTGAATGAATACCATCGGTGGGTGCCACTTATAATACCATGGGTGGATGAATACCATTGGTGGATTCTAGTTACAATAACATGGGTAAATTTCATGGTTGAATAAATACTATGAGTGGATGAATACCATGAGTAGATGGAACTTTTCATTTGGATATATATATATATATATATATATATATATATATATATATATATATATATATATATATATATATATATATATAAGGAAATAATTTGTATTTTTGGGAAATCTGTAGATATTTTCTAAAAAAGCAAGAAACACCTCCCCTTAGGAGTAGGACGAAGAGGCCAATCCTTTTACAAGTAGTTCCTTATTGGGATTACATTAGATTTATTTTCTTTAAATAGTTAACGTGATTTAAATTTTATATGTAAAAATAATTGTTATATTGACTTTATGAAAGGGAAAGAGAAAGAAAGTAGATTAATCTATTATTTGAGAGCATGTGTTTCCTCCTAAAAGGTTATGTGTTCAAAATGAGACATGGATAAGGCTTGTACGTATTTCTAAACTTTAGCACTCAAATGGATACATTGGGGAAATTGGATTATTATTAATGTTATATTGGGAACTTTGATATTTGCAACTAGGGTGGGTTGGTACAATCTATTACTCTTGAGGGTACCAAAGTAGTCGATCACATGCCTCATAGAATTAGTGGAAAGGAAATAGCTTGTGGTACCAAAGTATTTGTCCACTAGCCACATAACCATTAGTTGAGGGGACCAATTGATTTACACTAGAGAGGAATAAATTTATACAAAATATTATATTATAATCTTAAATTGTAAATATATATAATTAATAAACTAATTCTACATAATAAAAAAAATATTTTTTTATTTTTGTTTTGTTTTGAAATTATACTTTCCTATTTTTGGAGACATCCAATAAGGTTAGAAAAATATATACAATATTAGTAATTATGGCCATGCACACGATAATATGCACAAGTCTAGAAATACTCTAAGTTTATTAATGAACAAAATTTCTCCTCTTTGATAAAATGATTAGCTAGATTTGAGGAGTAAAGAAGATCTCATGCTATTTTTTTTTTTTTATATCCACACAATTACTCATGTGTAGCCATATGTTGTTGGATTTTGTATATCATTTTCTCTTATAATGGAATCTAATCACAATGCACGTGGGTTCATACTCAGTTGATGTGGGTCGATTCTTACTACTACTATAACCTTCGAGGGTACCCAAGTAGCTTTTGAGATACCAAATAGGATTAGTGGGGGAAACTATAACCTCTAAAGGTAATAAAGTGGCCCTTTACATGCACGCGAATAATATGCATAAATCTAGATTTATTAATCAACAAATTTTCTCCTCTTGATGACTTGATTAAGTAAGATGGAGGAAAAAATATCTCTTGTCTAGGGCTTTTTCTAGAGCCACACAATTAATAATTTGTGGCCATATGTTGTTGGAGATCTTATATCAACTAGTCTTCTAATGGAATCTCTTATGCTTCACTTAATCTCTCACCACTCAAGTGGGATAATTGAAAAATTTGTGTAGGATATTGCAGATTGCATCCTAGAAAATGTTCCACTTTAGAAGTGAAATTTAGCTCCAACCTCCTTTACATAATATGATATTTTTTCGGATGATACAAGAGATTGCAACTCACATCCCATCTCAAACTTTTAGGAATTCCACTTCGTGGTAGTCTCATTGGGAAAATATGTAAAACCAATGTCTTATTAATTTGTTAAGAAAATTCATAAGGTATTTGACATCTAAATACCACTAACTTCCTTTCATATGATGATGAAATTGGCTAGACATTGATTAATTGGAAAATTTACATGGTTATGTCCATCTCCTAAGGTATAATGATTTGGTTCTAGAAATTTTGGAAATCCTCTATTAACTGGTGAATGCCTCATTATTTTTGTGAACAAGGGTTTTGTTCCATTACTGAGATAATAAGAGAAGGATATTAGTTTTTTAGCTGGTCCATATTTCTATGGCACTAGAGAAATGTATCTAAACTAATCAACAACAGACAATAATCTACAAAATGACATTCCTTTAGCAACTACTATGGGTTCACCTTCCACACTTTCCTCTTCACTCAATGATACTATCATGACATATATAAGGAATTTTCTTGGAAAATATATAAATTATGCAAAACAAAATGGCTCATTGTTTTCCTAAGCAAGAATTTTTGTAGTGGTAATTCGGGAAAAAAATCCTAAAGACATTGAACTAACACTATATAATTGAAAGCACATTCAATAGTTTTACTATGAGCATCTTCAATTTAAATATCTCAAATTCCACAAATATGGTTACCTCGAAAAGCACTACACTAAAAAATCCCCAACAAATTAAGAACCTAAAGATAAATATGACCAATGGAATTAGGAAAATAAAAAAAACAATTCAAGAAGACTCATTTTCACAACCAAATCGAGGACCTTACACAACAGTTCCCTCAAACCCTTCTAGAGGTGGGAAAGGCACAGTTGACCAGAATTTGGATTGGGGACAGAAATTTGCAAAAAAATAAAAGTTCTCAGAACCACACTAAACTAGAATTATTCGATAGGGCTCATCCCAAGGAATCTGGTGCACTTTGTTTCATCTAAAATCAACTTTGTATGTGAAAGTTAGAGCATGTTGTTCGTCATGTCAAAGAGGCAATTTTTTTATAAAAAAGGGGTAAAATAGGGTTTAAGGTCAAAATATTGGGTTTTCAAAGGCTAATGAGATGTTAAAACTTGTATAATGGTGACTGGACCGAATTTCTTTTGACTTGGAAATTTGTATTCGTTTGTGGAGAGCCAATTAGGTGCTGACACGTGGCGAGTCGGTGGGCCGTAACATCCCCCCCCCCCTCCAAGGCCGAATTTGGTGAAGTCCGAGGTCAAAATCATTTAATATATGGTGGAAATTTTTTATGTATTGGCGAAAGGGCAGAGGTGAGGGTCGAATCCACGAACTCCCCCTAAAAATCCACAAGTGATATCACTATGTTATATGTTGGTCCTTATAAGACTATGGCATAAGTTTTTATTTAATGTTGAATAAATGTTTAGGGGGAGGAAAAAATGGGACCAGCACTGTAGGTCCATCCCCTTACCACAAAACCGTGGATGCATAACCAGGCGGGGTGCCAATGCTAATCGATGGGAATTAGCATTAGACCTGGGTTATTAACCCTTAAACATTTGTTAATTTGCGCTAATCCTTTTGGTTAATGCACATTGTTTAAAATGTGCTTAGAGCACTAACTACTAGTTAATTCGCACTTACGAGTGATTAATATTGAGATTAATTTGGCGACAAGTTTAGCGGGTCCCCTATTTTTGGTGCCAACTCCAAAATTAGTAGACTTAATTGGAGTTTCTACAGATTTGGAGGACTTTTCCTAGGGAAAACTAAAGAAGCCATTACTTTGGCATTTTTCGACCAATTTTGGGTCAGGAGGAGTCATTCCTAGATGATTTGGATGCTCAGAACATGATGGTGCAGGTTGCGGAGGCATTGCAGAACTTTTGTAATTTTTTTTTCCACTTTGAATATTAAATAAGCTTAGGACCACCAAGAGAGGGGGTCATGGCTAGATGATTTGAAGACCATTTTCAGAGATTGAAGAGTCTATTTTGAGGTTTTTGGGTCTTCTAAATCCAATGGATCAAGTTGTAAATGCATTGGCGCACTGTAGGTGCATGTAATCATAGAATTGACCATTAATCCGAAGAGGGCCTAGCGATTTGAAGCAGGTGCATGGAGATGTATCCTATGAGGGGTGAACTTTGTTATCATATATTGTGTAATGTGTTTGCTGTGTGTTATTTCTCTGCTATTTATTATTTTTTCATGTGTTCTTAATACCTAATTAACTCCTGAATTTATTTTAAAAACTACATAAACTTGACACATAAATCCTCACATAACTGGATAGGTTGAGAGGAACCTAAACACATTTTTTAATACTTATGAGGGAGCTAGCAAAAGAAAAACAAGTTTTCCCATATTCAGATCAACACTAGTAGAAAATGGTGAAATTAGTGACTAGGTGACTAAAAAATTTAGCCACCATAACTTTTCCAAGTGAAGTACTACCAAAATTGGAGATATGAACAGACCCAACTATAAATGACTAACACAAATGAATAAATTAGTGCCGAGTTGAAATATACAACTAATAAGTAATACTACTTAAATGACTAACATGAATGACTAATTTAGTCGAGGAACAAAAATATGACTACCTAACAAGAACTACAATAATATGAATTAGTCATTTTTGTTATGAATTTCAATTGTGTCACTTCAATAGTCTAAACCTACTAGTGAATGACATGTTACAGATTGGATGACATGTTACATTTCCTTATACACTTCTTATTTGGATCAGTGGATGATTAAAATTATGGAGCTTATTAGAATATTTAGTGTTATATCATTTGATCAGATTCACAGGGAATTAAATTCAAAGGTTATGAAAAATGGGAGTGGTCCAACATCTCCTTTTCAAACATGCCATGACCACCTATATATTTCACAACAACCTTTCCAACTTATTTAGTGGGTTGCACATCTATTTCACATTTCTTCTTCGTCTTTCAAAGGGGTAGTGATAAGGAGAGGGTACGAAATTTGATCAAGGAATGTCTACTTAGTACCACTACCAAGTTTCCTTCGTGAAACTTGTCAAATGTCTTAAGTTTTCTTTAAAACCTCTCATGGTTCCTAAATTACTTGTATAAGCCTCTAATTGAGACTACAACCCTCCAACATCTCTAACTATTCAAACTCTTCAGCCCCTGGTAGATTCTTCTTAGACGTGCACTCATGCTTGAAGCAGAAGATAACAATAGCATCCTGAATGTGCATGCTCATTCCCCATTTTAATGCCTCATTGAAACAACATTATCACACTTCTTAAAAATTAAATTTTCACATCTTAAGTAAATGCACCTACTTCTCTTATAAGAACCTAAACTATGTTAATGACTAGGAGAGAACTCCATTTTCTCAAAATAAAAACATAGGGTCTTATAACCCCATCCGTGCAACAAGTTGAGTATATTTAACCTAAAGAATGATATGTATCCTACCCCTTCCAAATTTGACAAATTAAATTTAAGAAACTAACACTTGTTCTGAACTATTAAATCCATTTACTATACACTTTATTTTATTTTCACCCACCTATATGTAATAACACTTAAATGTTTTCAATAGAACCAAGTTAAAGTAACTTGTTTCATTCCATCATCTCACATTTTTCCTCCATAATCTTTAATAACAAAATTATTGCATAAACATGTAACCTTAAAATTATATTATTATTATTATTATTATCACTACTAAAAAATGATGAGATTAATGACTAGGTGACTAAAAAGGTGAGTCACCACAATTGTTTCAAGTGAATTACTACTAAATTTGAGCAATTTTAAGTGACCGGACTAAAAATTACTAACTTAAATGACTAATTTAGTTTGGGAATAAAATATACGGCTAGATAATAAGCGACTAAAATAAAAGTGAATAACTTGAATGACTAATTTACTCCAGGGATAAAATATATGATTGGATAATAAGTGACTAAACTAAAAGAGACAAACTTAAATGAGTAATTTAGTCTAGGATTAAAATATGTGACTAGATAATAAGTGACAAGATTAATAATGATTAATTTAAATGGCTATTATAGATTAGGAATAAAAATATGACCAAATAACAAGTACACAAACTATAAGAATTAGTCATTTATGTCATTAATTTAATTATGTCACTCTATAAATGGAAAAATGTAATTTTGGTACCGAAGTGTTACATTTCACTATATGTGTCTTTGAATCCATCTGTAGTGTTAACATTTAGAGACAAAGGGGTATTTGAATTTAGAGTTTTAAGATTCTGAATGCCATTTTGTCTCTAAAGTTTAACAATGTAGATGGATTCATCTATAATTAACATAATTGCATGTATGATATATCGAATTTATACTAATGCCTTCATCAGAATTTTAGTAAAGGTAATATTTAGATAATCAAATTAATATTTATATTTATATTTAATCTTTGGCCATAAAGTTTAATTTTTAAACTTCATTGATTTATGTTAAAAGTGTGAGTTGTTATAAATCTAAGGTTAAATATTCATATTTACATTTAATAAATAGATAAATATAACATTGCTTATGTTAAATGTGTGAGTTCATTTAAATCAAGTATTAAATCATCATATTTATATTAAATAAATACTAAATAGATCAACCTAAAATATATATTTATAGACATATTTAGTAAATGGGTATCAACCTCTATTAATTTAAGTATGAACCTTAATTTATTTTTTTATGATGATTTTTTTTTGTTTTGTAAGTCAATGTTATATTAATGTAGGAACAAAGGAGTAAATATAGCCAATTACAAAATAGGTGGTCTCATCCTGACCAGATTTGTTGGAAAAAAAATTCACCAGATGACAAAAATACAAAAGAGAGACTAGGGACATTGCCCATAAACTGTTGGGCTAGAAGCAGAAAAACACATATAAAACATAAATAACACCAAATATAATACTATTCGCCTGACGTGATGGATGAATGATTCTTCAAGGTTTTTCCTAGAGGTGATGGACAACAGAATTCACACTGAAAGTGCCCTTCTAAGTTCACGAACCAAGTCTCCAACTTTTCTACTTTCTTTGTGAGTTGATTGTGGCCTCGCCAAAGAACTACTAGTATTTCTCAGACTTAGCACTATAAATTGTTCATTAATTCTAATGTTTCCATGTGCTCTACATGCTCATCATGACAGACCCTCCTAGTTGTGTCCACTATTTCCATCAGGTCGTTGATAAATGCACGACGGTTCTCCAAGTAGAAATGCTACATAAACTACCCCTCATTTACCTCAGATCAATCAGACCCATGATTCCCCTTGCTACCATGGGATCCTTTGCCTCGATTAATATAATTTTTAATGCTCAAACCCCCACCACTATTATCTCCCCGCTTACCTCCTCCAAGGCCACTCTGCACTCCCACACTAGTGAGTCACGCACTCCTCGCAATTTTTCCACCTTGGCATGGAGACGCCATGATTATTTCTGAGCCACCCACACCCACAGGGCCATGGATGATAGGGGAGAGAGAATGCCCACACCTCACTAGGGTCTTCATAATTCACCAAGGACTAGGAACCCCATCATGTGCAGAGTCCAGAGACAAGACCCCCCACCATAGAAAAAAACACGACTAGTAAGGGAGCCAAATGTCATTTCCCACCACAACAGGGAAGCATAAAGCCACCTCCCACTACTAGGTAAAGGCCACCACCACCAGGAAAACCAAATACCATCACCCACCAAACCAACACATGAAATTGAATAATAAACGATGACAAATTAGCTGATGCTTGAGTGTAACTTCCCCCAAGGTAGCGACGAGCCTCAAAATTCTCGACATAGAGACCACACACCAGACCACCAAATACCATTGCACCCATGGCAGAGGGCATGAAATTGGGAAAAAAAAATAGCATTTTGACACCACCCTCAAGGTTTCCTGGGGTGGAGATTCTAGCTTCCTCTCTTATCACAAAAAAACAGGCCCACTGAAATCGAAGAAAAATTAAACCGAGTGAACTCACTTCCCTTCAAATTCCTATC
The DNA here is from genome assembly GCA_034641835.2 of Pinus albicaulis. Lineage (NCBI taxonomy): Eukaryota > Viridiplantae > Streptophyta > Pinopsida > Pinales > Pinaceae > Pinus > Pinus albicaulis. The sequence continues at coordinate 535,418,647 of CM076584.1, forward strand.
GTCAACCCAGGCATAGATAAGGAATAAGAAACAAAGCAGTAGGGATTGGTTGAACACACCACAAAAACAAACGACCACAACAAACACAAAAAATCCACTCCCTCTATAAACCTTCCTATGGCGTTTATGCTTCCTCTCCGAAGGCCACCGCCGGGACCAACACCAAACTAGAGTGAGGAGTCGAATGTGGGGCTCCCTCATCTTCCCTCGCCTGATCCTTTCAACACCTCCCAAATCCAATGCGCAATTATTTTTCACACAGACTGCTAACATGAAGGCAATACCTCTCCCATTGCATGCGTTATGGTGAAGGGACTGGGAGTACTGTCCCTCACCCTTGCTCCACATGTATTTAGTCATGAAAGACACCTTCCGCGTGTTCCTTAGACCTCACCCCCATTAGGGAGTGTTGTATGAACCTTTGTTAATTTATATATGAACCTTAATAAATTTTTTAATCGTGTATGGACATTTTATATTGTTTGATATGAACCTTGGTTAATGTTTAATGATATTGTGAAATTTTGTTAATTTTTAATTTATGAATTTTATTTATTTTTTTAATAATATATAAACCTTTATTAATGATTATAAATATGTAATTCAAAATATTTAAGTATGTTCTATTGTGTAACAATGGATAAATGTGTTTATTTTTATCAATTTCTATGAGAATTGTACCAACGTATATATTTATTTCATTTAATACATAATTTACAATCATTATATCAAATTAAGCTTTAAATAAAACAATATTATAGGTTTCATATTTGATTAATAATCAAAGTAGTAAATCTCTTTTTACAAAAGAGCTCCCCTCAAGTCATGCACAGTAGGGACATTGAAGCTCTTTCCTTTAGATATAATAGATTCCAACACAGATTGTTAATAAGGTGAGTAAGAAACATTAAATGGGATATATGCATCATACCACCATATATAAATATATTGAAAAGAATATTCTTTTCATAGTTACAATACATGCCATAAAACCCTTAATGATGGGGAGCTTGAGCTTCACATTTTTGTTTGACAACTTGGATTTATAGATGGGGGAGACAGTGAAGGGGGTTTATTATCCTATATGGAAACACTAATGAGCCTTATTTTTGGAGGAAAGAATTGGAATAAGGCTCCTTCGGGAGAACTAACAAATTTGATACTTTGATAGAGGAAACCAAAGATGCATGATAGGCAATGCCTCCAAAATTTCATTTCTCTATCCAGATTTATTTGCAAAAAAACTAATAATGCCCCTTAACCGGACAGGGTCCCATGTTTATGGACCCAAGATCATGTAGTGGACTAGAGACATGATCAAAACCCTTGCAATGCCACCATATTAGGGTTATAAGGTATGACCATGGATGAGAGATAAGATAAAAACCCATGCAACATCACCATCTCGGAACTTGAAGGCATGACCTGAAATAATGAGAGGGTTTTCAAGCTTAGCATCATGGGATTTCTTCTAATCAAAACAATCTTTCCTTTCATTTTCAACTGCACCAATTTCGACTCCCTCGACTTTTTCGAAAATTATTTGACGGGCAAGATACAAACTAACCTCCAGTATTGGTCAATTTTGTAATTTGATTACCTTGCCATGAATCATCCGTGATTATCTAAACGGAGATATTTCCATGATAACAGGTTCACGGGAAAAGGTGGCAGACTTTGGAAATTCAAAGACTAGATCCACTCTAGATCATACTCATATAAGTACTGCAATGAAAGGTAGTTTTGGTGCTTGCATAACTTGATCCTGAATACTTCAGAAGGAAGCAACTCAAAGAGAAATTTGATGTGTATTCTTATGGAGTAGTGTTATTGGAGGCCTTTTGTGCAAGGGAAAATCGTAATCCTTTTTTTCCCATAGAACAATTTAATATAGAAGATTGGGAAATGCACTGGCAGAAAAAGGGCTATCTTGGAAAAATCATTGGCCCGCACCTTGTTGGGACCATCAACCCTAGTTCTCTGAAAAATTTTAGGGATACTCCAGCAAATTGATTGGAAGAGGAGGGAATCAATAGGCCTTCCATGGGAGATGTTCTATGGAACCTACAATATGCATTTTAACTCCAGGAGATATCTATGCAAAATTATCTAGATGAGAATAGTACAAATCATATTGCAGATGTTCCTTTGTGTTACCCAAAACATAAGCCTTTTGGTCCAAGTTTAGTATGAATTCAAGTCTTATATGAAAGTTCTCAATTTATAGATTTCATTAATGAGCATGTGGAATTTTGGAGTTCTCAACATCCCACAGAGGCATATTTGTGAGAACTTACATGTTGTTTGGAACATGTTCTCCTTTAGTGGATATGAAAAATAGTGGATCCATACATTGGTGCAACAGTTCCTTACCTTGGGATATTTGCACAAGATTCAGGGCAAAGTGACCACACAAGACTAGGGGCTTTGCTTTGGGAGGAGAGCTACAAGTATGTAGAAGAGGTTGAGTTTACATGCATTATGTTCCTTTGCGCTTCTCAGAGCCTAAGACTCTTTATACCAGCATTATTGGATGAGGTGTTGGAAGAAGTGACGATGATTTAGACGATGCAACCCTAAGTGTTGTGTTATCACAATTGGTGAATCCTCTTGGGAGGAAATCATAGAATAAGACTCCCTTTTCATGTTCCAAATATGCTAAATTAGCACATGTAGAGAGAACATTTGTGAATTTGAAATGGTTAGTTTCGTTACTTGTTTTTTGCATATCACTTTTTAAGTCCATTTCCTCCTCCTAAAATCCTTGCCTCATATAATCGACCACCATTAAATATGATTACACCACATTTGGTTTAGACAGTTACTTAGGTAAGTACGGTGCCACTCTCTACCATTTCCCTATAGAGTAATCATGTTAGATCTTCTTTCTTCTATGATATTGGTTCCCATCTAATAAGTCCTCTCTCTTGTTCTTCCTCTCTCCCACATTCTCTCCTACCGACCTCTCTCCCCCCCCATCACTCTCTCCCTCTCTCTCTCTCTCTCTCTCTCTCTCTCTCTACCCTCCAATCCTCTCGCTATATCCATCCATCACTCCTTCTCTCTCTCTGCCTTCCATCCTTGTGTAAATCTCTCCCTCTCTTACCCTTCTCTACCTCTCTCACTCCTATCCCTCTCTCTATCTCTTCATTCGTTTCCGCCCTCTCCTTCATTTTATCTCCATCTCTTCCTTGCAACTCCCCCTATCTCTCCACCTTTATCATTCTATATCTTGGTTCTTCCTTATCATATATATGTAGAGTTAATATATGTCACCATATATTAATATATATTATAATATAGCAAATTTAATATTGTATTAATCCAAATTTATTAAATTTAATAATATTAATATTATAATATATCAATATAAATATTAGAATTAATAATAACAATACTATTAATATTCTAATATTGATATTAGGGTTAATAATTTTTTTTTTTGCATGGTACTAATAAATAAAACATGTTTTTTTTTAGTGTTTGTAAATAAAGAGGATTATAGAGTAAATATAAAAATATGTTTTATTTATTTACCACATTTTTGGTTTATTTATATTTTATTTATTTACCATACATGTATTACTTTCCATGGTATTCGGCCCATGGGCTTGGTATATAATTAGATGCTGATTTATAATCCTATTTCATATATTTTTATTTATTTACCATACATATTTTATAAATATGGTCTTTTGGGCCATGGTAGTTATCCCATGGTATTAAAATGTTATTTTCCTCTTTCATATTTATTTATTTACCATACATATTTTATAAATATGGTATTTGGGCCATGGTATTTATCCGATGGTATTAAAATATTATTTTTCCCATAAGCTTCACCTAAATAAAACCTATTATTTGAGTTACCTTAAATATAAAGAGGTTTATGGAGTAAATATAAAAAGAGGTTTTATTTACTCACCATACGTCGGTTTATTTTTATTTTTATTTATTTACCATACCTCTTTTTTTGAGTGTTGGTAACCCTCTTTATATTTTAAATTTATAGTGTGTTTATACATAATAATAACTAGATTGATTTTTAAATAGGGCGACATTAGATTAAAAACCTTAAATATTTAAGTGTTTAAGTTTTTAGTTAATATCTACCCCATACTTAACTAGAAACTCATAATCATTCCTGTTTAGTGAAAAGGTTAATGAAAACCCTTACACATTTTATGGATGTACTTCCAATTTTAAAATCCTTATTATTTAAAAAATTAATAAATAGTGGTTTTTTCATTTTCCATCCTAAAAATTTAGTGGAGCTATCAAAACACTAAAATATCTTCACGCTCTTACTAAGCTTCAAATATCTTCACGCTCTTACTAAGCTTCTTCATTGTTTTGTAGACGTTGAGTTTATTTCTGAATTCCAAATCTAGTGGATTTTCGCCACTCTGAAGTCCGTTAAAAAGTTTTGACATTAACATAGTTTTGCTCCCTGATGAGATCAACACAATCAATAATTAGTTACGCTTCTCCATATACAAGTAATATTGTTCTGGTATATTTTTTTATCTAAACTTCTATTTTAAGTTCTCTATATTTCAAACCCCCAATATTTTACGTAGAACAGTAGATGATAATTTGTTTCTTTGCTTGGATTTACAAAAGAGAATGCTCAGGATGATGCCATGAGGTTTTGTTGTTGTATTTTTTTAAATGATAGAGACTAAATCATTGATTTTAAGTAGAAATATTGAAATAAATGAGAGATCAAGACTGCTACAATGGAAAGGGTGAATTTTGATCCACAGATGATTTTGTGGTTAGTAAAAAAACCCTAATTTATTTTTTTCTAAGTTTTTCCTCATTGAAATATTAATTGTGTTTGGTTTCCTTCAGTAAAACTTAATTCTTCTTGGTTTCCATGAATACAAATTTTATTTGGTTTTGTCCTTGTGAACATTAGTTGCTAGTTAAAGTGAAGCATGTAGTTTGATTTTCTTTACAAATATTTTTACCCAAATTCTTGAGCAACATATTTTTTGAGGGAAAGGATAATATTTACACACAGAGAATATTTTTTCAATATTCTACAAGAAGGAAATTTTGCTCGCTGAAGATACAATCATTTGAACATTAAATTTGTTAAATGAGTATGGTTGATTTCTAACCCCATATCCATAGACCATAATAATGGTTTATAAGGTTGTCTCAGAAAATATTGAAAAATCTTTCCATGTAGCAAAAATATTGTAAGCATTTGATCACATTTGGTGATAGCTCACTTTACTTAAGCATTTAGGGCCCATGGTTTCTTGAGTATTTTTCCACTAGCATTAAACCTTGAATTTATTTTGTAATTTTTTTTGCGGGCTCACTTCTTAGGAGCAAAATGCCATAGTTTACAATTTATCTTCTTTGTGTATTTTTCTCAAATACACAGAGTATACTCAGATTCTAGGATTTAAAAATATTTCATTTATTTCAACTGAATATACAGAGAGATTTTTGGCTTATAACCTTTTTAAATTTTTGTTGTTAAGAACATTTGTAATTTTCCTTTTATGGAGACGTAGAAACCTGTTATTTTAAGCAATGAAATTTATTTTCCTACAACATGACATGTATGATTGAGGAGTGATCTTCATCTAAAAAAGCTGATGAGTATATTATTGTTCTTGAACCTTGACACTATAAACCATGCGACAATCATTCACTCATGATATGGAAGGCCAAATAAAATACCTTTATCCACGAAAAGTCTTGTTTCTCTACATTGGTAGGAACCTTGGGAGTGTCTCCAAATTTTTAGTGATGGCGATATTCTAAGAATGCATTGTTTAAAATTAGAGGAACATCTTCTAAAGTATAGATAAAACACTAGTAAATTTTTTGTTCACCCATCTAATAGAATGGGTAACATCTATATTTTTTAAATTTACTTCAGAGAAGTCTATAGTTAAAATTCTTAAAACTATTTTTTTTCTAGTTCCTGAATAGTAGGCTTATAGAAAAAATAATGAGGGGAACATCTATAATATGTTCCATAGATTTATTAGAAATTCCAAAACAATAGTCTCCCTACATATCCCTTTCTTTGTAGTAAAAGGACAATTGAAAGAAAGATTGTAGTGTATTGTCTAGAAGTTGTTCAACTTGTTTTCTCAACATATAATATATAATATCTCAAGGGTTTTTTATAGATTCCTTCAAGTTAAATTCAATATAAAAATGTATAAGTTAGAAGCACATATATGTGGCACAAAGTTGCTAATGTTATTCTTATTCTTTAGTTTTTCTATGTGACTGGATGTGGGATGGGGGGGGGAGGATGTGGAGTAATCTCAAATTCTTTATTTTCAGATTAGTTTTATTTGTCTAATAATCTCATCATACTAATAGATCTATTTAGGAGGTAGGAGCATGCTAAAAGGTGTAGATCAGTAATAGATAACCGAAATTAGGATTACTTGAAAACAAAAGGTCAATATTCCCTAAGCCCTGAAGGAATTATTTGCTTTTGGAAAATTGCCATAAAATATCTACTTCTGTGTCAGATGGCCCCTCTAAAACAATCTTGTATCAACTTGGATAAGATATCATGTCTCCCTATGAAAATCTATGGCTTAGTGTGTTAATCATGTTGGAGATCTTGGTTGAGTAGATATTATTTGCATGTATGCACATCCAAGAACATTAATTGGAAAGTTCAATGGAGTGGCCTTTCTGCCTTATGTGATGGAATGGTGAAATGCATATCTACCTAAAAAAAGAGTTGTAAAGGGAATACATCTCTTTGAACATAAAGGGAAAGTAATTTTCAGCTTGGAATTTAAGCTACACGAGTATCTTAAATGAGTACAATGGGATTTCCATGGTTCTTCAATAACAATGGTCTTTTATGGAGCACCGATTTCCCCTTTATACCCCCAATGAGGTAGGTTCTTAAAGAATGTCCCGTGTGATCATATTGGCTTATTTTATTGATTATTTTAAGGTTCAAGAAGTATTGGAAAAGTTACATGGGTCAGATGAAGGAAATTATTAAAGTTATTGTATGATCTATTTAATATATTTAGATAAAAAAAATTATGTACCCTCAATTGGTTGGTTATTTCCTCAAATATTGGGCTAAGTGCAAGTGACCCACCATATGAAAAAACCCATATCTAAACGGTACGCTCTACTGGTTAATATTTTGAGTATAGGCTTGGTTTTCTAAAGGATGAATTTTATCCAGCCAACTACATATATCCTTGACTTATTTTTTCCAACCAGCTATAGTTAGTGTATTAACACCATTTTCTGAAAAATGTTTATAAATTCATCATTGCAGATGATATGATTTTTCTTGTCCTTGACGAGAAGTATCATGACATTTTCTTTCATGTTTCTATCATTTCAATGGTTGGTACATTGTACGTAAGTTTTGATTTCTCATTTTTCTCCATTAAGGTAGATTAGGCTTTTGGACTTTATGCTCATTTTTCTGTCCATGTTTTGTATTTATGTGCTACAAATATGCATGGTTCTCAGTTAAAGATAATGGTTATAAAGAAACAGTGTGATATTTTAACATGATTATCCATTAATGGGAAAATATCATATCATAGTTCATTATATTGGTGGCACTATAGATAGTTGAAAATTGACCAATCCAAAAATTGACCAAAATCACTTTAACGTAATATGGATGCCATCTTCATTGAATGTACCTTAAACGTGTTCAAATTAGTAGATTTTCATTGTTGGTTATTTTTTTCTTACCATCTTTATTTTTTCCACTCTAATCCTATTGTCTGTGGATCTTTTTTTATTCCCCTACATCTATTCTATAAAGGTAGAGGGGGAATGAAGTGTGTTTTTGTAATGTCTAGATTTTTTTCTTTGAGGCGCTTGTCTTCACACCCCTTTTCTAGTTGAAGTACTTGTGGGAGGACATAGTTATCATTGAATGGTAGGGAGTGCTTTCCTTGTATCCATACAATTACATATTTGGATACTCTTGCCTGTTATGGATTTGGAAGTGTCTGAATGCCACTTTGATATTTTTTTGGTGTAATATATATTAGCCAATATTTGTACTTACAATTTTTAACAATTTTTTAGTGGTTACATTTCAAGATCATTGTCATTGATCGTTTTATTTTTACATATTTAATTAATTAATAATGAGAACCACACCTAATTAGTTTTCTAGAACTCATAGCAAGTAGGATTCAAGCATGTAGCTCATTATTTATACATTCATCATATATCCTCATTGATTTTGGATTTTTGGCATGGAAATCAATCTTTTAGAGGAAGATTTGTATTCCGTCACAAGATATTTACATGATTCAGAAGGTGAGAAATCGATCTTTGGTGTAATTTCATATTTTAGATTTGATAATTATAGGTCATTTATAGGCTATCAATTTCTTTAAACTTTCACTTCTAATTGAATATTTAACTGAAAATATTGAGTATATTATACATGACTATTTTTCCCTCCACCCACTTTTGATAACTTCCATAACCGTTAGGTACACAATTTGACCCTACTTTGCTTTTTTATTAAAATATTTTCCAATACTTGAAAAAGTTTTATAATTTATTCGAATTTGTAGAATTTACAATTTATGAGTTTTCAAGATAAATTTCTTTTAAAGGCTAATTATTTAAAGGGTGTTAGCTCAATGGAACAACACCTGCTTTACAAGAAGAAGGTTGGCGGATTGATTCCATCATGCCCAGATATTTATATGGAATGTAGATGATCAATATTTAGTGACGGAGACTCTTTTGACCATCCCCAATGAGATGATGGTGATATTTTTCAACCCTCACCAGAATATGAAATAGTGACGGTAAATGAGTGCCACCATATATATGCATCAATATTGATGACCATGAAATGTCCATCATCATAAATCGATGTTTTTCATATGGAATGGTCACAGTCACTATCTGTGATTATAATCATTATTCGTGATAGACCTTGAATGTCACCACAAAACTTATACTTTTGTCGACGCCACATTTGGTGATGTTCGCTTTTTTTGCGACAAGGGTTAAATTCCATCACTATTTCTCATATGAAATGATGATGGTCAGTATCCGTCATTATGAAGCATTAGTGGTGATGGACCTTGAATGTCACCACAACACATATAATTTTTTCTGACGCCAACTTTTGTGATGTTCATTTTTTGCTGATGGGGGGCTCTGTTGACCATCACCGATGAGCTTATGGTGACATTTTTTTACCCTCACCAATGTCATTTTTTCTTGTAGCGTAACTTAAGATCAAAGATTGATAGAATTGTTGCAATATGTTAAATTCTTGTTTGTATTGAATCAATTATTTGTTGTGAAAAATCAATCAATGTTTTATATATTGGAAATTACAAGTATGGTAAATATGGGAAAACTATTGGTGCTTTGAATTTAAATCCACAAAACATATGAAAAATACTCTTATTTTATCTTTTTGTTATAATGATGACTGATGTTTTGTGTTTGAGTGATTGAGTATGGCCACAGGTGTTCTCTCAAATTAGAATTTTGGTGTTGGAATTCAGTTTGGATTTTCCATTCCATAATCATATAGAAACTGGACTCTAAAATTTACATTCGAAAATAAAAAAATTTGGGGGATTACTAGTCATGATTGCTACATATTTTGATGTTGTAAATTTTCTCCAAATCATAGCTAATATATTGTACCATAGGTGAGGAACACAATGGGAAGGGAACTTTCTTTGCAATATATCCCACTTATATTGTAGTGATCCATAAATATAAGAAAAAATGAATAATCTAATATAGACTAGTTTCCATATTCATATGTGATAATGGACCCAAATAGTAGTTCTTATCTGAAGATATGCTCATCATACTCGGGCATTCCTGACATCATCAACCTCTAACCCTATACTTACTCACTTAGCATTGCACATTATCCAGTTATATACATGTATACAAGGATATGCTATTTTTGTATACTTTTTACTTTATTTCATTTTATTCTAGACTTAGCTTTGGAATTTTCTAGGATTTTTGTTTGCACTCCCACATTGTATAATCAATGTACAACTTGATATTTTTAGCCTGTAACTTAGTTATCATGGTTGTGCCTAGTATTTCCTTGAGTGTTGAATACTAATTTTACTATGGTTTTATTTTCTAGGGTGAAATTTTATTTTCTTTGTTTATACAAGCCTTTTCGATGCATAAAAGTCATTATTTCCCAACTGAAGGAAACTAGTTCGATTTTCTTGCTTGTATGGGGGGAAATGGCATTGAAACTATTGCTGATGTTGAGGTATATATCATATAAATTATTTATATTCTACTTTAGTTTATATTCCCATGTTCATCATATTTCATGTATTATACACTGCATTGTATATTATTTCCTTTTTAGAAAAGAAACTCAGTATTGATGGTAGTAAACAGGAATTGAAGAAAGAGGAAAAAAATAACACCGAAGAGACAAAATTCAGATTAAGAGAGAGAAAGAAGGGAACTGCTTTATTGGTACCTGTAAAGTCAATAACCCGCATAAAAGACACACATAGATATTGATGGTCAAGTCTTCAGAGTTGCTGAATCCACCTGAAATGCCTTGGCAACACGATGATAATGTTTTGAAGTGATGAGCAATATTTCATGTGTAATTTGTACCCCAACCAATATTAAGTTGGAAACTCATATTGTAATACTTGATATTTTATATAATATAATTTATGTTGTTGAAATTATTTATAGTTGCACTTGATATTATTTATTATTTTAATTAACATATGTAACTTTGTGTTTTCATATTAGATGAACATGTACATCGTATGCCATTTTTTTCTAATTTAGTTGCAAAATCATACAAATTAATTTATGTTGAGTTATAATGAACAAAAAATTAGCACTACTAAATTAGTAGTTTATGTTTATTAATGAACACAAATAAAATTAATATACGACTAAATTAGTTGCTTATAATAATTGTTAATGAAAGTAAATGAAATGAATATAAACTACTAAATTATTCATTAATATCATGAATATGAAACTACCAAAAAATGATAAATGACTACTACAAATGATAATTTTTTTTTACAAATGAAGACTAAATTTTCCATTTATATGACCATTAGTAGCTAATTTACAGTATCTTTTAACACAACAAAAATTTAGTCATGTTTATTTGGTCATTAGTTGGTTTCAAACGATGACTAAAATTTTCATATGTATGACCATTAGTAGCTAATTTACACTTTCTTATAACACGACAAAAATTTACTCATATTTATTTGGTCATTAATCGGTTTCAAAAGGTGACTAAAATTTGCATATATATGACCATTAGTAGCCAATTTACAGTATCTTATAACACGACCAACATTTTGGTCATATTTCTTTGGTCATTAATTGGTTTTCTAGGGTGATCATTTAGTAATATATTTTGTTGTATATCTGATCATTAATTGTGACAATTAATGACTAAATTAATGACTGAATTAATGGAAAAAATTATGACTAAATATACTACTAGGCCTAAAATTTGGACAACTAATTAATGACTAAGCTAAAAACAGCTAAAAGTTCGTCATGTTATAAAATACTATAAATTAGCTACTCTTGGTCGCCGACCAAAAAATAGTCGTTTATATGCAAATTTTAGTCATTTTTCTAGTAATTAATTAGCCATTTAGTACTAGTGAATAAATACCACATAATATCAAAACAAAAAACATTTAAAAGCCTATCAGTTTCTCAAATAAAACTATAATAAATGATAAAAAAATATTGTATCTATTTTTTTTCACACTGGAAAATTTTAACACTTTAAAAATTTAAAATTTAATTTTTCTTTACGATACCCCTCCCAGAAATGAAATTTTCATTGGATGGGAAATTAGATCTGAGAGAGTTTTTAATTATGGTTTTATTGCTATTAGACCCAATATCGAATTCTATGGTCGAATATTCATTTCATTGACGGCGCCAAAGAATTTTTCACTTTTAACTTCAATGTAATTCTACCCCACATTTATTCTTCCACACATAGGAGTACAGGCACCTTAGGTCTCTCTGGTTCAAAATCATTTTTTTTGCATCCAAGGTTGTGAGTTTAGGCTTTAATCTGTGTGTTACACTATGTTACTATTTGCAGGGATAACATTGAAATTTTATGAGCATGGGAGGCCATTTATCATATTAAAGGAGAAAGAGCATATGTTTAAGTCAAAGAAAATTTATTAAGGTTCACGGTTTTATGATTTCTAGTGGTTTCAGGTTCCAAAACTTGGAGACATTTATTCTCGTTGTGGTCGGAAATATCTGTCCTCCTAAGTAGTTTTCCTCCTCTCGATATATCGAGAACTTGGTGAGTCCATTACCAGTTTTTTGTGCATATTTAAAAGCATGATACTACCATTATGGTATATATTAGGGTTTTATTTATACGGAAAAAAGTATCCCATTCTCGCTTCCAGCTGTGAATCCATAGATAAATACCAAATATCACCTTTTTTCATTCCATTTCAAGCCCAATATCACTCTCCAAACTATTTTTCATTGAAATAAATTCCCAAAAAATGAGTTTCCATCATAGTGTGATCCATATGAATTGGGGCCTCTTCTCTCTGATAAAATCCTTAATCTTATTGAATCCATTTCCAGTCTCTTCCCAGAAGAGTTAAAGTATATCAACCCCTTCATGAGGGATAAGTTGAGGGCTCCTTGGATTGAGATGTTTCCACTAAAGGTTGTCATAATGATCCCTCAGGCGAGTCCAACCTTTGACACAGCGAAATCCAAGGAAACAGATGTGAGCATTTCCATTTTGGTTGAGATACATCCCTCTTCACTGTAAAGGGCCTTCATAACATTCCCAATATTTCCAATATATGGAATATTTTCTATTGATGGTAAGTGCATGTCGATTAGATTTAAACAATATTATTCAACATTTACCATGGCATGATGGTCATTTTTTTTTACTTAAATATAAATCCCATAAATATAATCTATTATAGCCTAGAATAATGACTGTTAGATTATTTTTCATTTTTTCAAGATCCAAATTAGTGAGCTTAAAATTCTTGTAGATGTTGCCTTCAGTTCAAGTTCACATATCTATACCCAATGGTGTGTGTGGATATATCTGAAATTGGGTCTTCTACTAATGTGCTTTAGTTGTAAGAAGCATAAAATAAACATCAAAATTCCAAGAATCCACGTAAATTTATATCTTACGCTAATCAGGTAACATTAAATTTTCCCAAAACATCATTGCTATCTCCCAAAATGGATGTCGCTTTTGGGTGGAAAGTTAGAAACATGTTTCATAAATATGCTAGCATATATAAATGACAATGGTTCCAACACTGATCATGGATCTCTTAGTTTTTATGACATGAATACTAAAAACATTTAGTTGCATGCTAATGGAACAATGTATGGACCCTCCATAGTGAACATATTCTTGAGCACACCACCCGTAGCTACATTTTAACCACTTCCTTTCCATTCTTAACTTAATTATCTTTTCATTTTCTATAAAAACAATTCCAGGGGTGATACCATTGCTTCCAAATTATATTTTCAAGATTTCTTTTTGAAACATAGTAATAAATCCATGAATTTGAAAAATAATATTGCTACAATAGGGCTAGTTTGAGAATAATTCTGCATCAACCCAGGGTCCAATGCCTAGGCTTCTGCACAAAGTCTTAAAGTATGGATTTGGATATAAAACAAAAAGGACTAATCCTGTGATAAAATACACATGTAGAGTTTGGAATATAATGCATTTCTATAGGATCATGGCCTTTAGTTTCCATTTTATTGCCAAGTCATAAATAACCTAGAATTAGTCCCTTGAGATGTGTGTAGAAACAATATGCAATAACGAAAGAAAAAATTCTCAATATTTTAACTATGAGAAATAAATTTCATCTATATTATTTAAATAAATAAACACATTAACACATGAAAATCACTTTCTAATATTATACCTAGTTTCCTCCTCGTTCCTCTAACTTTAGTTTCTTTGCATTCACTCCATTCTGACCACTATAAACTGTGGAAAATTTAGAGCCAAATCTCTTTGTTGTTGAAGAATAATAATCAAACCTTGGTTTTGTCTCTGATTCTAACTCCAGGTCTAGGAAAATCTCTACCTGCAACAATGGAGAAATACCTTTCACTTGAAGCCATCCAAGATCCAATAGGTTTTCACCTCCAAGAGTGCTTCTCTACATGAAAACTACTCGAGACTTCGTTAGGAGTAAAATGTTTTTCAAAAACTCAAGAATGAGTTTATGAAACTTATCACTCCCTCACCCATCAGTTTTTTTTCATATACTTGTCCATCCAACTGAGTACACCAACCCATAGTTTTCGATAGTTTGTAAGAGTAAATAGCTGATCCAAAAATAGAAAAAATATTTTTCATATAAATTTCATGTAATTATTGAGGGTGCCCTCCATGTTACAATATTTCTCAGGAGTGTGACCTTGAGAAATCTCCAACAAATCATCAAACATTTTAAAGGTGAATTGATCAAAACATTGTAATGATACTAAATTTGTTAAGAAAATTTCATTTTATATTGATAGGAATATTTCCAATGATAAAAGGGCATAATTTATAACTTATTTTGTATGCTATAATTTTTTTTTTTGAATACCATGTACTAACTACAGTGAAATTTTCCCTATTTCTTTGGAGTAATTTGAAGTATCCTTGCAAGAATCACATACAATTTTATAGTCAGCATAGACACTCTTTGGCCACTAAACCAAAAATTTAACATATTAATTCATGAAGTTCAAAGTGTGAAAAGACCTTTCATCTAAACCAACCTGAGACTCTGCAAAATATTGAGTAGCTTGAAGGAATAAAAATTAGATTTATTTTGTTATATTTTCACCATGAGACATAATTATAAAGGATTGTGCTTCAAACCGACTTTGTAATGCTTCTCGATGGCTAGTAGTAATACAAAGAAAAGTTGAAACTATGTTCCACTACATTGGATATTTAATGTGGTTATCATTTCACTTCATAATATGTATGGCTTATTCAATGATGAATTAGAAAAATGTATCTACTACCTAGAATTCAATTTTATAATAAGTTGCAAAGGTATAAAAATTTCATCTTCAAGTTTTTCCTTGTAAGGAAGAAAATCTTGATAAATGCGTTGGATTTTGAAGATAGTGTTTTCCACAAGAGAAAATGACATAACTATTAATTTCACTATACCAAAAATATGCTCGTAAAAACCAAGCCACAAGAGCATAATTCCTTCTCAATGTTATGCTCACAAACACCAAGCCATAGTAGCACAATTATTTTATGATGATTCAAAGTAATTACAATTAATAATTCAAGGTAGGTTTTCAAATTCTCTCTTTTTCATCATAGGATACTATTGCATGCATTCTTCTACAAAATAATGATCAAAATTTTGAAAAACACTAATATAGCTTTTGAATCAACATGAGTGGTATAAGAACCTACTACTTGAAACTAGATAAGATAACTTGCCTAGCAACAAGACAAGATGACTAAGATTGACCTATAAAAAAATATTTTTAGAGGACATAACAAGGCATGGGATGGACGAATATAGAAGGTTTGATTCCATGTTTTATGTATTCTACAGAATCACATAAACTAATGAATGAATTGTGTGGCAGGTCAAAATGCATGACAATTTTAAGGGATTCTTCTCAACAGTATGGTGTGTGAGATACTTTAGAGTTTCAAGTGGAAAATTTTAATAAAGTTCTTCATGTTTATATCAAGGATTGTTCAATTGTATTAGGAATGGTATACACTAAAGTAAGTTGGAGGGAACAATTATCCAAGGAGTTTTTCATAGTAAGCAACCCATTAATATTCAAGCATATTAATTAGATTTTTACCTTACTAAAATCTTCCATTAAGATACAAACAACAAAAATTCCCCTATGCTTAGAAATAAAAAATATTTAAGGAACATAATGAAGTCAACCCATGACACTGTGTATATGATCATTCTTGAGAATATAAGGGTTGTTTCTTTTATTTATATCCTCAAAGTACATTGAAATTTTTGTCCTGCAAGAAGATGAAAAGAAATGTGTGAACTATAAATCTATAGATAAGATAGTTTTGAAGAGCACAATGGATGACACTATAAAAAGCTTGTTGCTGAGCATAGTTGTTGATATAAGTGTCAATGTGACTACTTAGAACAGGTTTTTGACCATATATGCTAAAGAAATGGGGATTTATAGAAGCAATACTAAAGGCTAATCTCAGAAACAATGAATCAACCTCACACATTAAGAAATTTTTCCATATTTATATTTTGGCATAATATTCATTCAACGTGACACTGAAAATGGAGGTTTGGAAAGAATTTACCTAGATATATGAATGTTATTATAAAGTCTTGATAATACAATCATGCTACATGAAATACAAAAGGTTTATACAAACATTACAACCTCTGCAGCAAATAGAGTTTGAATAATATCTATGACTATTTTGAGAGTGGGAAAAGGGATGTGGTTAATGGGTTATAAATGTGTCTTTTAGGACCTATTTTATGCATCTTACTAAACCATCGATGAGGTCACATTATTGGAATGAATTCTAGAAAATATTTTGGTATTGGGGCTCTTATATATCATTCACTTCGATCATAATTATATCACATTTCCTTTTGTGGTCGGCGAGGATCCAAATTAGATCATATTTCCTTTCCTACCATACTACGGATATGAATGTGAGCTGAAACTAGACTCAATTTGAAGTTGTACTTAAAGATTCTTCTACATTAGAGTCGACATATCTTAATTTATATTGATATTTCCATCTAATAGAGGTCACCTTTCTCAAATTGTCTTCTCTATTTAATGATTTATAGTGATGTATATATAAATCATGAAACTTTCCCATGTGAAATCATTCTTAACACTCCTATTTTTTTTCTTTCCATAATAATTTCCTTTGAGATACCTTATAAATATTTTGTTTTTGTTATAGTGATTGCGAGCTAAATTCTATGATATTATTATATTTTTCACTTAGAAACCACAGTTTTCACTTGTGAACCTTTTGTTGGGTATTGGCATTGCAAATCCCACTCGCATGTAGCTCAATATTATAGGATCAATCTTATATATTCTTGAAATGGTGAAGACATGTGTTGCACAAATTGTATCCTTTAAAACCTTAGAGTTTTGTAGAATTGTTTTATTTTTTTTAATTCATTTTCCATATTTTCTATTATGTTGTTCCATAAAATTATTTTCATGTCCCATTCATATTTTTAAATGAATACTATACACATCATGTTTTACATATTTTATTATAAAAATTATATGTATTTTTTAGGTATTACAAATGCATTGTTTCTCGCTTCAAAATAGTTGAACCATTGTGATGACTCCTTTGTTTTCTCATCCTACTCTATATTTGAGTGCTATTTTCCTTTTGCTTCATGTGAACCTTGCTGTATTTGTATTTTATATTGAATATATCCTAGAATATATATATATGTGTCCAAAAAATTTGTTCATAACCATTAAGAAAGAAGGTGAAAACCTTCTTGCATTGTAGTACAACCTAAAAATCAACAATTTTTGACACTTGATGAATTTTTTATACTTCTATTATTTGTTTTCAAGAAACTGTCCGTTGAATCTCTATATAGCATGAGTGGGCGCAACCCCAAGGGTTAGCTTAATTATTCTAGTGCCCATTGATAAGTATCTCACCAGTTGGGAGTTTATGGTGTGAAAAACCCTAGATGCCCTTCAGGGTCAGGCCTTGCATGTTTTCTCAATGGGTAGGTCCCTTCGGTTTGATCTACCTAGATTTTTCAATGGATGCAGCTATCATCCAGTGTCCATGAATCACTCTTAAAAAAAAAATGAGTGGACCTAATGGTTAAAAAAATATACTTCCTTGTAATAGGTGATAGGTTCAAATTGAGAAGCGGGTACAGTATGTAAACCTCTGTAGACTTTAGAAGTCAAATCATTTTGCAGAGATGTATATCGTGTCTCAAAAACAAAAGGATATCATACACCAATTTTTAGTTTATCTTGGTGTAACAACTCCACTTCCACTAGTTTTTTTCTTTTGTTTTTATAACATAGTTGACAAATTTTCATAAAGTATATTCATGTAGTTTTTCACTAATTGACACACTCTTGCATTAATGTCTTTGATCTTATTTTCTGACATTATAAATTTCTTCACACTACAAATTTACATACAATCAATTTCTTTTAATTTGATTTTTTTTGGAATTCATCATTCATTTTCCTATACTCACAATTTTTTAGTACAATTTGTCACCGTCTTATTATAATGCCATAATTACTGTTGTATGGACCAGAATTTCATGCTCCCTTACTATTGTATGAACATGTTTTTGTGCCTACAATCTGTGTGTGATTTCTACTATGAGAATATTGTTGTAGCTAAAAAAGGTAAAATTATAACATCTTTGTGGGTAATAAATTTTTCAAGCAAGAGACGAGTAGTTTTGTCAGTCAACAAAAATCCTATCAAGGGAAGTGTTTGTCTTCCAACTTACAATGTTACTTGGTTGGAAGGATAAGAAGACATGATAATTATTCTTCCATTTTTTTACAGTATCAATCTGTATGGATATGGTTGCAACCTCCAATATATTTTTAGTTTCGATATAATCGTTCTTGTTATCATAAATTACTGCTTACAGACATTTAGACATTTTTCATTTCCCAGGGTTTGGTTAAATTTTTATAAAGATCATTGTCTTTTCAATCTTCAATTTTTGATATCCTTTAGATATTCATTTTCATTCCTTTTTATGGTATTCATATGGAAGTGGTAAGATATCTAATAATATAATCGTGTCTGCAAATTTCAAATAAGAGACCTATAGTTGTAAAGATATTCAGGTACTATTTGGAACAATGTATCTTTCGAATGCATAATTTTCCATATTAAATTGATTGGGATATATTCAGAATTGCGATAAATTGCATTAAAAATTATTTTTGTTTTGAGGTGTTATATAGAAATATTATTTTTAGGTGAAATCTGTTGAAATGGTTGTGAATTCATTCGATTTATATTTATAGATAGTGAATTCATCAAGCAATATACAATTTCGTCTTTCATTCAAATTAAAAGGCTTGGGAAGGAAAGTGTCTGTTTTCCCCTAAAAATTTTGATGAGGTTGTGTTGAAGCCTCGAAAATCACTGCAACAACATTGGGGGATAACCACCCGGTCCAGACCTTAATACAACTCTTTTTCCATTTATGATAGTGGCTTCGACTGGTTTAACTAGGTCTAATTACCTTTTCCCTGTCGCTATTGGTTTACGATGTATCTTTAACTACCAATAGACAGGGATATCAGATCAATTCTTCTTGCTGATCGGGGAAGAGAATGACCCTTAAGCTAATTTGGGTTCAACTAAACCACAACTAAGATTTTGCCTCTTCGAGAAGAGGACTTAAAAGAATGTAGAACTTAATCTAAATGCAGACTTATTCTATAATGCAAACAAAATAAACTAATCTAAATCTTATCTTAGTTAGGTAGATATAAATCTAACCCAACTAAGAGCAAGATAATTAAATAATGAGAATTTAAATATGTCTGGCTTTGAATTAATTTCAAGCTAACGAAGAAATTCAATTTATCTCACATTTGTGAATACCAAAACACATCCTATTGAGGCCATTTAACTGAAATAATAAATCAACAACACTCCAGAAGAAATTCACAAAAATGATATTGACTATCAAAATCAGTCAAGCCAATAATTCAATAATAACATGCGGAAGAAATTCGCAACACATTACTATTTAATAAATCAGTTTTAGAAGACAGATTTCTGAGTAAATAGTTTCTCAGAAATCAGAGTTAATACATAAGAATAGAGATACATAAAAATATTGAGACAAATTATCCATATCAACAAAAATGCATAAATATAAATAAAATGAAACAACAATTTTATTATCATAAAATTGCACTAGTATTTGATATAGAAATGCCAAAAATATGAGCTAATTGAATCTGCTTCTCTGATCCTGGTCTCTCACAGTACTTTACATTACTTGAATTTCTTCTTTCAAAACTAGAGCTGCAGAAATGCAAACTCTGCTCATCATAAATAATTCAAGATATACTGAAAAAACCCTCAATAATGTTTAGATACAAAATTTTCTATCCTCCCCATCTACAACACTAAATTCCTATTACAGAAATGTTTTTAGAAGTCCAGAATTGCAAAGGAGAGTAGCCCTTTTTTACATTTTGCAATCTACAATTTATAATATTTCCAAAAGTATTTTGAGAGGAGAGTTTGTTGAAGAAAAATCTCCCCAATCCAATTTTAATTTCTCGAAAATCCCAATATTGAATTGCTGGAGCCTTCTCATTGATCGAGATATTCTTCTCCATATCCCTTCTACTGCTTTTCCTGCAAAAAGAAATCAAAATGAATTAAGATGCAACAATAAAATAAAAATATCCTTTTTGGCATAAAAAAAAATCCAATCAAGTTCTATCTGAATAAATAATTGAAAATAAAATATAATCTCTCTATTAATGCCTGGAATGGTTTAATTGGCCAAGGATATCATTGATGAGTGAATCTACAATTAGAAGAGGCTTTGGGAAAGTGAAAATGGAGAAAATAAAACTCAGAAAAATTAATTTTATTTTAGAAATTCGGAGCTTGATTTTCTGCCTAATTTTTTACTCAATAAATGACAAAATTTAGAAATAAATCCTCTTTAGGAATATTATCCATCATTTTATCTTTCCAATGAGCTATCCTGAGCCTCATTTGGCAAAGTAAAACTCCATTTATGAGCGTCTAAAGTCGATATATTAACATTGCCAAAAATCTGGAATTTTTTGTTGCTTGGGCTAAAAAATCAAAATTTTAAATTAAATTCTAATCCTAAATTAGATTATGATAATTAATTAATTCTAATTAATTGCAATAATATTATTCATCTAATTTAATTATAATATAATTCTAAATTAAATTTTATTTATCTATTAATTAATTATAATTACATTATTAATTTTTAATTATAAACTATTTATTTAATAAACTATTTATTAATTAGTGTTAATCTAAATAATAATTATAATTAACTATTTATAAACAACTTAATCTAATTAATAATTACTTATAATTTAATTAAATTAATTACACTCTAAATATGAATTAATTTAATTAATTAAAATTAATTATTTAAATATTAAATACTAAATCTATTATTAAATTAACACTAACTAATTTAAAACTAAAGTAACCTAAAAACTAACGTACCACTAACACTACACTAATGTTAACTTAACATTAACATTATTTTAATACTAAACTAACACTACCCTAATACTAACACTACACTATGCTAACTTAAACTAACACTAACACTTCAATATTACATTAACACACACGTCACTATGCTTTAACACTAACACTATACTAATTTACTAACTCTCCATTATTCGAATAACATAAAACTAACGAATGAGTTGAAAACTTATGTAAGTGCATATGCCTTTCATCATAATCGGCACATCGGGATGGTGAGGGCCATCAGATGTTTTTAGAAATGCATTTCATGAAAACTTCCGATGTGATGAAAAAAACCCCGATGCGATTTTTTAGTATATTTATTATATTATATTTTATTTTATTTTTATATCAAATTTTAATTTAATTAAATTAATCATATAATAATTAATTTAATTAATTTAAAATTTAATGTTAAAAATTAGTTTTTTTGTTTTGGTTTCATTTTAATGATATTTAATGAAATTATG
The DNA here is from genome assembly GCA_034641835.2 of Pinus albicaulis. Classification (NCBI taxonomy): domain Eukaryota; kingdom Viridiplantae; phylum Streptophyta; class Pinopsida; order Pinales; family Pinaceae; genus Pinus; species Pinus albicaulis. The sequence goes on from CM076584.1 coordinate 535,440,439, forward strand.
AAATTATATAAAGTGTATTTTCTTCTCTAAACTACAACCACTTTAATAAAAATGAACTACAGCTACTTCGACATTTTAGATTATTTTTCGAGATTAGTAATTTATTCGAAAATTGGAAAATTGGAATAAATGACTAAAATCCTGATGTTTTATGATTTGACTATATAAGTAAAAAAAATGAAAATGTTAGTAATAACTAAGTACGGGTTAATATTTAAACTAAATGCATTATTGAACTAATTTAATTAAAAATGGAATACTGTACATTTTATGCATTTTTAACCCAAGTGACGTAAATGATTAGACTTCAAAGGACCGCCATTTTCAAACCAATTGACCAGATGAGGTGAAACAAGAATTAATGAAAAGCTTATAAAAAATCGACCGTAACAAGGCAATCAAAACAAGAATCTAAAGAAAATGAAAAAATAACAAAATCATAGGATAATTAACTTAATAAAAATCCTAAAATGCGTTTAGCCAAAAAATTTATAGAAAGGGTCCCCATTATTTGAAGTGAACAAGTAAAAAATGGGGGGTTGTGTTTTACCACAATAATTGGCGACACATGGGAGAAGAACCATTTATCTCTGTTTGATATGAATGAAATTTTCCTAAAACTAAAGTAGAAATAATTAAAGAAGAGAAATTTTTTTTTGAAATGCTTGAATAGGTTCATTAGTCTGAATAAAAGTAATATTCATCTTACTATAATTTTCTTAAAATTCCTCATAAATTAAAATATTTCACAACTCTATATCAGTCCTTAATTAGTTGTAGAGATAAAGCAGGGGTCACTTTACAGCTTAGCTTTTAAAATGTACTCATTTGTCACAGGTAGAGCCACTACTACCAGCAAACATCTATAGTCTTGACAATGTTACCTTTTAATTATGAATGATTCATAATCCTATCTATTTAAGAATTATTGACCTAGAGATAAATCTATTTATACATGTTTTTTTTTTTTTTCTTAAAAGCCATTTTCCTGGTTTGGTAGTTAGATAGTTGACAATGCCATTCACTAGTTATAATTGGAATGAACAATTTGGCTCCTATGAAACCCCTTGTCTTATAATTGTTTGCAATCATAACCCATTAACCTGGTTTGTTTAGCAGTGTTTGTATTGTTAGCCTATTTTTCCGCTATGATCATGGTAAGCAGGCTCGTGATGAGACCTCTTATCTTTTAAGTTTAAATATATTTTTGGATTACACTATAGAAAAATAAAACTATTTTAAATAGGGAGAATCATTAAGTCCTTAAGAGTTCAGAATGACAATTTAAAAGTTAAAAGTGTTTTCCTGTAAAGTGTCTTTACTTAGGTAAAAATAACTTTTCTTGGCTGATAATAGAATTTTGAAAGATATTAATAAAATATTGAAATCTCCAAATAATTACAATTTGGATGAAAAATAAATTTTCATATTTTATGATACTTCGTCAAATTCTCTTGTTTTATAATCTCTTCCTTAAGTATGTTTACCTTTATAATAAGAAACACAAATTATGCTAAGAGATTTAAGAAAAAGCTAATAGGAGACTATTAACAAGTTTTCCTATGTATGCCGACCATTGTTATGTAACAAGAAGGCCTTCCATATAAATAATGGTAAAGTCACCAAAATCAAAACTGACAACCAAAGGAAAAGAATTCTTAAGCTAAAGTGAGAAAATAAATCAGCAAAAAAAAAAAAAAAAAAATTAAAAGTGGAAAGGAAAATCCAAGTTTCGAAATACAAAATCTAACAAGAATGTTTATATTAATGTCTCAACAACATGAAGTAAACGAAAATAATCATGTAATCATTCCCTCTTATGTCGAGATCCAGAAAACTTATACCTTGCAGGGTTGTAAGTGTTTTAGGCTTTAGATAGCAGTGATCATAAAATTCAGCTAGAATAAAAGAAAATATTATGATGTCAATCTTCTTATTTCGAAGCATTATCTTAATCATTTTCTAATAAAATGAATGCTTTAAAGAAATAGATTAAAGGTTCAAAAACTTGCTAGTGTAGCTGTTTCAACGAAGACTATCGCTGCTTCTTGAAAAATAAAACCAGGAAAAGATCATAGGGCTTCCAAAAGATGTTTTGGCAAATGATTGAAAGCCTTTATGAAGAGCTGCAAAACAGATTTTTTTATTATTTTTTATATCAACATAATTAAAAAAAAAAATGAAACTAAAGTAATGAAATGGAAATTAATGAAAGTGGGTACATGAATCTTACCATTGGATAATTGCATTTGATCTTACTTGAAGGTATCAATTTCTCCAATACTAGTTGACTTCTTTTAGTTGACATTAAAAATATGAAGAAGACAAACTAACCAAAATCCTATAACCCAAAATCATTATTTATTTTATTTAAATTAAAACAAGAAATAAAATGTAAAAAGAGAATGCTTTGTATTCAAGGGAGTTGAAATTAAAACAAATGCATCAGAAATGAGATTGAGAATTTGCAAAGATTAATGTTTTCAAAATATTATAAGTTTTATACAAATTCCATAATTTTATAAATTGTTCAAAATTAAGACAAAATTTAAGATAATGAAATTTAAAAATAGAGAGGTCTTGAATTTCATATTTAATCATGGAATTATTTAAAACTGAAATATATGAGAAATCAAAATGATTTGAATATGCTGCAAATTTGTCATCAATCGCTTTAGTATCATAGCGGTTACCCAAGTTTGATTTAAATTAACATAGTACCTTATCGGATGATGCATATTGCATGTAGATGCATGTGTTTGAATTTATTGCATCGGTGGTTGCAGTAGCAAATTTCTGATATGAGATCATGTGAAAATAATATGTGTGATGAGATGGAGCGGTCATATCATTGAAGACATGTTATATTTAGGATCAGGGACAGTCATGTCACAAATTGCACATCGCACACCGCATCTCACGATTTGTACTTTGCACAATGCACATTACGCATCGCAGATTCAGAATAGTGACATGATCATGAATAAAAATGCAATGAAGCGATTGCGATATCGGAAATGCGATGGATGACGTGACTTTTGGCATTATGATATCAGTATCAAAAATTCGATGAATGATATTGATATTGGCATATTATAATATTGGAAAATAGTCATGTTGGAAATGCTAATATGATTCTTGCGATAGCAGCGATGCGATGGATATAATTATCGGTGATGAGCGAAGAGAAATAAGCAATGAGAAATCGATGATTAGTGAAAAGAGATAAGCGATGAGAAATCGGCGATTATTGAAAAGCGATAGTGATGAGAAATCGAAGATGATATATCGCATCGCAACTTTTAAAATGAGCGCAGAAGGATGTATTCAATTTTCCTCTTGATTTGCGATTTGTGATTAGACTTATCGCATCAGAGGTCTTTCAAATGAATATATTAGAATGTGATTTCCCGATTCGTGATTGCGATCAAGCTTTTATCGCATCGGAGCTTTTCAAATGGAAGAATTAACATTATTCTTAATGCGATATGCACGTTTTTGATCGGATTCATCGTATTAGAACTTTTGTGATGAAAAAAAAAACGTTTCAATTTACTCCAATATGATATGTGATCGACGATAAGAAAAACTAAGTGCATGATGTAACAATAAGATACGCCGATATGCGATGGAGAATGAGCCTGATAAATCTATTATAAAATTTTAATACCGCATTGGGTTCGAGACATCGGTGCTTTTAAAATTATGACCCTACCACCATTGCGATTGAATGGACGCAATATTTCTTATGAACTTGATTTAAATTTAATATCGAGTCCCGAATTATGTATATCACAATATTGGTAAAGTTGATTATTGGAGATCGGTGATTCAAGATAATGGAAATATATTAAATTGAAAACCTTTGAGATGCGAGATGCGATATGGTATTTTATGAAAAATTGAATGAGGTAACACATTGAAGATCTTGCATCAGAAATATGAAAAGCAAGTTGGAACATTTCTGATATGAATCTTGTGATACTGTTTTAAATTTCAATTGGTTTTCTAAATTAATTAATGAAAGCAAAGTTAAATAATGCTTCAAATTCTAATGAATCACAAATAAAATTTCCCTGAACCTGTTGCAAATTTGAAATGGGTTTGTTGCTTACTTCAAGTTTTGAAAACACATGAAAACCTGCAAATAAAACAGAACAAGAATAAAAAATAAACTAAGAAAAAGATATATTATTAAAAGATAAAAATTAACTTGTAAATGCGTACCTGGAAGAAAATTTAAACTAAAATTTACCTTTTTTGAATCTTCAAGTTCTCCCAATTTTTCTCAAAATTTGCATAAGTTCAACATCATTTTCTTGTTTTAATCTAAAATGCTAAGTAGTGATTGCATCCTTTCCAAAATTACATTAGAAGACAAGAGTAGTAGAAATGAGTTCATAGAATTACTTGTGAACAAAAAAAATTGTCAAGTGATAGAAAATTATTGAAAATTCTTCATGTATGATCAATGTTTATGAATTTTGAAAAACAAGAAAGTTGAAGGCTTGGAAAATAAATACGATCAAATAATTCAAGAGCTTTTCAAATGATCTAGGCTACTTCTCTATAATTGAAATGGATGCCAAAAAGAAATTGGATTCATTACTTGTTTTATTGAAAATCTAAAAAAATGAAATAAATGCAAACGGAAAAGAAAACTAATCTATTCCTATTTCTAACTTAATGAAATAGACTAGTCATAGTCATACTTCCAATGAAGCCATGTAAGCATTTTAATTCCTACATGTATGTACATGTCAAACATTAGTAAAAATGTAAATATAATTAAGCTACAAAAACTAAATTTGAAAGAAGAATATATCTTTATTATTAGTAGATTATTCACCATTAACTTCTCTTGAAGTGCCCTTTCCAACTGAATTTCAATTGGATCATAGAAATCTGGATGGATTTCCATTATTGAGTGGGAAAGGTTTAAAAGAGAAGATGACAGGCCGGGTTGTAGAAATGATCTTTCAGCAACAATGGCCTGTGTGATTTTGTTAGTGTTATGATTAAGTGCTAAATTATTAACGATCTTCCTTGAAGGAAATATTTCCAAATGTCTTTCAAATTGATCAATGAAAAATGGATAGGAGTCTGATAAATTCAATAGAAGATTATTAATTGAATTAGATTGTTGTTCATATTGTAAAAATACACTCGCTTGTTGGTACTGCTTTTGAGAAGAAAGAAGTAATTGATAAGGAATAAACATCATTTAAAATTGAAAGTTTAATAATTCTTGATGTTCACTATTATAATTTGAATCTTCATTTATCCATTGAGGCAATGCATCAATTGAGTGTTCAATATTGAGCTGCTCAATATGCCAGCATAAAGTATCTAAAATTTTAACACTAAAAACAGAAAATAAATCTGAAATTAAAAATAAATGTTGAAGTAATAACAAAATTGAATCATAGTTTACACTAGTGTTACAATTATTGTTATAACACTATTGAGACTGATTTAAAGCAATTTCATCTTCAGAAGAATTGGGTAGAATAATGTGATTGTTGATACCCATTTATGAATTAGAAAGAAGGGTGTGACTCTGAATAGGAATGTGATCCTGATCATCATATAAATCATAGATTGGAATGGTTTCTTGAATGCTGAAATCATACGTATGATTATTTATTTGAAAACAAGAACTATTTCAAACAATTTTTAAATTAGATTGTTCTTTATTTTCACATGTGATTAGACTTTGATCATGAGGACTCCATTGTAAAGAAAACACATTAATATCCTCAATGTCAAAGTAGTTATCATAAATGATCTCAAGGCATTGAATGGAATTATCTTTGATTTTATTCAATGTATCAAAACAAGAAGGAATATTTAGCACATGCTCATTAATGCTAGAAGAATGATCATTAATTAATTTTCTATCCTGATAAAAACTAATTGGCAATTCATCATCCTCTATGTTTTCTAAAATATCTTTAATGTGATGAGATGTTAAATTTGTATTAGAAAAACTATCAGGATAAAGAGAAAAATATGAATCTGAAGCATTGCATTTGAAAATATCTCTATTGGAGCACTCTGGTGTATTTTATTGATTGCAATTTTTAGATTTAAAATCATTTTCTTGGCTACTTATGCTTTCTTGAAGAATGTTTCTTTGTTGATATGAATTTGGAATTTGTTCATCATGAAAGAATTTAGAAATTTATCTAGAAGATTGCTTATTATTGGAAAATTTAATCGCTGCTAGTATTTGCCGTATTATGATTTTATTTTCTGATTTTAATGCATAATGATTTTCAGATTTCAAAGCGGTGTCTTCTTGAATACTACTGCTAATATTTTCTTGAAATTGATCTGTGAAATTTGGAGGAAATTTATCAAAGTTTGAAATAATTTCACATGGGTTTTGAATGGAAGGAAGAGAGAAAATATGTTCAAACCAATATAATAATTCATTTTTCAAAGGTTTTTCTTTAGTTTTGAATTTTAAACAATTTAAATGAAACCTGATGGTAAAATGAATTAAAAATTCACCTTGAAACCTTTGTAGATCTTCAAAATCATCACATACATGTTCGTAGATATATCCATCAAATTTACAAAGGAATATTGTAATAAATTATTCCCAAGTGTGGATTGAAGCAACTGGAAGTGATTTACATCAGTTTCTGGCTTTTTCCAAATGTAAGAGTAAAAATCCTGCATAAAATACCTTCATCAATTTCATGAAAATCATAATTTGAAACATTTTTAATGAATTGTAAAGTATGATCAAATGGAGAATTTTTCATCTTACCGTTAAACTTTACCTGAGACAAGAGTCTTACTATTTCTGGTGGAGTATTGGAGGATGCTTGTCCAAAAATACAACTCCAAATTGGAAGTTTTAAAGGAGCCATTGTAATAAAAATTGAATGTTAGAATTCAAAGACTCCAAAGTAAAACAAGTCTGAGCACTCCTTCTAGCACCAAAAATGTTGAAGCCTCGAAAATCGTTGCAACAACATTGGGGGATAACCACTCTGTCCGGACCTTAATAGAACTCCTTTTCCATTTATGATAGTGGCTTCGACTAGTTTAACTAGGTCCAGTTACCGTTTCCTTATCGCTATTGGTTTACGATGTATCTTTAACTACCAATAGACGGGGATATCAGATCAATTCTTCTTGCTGATCAGGTAAGAGAATGACCCTTAAGCTGATTTGGGTTCAGCTAAACCTCTTTAGGAATAATATCCATAATTTTATCTTTCCAATGCACTATCCTGGGTCTCATTTGGCCTAGTAAAACTCCATTTATGAGCCTCTAAAGTTGATATATTAAAATAGCCAAAAATCTAGAATTTTTGTTGCTTGGGCTAAAAAATCAAAATTTTAAATTAAATTCTAATCCTAAATTAGATTATGATATTTAATTAATTAATTTTAATTAATTGCAATTATATTATTCATCTAATTTAATTATAATCTAATTCTAAATTAAATTTTAATTATCTATTTATTAATTATAATTACATTATTAATTGTTAATTATAAACTAATTATTTAATAAACTATTTATTAATTAATGTTAATCTAACTAATAATTATAATTAACTATTTATAAACAACTTAATCTAATTAATAATTAATTATAATTTAATTAAATTAATTACATTCGAAATATGAGTTAATTTAATTAATTGAAATTAATTATTTAAATATTAAATACTAAATCTATTATTAAATTAACACTAACTAATTTAAAACTAAACTAACCTAAAAACTAACGTACCACTAACACTATGCTAATATTAACTTAACATTAAGATTATTTTAATACTAAACTAACACTACCCTAATACTAACACTACACTATGCTAACTTAAACTAACACTAACACTTAAATATTACATTAACACTCACGTCACTATGCTTTAACACTAACACTATACTAATTTACTAACTCTCCATTATTCGAATAACATAAAACTAACGAATGAGTTGAAAACTTATGTAAGTGCATATGCCTTTCATCGCAATCGGCACACCGAGATGGTGAGGGCTATCGGAGGTGTTAAGAAATGCATCCCATGAAAACTTCCGATGTGATGAAAAAGACCGGGATGTGATGTTTTATTAGATTTCTTTTCTGTTCTTTTCTTTTCTTTTATATTAAATTTTAATTTAATTTAATTAATCATATAATAATTAATTTAAAATTTAATGTTAAAAATTAGTTTTTTGTTTTAGTTTCATTTTAATGATATTTAATGAAATTATGAAATTATCTAAAGTGTATTTTCTTCTCTAAACTACAACCACTTTAATAAAAATGAACTACAACCACTTCAACATTTTAGATTTTTTTTCGAGATTAGTAATTTATTCGAAAATTGGAAAATTAGAATAAATGACTAAAATCCTCATGCTTTATGATTTGACTTTATAAGTAAAAAAAATTAAAATGTTAGTAATAACTAGCTACGGGTTACTATTTAAACTAAATGCATTATTGAACTAATTTAATTAAGAATGGAATGTTGTACATTTTATTCATTTTTAACCCACTTGACATAAATGATTAGACATCAAAGGAGTGCCATTTTCAAATCATTTGACCAAATGAGGTGAAACAAGAATTAATGAAAAGCTTACAAAAATTCGATCTTAACAAGGCAATCAAAACAAGAATCTAAAGAAAATGAAAAAATAACAAAATCGTAGGATAATTAACTTAATAAAAATCCTAAAAGGAGTTTAGCCAAAAAATTTATAGAAAGGGTCCCCATTATTTGAAGTGAACAAGTCAAAAATGGGGGGGTTGTGTTTTACTGCAACAAATTGCAAGGAAAAGAGGACATAATTCTTAATCCATTGTTGTGGTGTCAAGATGTATGGATATTGTTGCAACCTCCAATTTTTTTTTAATTCATATATAGTTGTTATTGTTCAAAAATTTCCTATTAGACAACAATTTTAACATTTATTAATAAGCTTAAAATAAATTTTGTTAATCCTAGCTATTTTCAATCTTCAATTTATGTTCTGCAGATGTTCATCAACATTGTTCTTTATGGCACTAATGTGTATTGGTATCCTCTTTATGGAAATAATGTGTATTGGTATCACATCTCATACTGTAATGGTGTCTCCAGATCTAGAATTAGGGATTTGTAATTGTGAAGGACTTTAGTATGAAGAAGTATTATTGGGAATGATGTATCTTTCCGGTGCCTAACTGTTTCGTGTTCGGAACTGGGTAAAAATACATCAACAAATACTTATTCTTTATAGCAACATTGATAATTATTATGGGGCATGAGATGTTATTCTTATGGTTAAAACTGATAAATAGTTACACAGAGGAAGGAAATTAAGGTTGCTTGTATAGCCTACAAGTTTTTAAATTGTCAATTTTTTTTTTTATATGATATGCATTTACTCGTGAGGTTCTTTTTCTATCCTTGTTTATAGAAATTTTGGAACAATTGAAGTTGAGATTTGTTGATTACATCCGTTATTATGTCTATGTTTTTTTATTTAATTTTCTCTCTATAAAACAAACCGTTGTTTTTTTTTTTTTTTGTGCAGGTCAAGGATGGTAAAAAAAAACATATTGTAATCCTCAAGAATAGATATAAAAAGAGAAATGATAATTTTTTTCCTAAGAGGCCTATATGGGCATCAAACAAGGATGTGCACGCTTAATGTAAAGCTTCACTTGAGGGGTGATATCAATTCCTAAAGATCCATTATGTGATGAGAGTCAACTTTTTTGAGTCTTTTTTCTACTTTGTAATTTTGTAAATGTAAAAAAAATGTGGTTTTGTTAATGTTCTATGATATTAAATCCATACACAATTATTGAAAGAAAAAAAAAACATAAAAAGAAAACACCAACACCAATAACAACGATAAAAATAGCATTAGTAGAAAAAACAATAGCAAAAAAAAGAAAACAGGAGAAATGGAAACATCGCCACCTTCATCACCAATAGTAGAAACAACAACAGTAATAGTAGCAGCGATATAGCATCAACAACATCAACAAATTCAACGACTTCAAATGTTGCATAGGAAAGAAAAACAACAACAATAAACAATACAAAGATGTGGTCCATGTTTGAAATAGACCTTCTAATGGATTAGTGAGTAATGATTCCATTATCTTAAACTAAGGGAAAAAAATTCCATGCCAATGATGATGTATGAGGAACGTCTAAATCTACTACATCATAAAGATTCCATGCATGACGGATCAACGAAGGTCTTGGATAGTGTTCAGATGCTTGTTAAATAGTGAAGAGACTAATGTGAAATTCAAATCGTATTGATAATAATGTATTTCTTCTTCCTATTTTTGCTTTCACTATTTTATTTTGTTATTATAATTAATATGTTAGAACCAATGGTTGTTTCCCCTTTTAATTTTTTTCAGAGATTTGGAGACAATGTTCGTTATCTACTGGAACCAAACCAAAGAAATATAACGAAGTCAAAAAATACACCTGGATAATCTTCATGGTACTATATTCTCTCACAGAGACCTGTAATTCAGTATTCTACAATTTCTTTTAGGTTCTTTTTTCATAGTGTCTAGAAATGTGCCACAACTGAATTGCTTTTGATTGACTAAAATCACTTTCCTACTAAACAAACATTAAAAGAGAGAGTTTGATTCTGATATTTGCTATCACAATATAGGTTTATTTTCTTTTCAATTTGCATGTTACATATACAAGAAATTTTTACGAAGTAGAACAAGTAAGATGGATGCTACTCTTCAACAGGGTGAAGCTCATAATTAGCAATTTCATATGGCCACATAAGTGTGCTAAGGAAATTTCTTGATAATTTTGGTACATATCACCATATACATCTGTTTCTATTGCTTTCCTGTATATAAATTTATTTTATGTGGAATGGACATAGTTATTGCTATCAAGGTCATTCAATTATAACCTTTTTCCCTCACACAATTTGTTTTTTTTATTATTATATATAATTCATAAAACCTCTCATTTTGTTATGGAATTCATGGGGATTTTCTCCCGGTTAAGTGGAAATAGTAAATAGTCAAGATTATCACTAGAAGTTTGGGAGAATAAAATAATTCCCATACACAATATTACCTTGGTGAGAGATATTTCCATCACCTAGAACTTTTCCTTAGATAATATCAATGGTTTAGGGATGAATCTACCATGGATATTAACTAATATATAATGATTAATCATTGATGTAATAATTGATGAAATAGACTCTAAGAAAAATGAACTATCTGTACATTAATTTTTCTTACAAAAAAACCCATTCCTTACAATCCACACTTTCATATGTCGAGGTTAGCTATATCTTGAATGATATTAAACACATCCTTAATCACCAATGGTATAACTATAGGAGACTTCTGATCACCATACAAAATTATTATGAAACAATAAGAGCTGATTCAATCCTGCAACAAATATTCACTTAGAATATATAACTTCTACACAATAATTCTTGATATTGTTCATAAAACATCCATGTCACTAGAAATATTACTTCCTACAAGAATGTCCAGATTTGTCAAAATATATAACCTTGCAATAGCTACTGGCAAGGAAAATGTAAAATTTGGTAAAGAGAAATATGAAATGTATGGAACGTATCAAGTAGTAAAAACTACCCATGATAACATATGTAATATATATTTTGCCCTTGATTTGATTGTGTTCTGTAGAACATGTTAGTAAGGCATCTTGAGGTGTTCATGCTTAGTTTAATATTTTAGAGAGGACTTTGGTAGGTCCAAAATCTCCATTTTAACACCCTCATTTGAACCAAATCGGGAATATATAGGGCATGCATGTGAATTGTACAGACAAATGAAATAACTAAAGGGGAAATACAATTGCACTACACTAATATCAGGGAAGCATCATGTTATAAGGACCATAAATGAAATTTAAATAAGAATTTATAGTGTATAGGCATATTAACACTCAAAACCATCTGGATCAACTACGGAAGGTGATAATTTCACCTTGCACAATCCATCCTTGGTTAAATCTAGCGCTTTTCTAGATTCAACAAGGGAATCTCTAACATAAATTATTGAACTTCCATCTTCAAAGCTAATTTAAAGAAGTGTCTTATGCCTTGTTGGAGTTAATTCTTACATTCCATATTTTAGAAATTGGTTTGTGATGCTTGAGAAAATCTCTTAACTTCTCTATCTAAATTAGGAATAATTTGAATCTCAGAAGCTCTATTTAATAGAGTGATCTGAATGTAACCTGTGTGTGAGTGTGTTTACACATACACCATTTGTGAATAATATATGAGTGTTTTTTTAGTAATTGTGTGATTTCCAGTAATTTCTATCATGACATCAGAGCATAGGATCAGAGGCCTGTGTGTTGTGTTCCGAGAAAATTCCTGAAGCATCATGTTGCTAGTTATTTCTATCAGGCCACGGTCACAGAATTTACGCCACACAAGAAATAAATCCGGAGTAGCTCTTGCTAGTAAGAAACGTAGTTGCAGTGGATCATGAAGACGATAACTCCGCCTAGATCTATTTGGGCCACCACACAAATAGTACTAAAGAAAATCTTGTTGTCGCCGTCATCAGTGTTGCAATGAAATCGCAGAGATTTCTTATGAGATTGCGGAGAGAAATAAATATTTTGTTTGGTGTTTGTTTCTCGATATATATTTTTTTTGTTTTTTTGTTTTTTACCATATTTTGTTGCTACTATATAGAATGAGAGACACATCCAGTTAGAGAAGACTCATGGTTGAAATGAGTGTGAAGCATTGAGCAATTTGAGCACGTGTCCCATGTTGAGGGATGGAGGAGTTGGAGTAAACTGTACTCTCGTCATTAAACGAGACATGCCGAGAGTACTGTGTCAATCATCACAGATCATTGAAAATGGTAATATTCTATGGTAGAATATATTTCAGTGATGAGATATGCAGGGTTAACACTATAAGCCTGTCCGATGCATTGAAGAAAATTGTAGTACATTGAAAATAATAATGGTTAACCTTAGCATGCAGTGACATTTATCCCAGAGACGAATTTGTTACTGAACGGAGTATAGATCACACAGCTGCATTCACTCTAAATGAAAGAAACACAATCATATATTATGCACTGGTGGTTGCAATTTTACTCCTTCATTGTGGATTGAACGGTACGCTCTCCCCGTCCATTGGAAACTTCTCTCTATTTTGGCAGATAGAACTCAGCACATAACTCAGCACACCGTGAAACTCCTGACAACATGAGGAAAACAACATTTCTTTGATGAGATTGGGCATAGGTAAAGATTAACAAATTTATGTTAGCTATTTGCGCTAGAGTGTGGGACGTCGACCCATGTGGAGCTGCAGCAGTCCAATGATGTTCATGATCATCTGGGGCATGACGTTGATGTGAAGCTGAATGTTGTGAGAAGTAAATTTTGCTGTCGAGTAGTTAAATTATTAGTATTATAATTTGTTTGTAAATTAAGTGGTGATGAATTAAGGAGGTTATTTTGTAACACTAAATCTAGACACATTCTACATTTAGATAGATTTTCTAGATAACTGGCGAGTACAGCGGTTAGCACCCATGTATCTCGGTGGATGGGAGCTCGTCAATAGAATTACTAGGAGTTTCGCTATTGCAAACGTGAAATCATTTTTTTTCGAAGAGATCAACTTGCAGTAAGGCTAAATATGGATGGTTGTCCAGATAGCATGGCTGTTGCGGATCTAGGGAAGGATCCCTCATTAGTGGTAGACATGGAATTGGTCTCCTAATGAAGTTATGCGATAGATTGGGATGTTTTCCAGTAATTGACTTCAGGAGGTCCTTGATTCGGGAGTTAAGGAAGCAAACTCGGGAATCCAACTTGCCAACTACACCTTTCCGAGGGTTATGAGGAAACTTGATGGAGCATCTACTGATAAGCTTGATTATTTTTTTATCTTCATGTAATGTAATCATTAAGGGGGGATGTTGGAGTTAATGCTTACATTCCATATTTTAGAAATTGGTTTGTGATGGTTGAGAAATTCTCTCAACCACTCTATCTAAATTAGGAATAAGTTGGATCTCAAAAACTCTATTTAATAGAGTGATCTTAATTTAATTTGTGTGTGAGTGTGTTTACACATACACCATTTGTGAATAATATATGATTGTTTGTTTAGTAATTGTGTGATTTCCAGTAATTTCTATCATGCCTTAAGTCTAGTTGGTGATGGAGTTAACGAGAAATAAAAAATAAATCAAGAAGGTTATACACCCTAAACCTAAGTTTAGAAAATTGCACATTAAAATAATTAACCTTATCATTAAAAAAATTAATTTTCATCAACAAAAAAAAATCACCCTTATTGTAGAGCTACATGTTCAAAAAAATAAGTAATTGTCAGCTTCACCCTCAAAGTGCCGAAAGGGAGAAAACTATCACTTCCTCAACACCTTGTTCCCACATTGCACTTGGACATTCTCACATGTAAACTACAAGAGAAACTTTCAGTTCTCATTAACCAAATTTCTTGTGCAATAACATGCAAGGACTTACCAGGAGTATAAATGAGATATGAATTGGAAGTATTCAAGAAAAACCAATCATCTCAACTAACTGTCCATATCTTATAATCTGAGAATGGTAGTGTGCAAAGAAAGTAACCGGAAAATATGAGTAAAAAATAAAAAGATCCAAGTAAAGTAAATTCCTTTTCAAAATGAGAAAATTAATTTCTCATAAAAAAAATGCTCTCCTAATTAAAAAAACCATGATATAATAAAATAAATTTGTTTTTTTCTCACATAGGGAACACATTCTCCAAACATAAGACTAGGAAAAGAAATCATAACACATGTAAGGAGAATCTTTCCTTTGTTATGAACATAAAAATTAAAGATTAAATAAACATTATATAATAATTAGTTAATTAATGGTTAATAAAGGTACATGTGAAAGGACATGTCTCAACTAAAATATGTGACTCTTATGAAACAGAATTCTACCTAGTTTTTATATGGGGACTGTCATTAAACACACATCATATCATATCACTTGTAGTCAAACATTTTATATAAAATATATTATTTATCTTACGTTGGATATTTTCATAATCTAGATATTATAAAGAAAATTGTGTGATAACAAAATTTATTTATAGCAACCTTCAGGTGCACTTCTCTTCAAGTAAATTGTTAAGGTGTGATCCCAAAAGTAGATTGCATGGAAATTTGTTCAAGAAAATGTCTTTGATCAAAGAATAAAATTTTTATAATCAAGACAATTCCAAAATCATATGTAGAATCCCTCGATAAGATTAATATTTTCCAAGAGTAGAAGGAAAAGGTAGGGACCATATACGAAGTGAATGAGTCCTTATTGTGGAGGGTTCCACCTTCCAAGTACAAAAACTATCGATAAAACTTACTGGGGTTTTGATTTCCATGCTTCCTACAATAGAATCAAGGGTAAACATGTTGTACATCTACAATGGGAGTTATCTAGGATGTTGCTATAGGATGCAAGGGTCTGTATGAAAGTGCTCTCCCTAATCATTTATGCATACCAAAAATACTTCAATTAAACTAGCATTCAGTAGAATGCAAATGCAGCCTACTGTATAATGTGATCACCTTCTATGTACATAAAATATTAGTAGAATTTACTTAGGTTAAAATTGTTTCTTGCAATAAATTCTTGTATAGAATATTCGTTAATTTTCATACTTCCTTCAATATAATCAAGGGTATTCATGTTACACTTATACAACATCTATTATGAAGGAAGCATATTAAAAATTGGAGAGAGCAGAGATACACACACAAAAATTATCTTCTATATTGCAATAATACATCAAATATATAGTTGAACCACTTCTAATCTTAGGGAGAGAAGTTGAGAGAATCTCTCAATTTCCTCAACAACCCAATCCAAACTAAGTAGGCATAATAATTGAGGAATTATCTCAAACACCCCCCTTTAATGCCTACATTACAAAAATAGAAAACACACTAAATTAATACAAACAATTGTCTGCTCTAGTCTTCATTAACATTTGTATCCACTCTAAGATCTCATAGAAATCGCTCTTTTTCTCCACCATTTTCGAGCTACCATTCAACCCATTTACAATACATTTGTTTCTTACCAGCGATAATGAACTTTGCAATATCAACAGTATTGAAAACTCGGCTCGTCGAGGCTTCTGCGATAAGAGCTGACAAGTGATGAACCATCCTATGGACCAATCATCATCTGTCGGATATTTCGCTTTCAGCTATCCATCAGTGGCTAGGAAAATGGTCTGAATACTGAATTTGTTCAAGAGCTAATCTAACAACTTGACCTGCTTCACATCATACTGTAACCTGTAACTGATGCTCTTGGCCCATAACACAACAATATCAGCATATAACAAATTCACACAATCAAATTAGTCAATTGTTCTCTCGTCCCTGTAGAATGTCAAGAACAACTAATTTAAATAATGCTAATTTGTTCAATAATTGGTTCTCTTCTACATAAATCTCATAGAAATAAATATAAGGCACTCCACACTATATTTCACACACTTGAAAATCACAAAACATTCTTTAGAATAGTTTAAGAGATGGATTATGAGGTTCATCCTCACTTGAAGAATCTTCAAATATTGCATCGGGTGAATCGTCTGAAAATGTTGCATAGGCTGATTTTTTCAATTGTCCATTTAAAAGATCTCGAGCTCAAATTTTGCAATTGAATGATGTATGTCCATATTTATGACAATAGAAACATTCAGTCTTACTTTTATTCAGCCTTCCTTTGGAATATAGTGCAAGTTCATTATGTGAACTAGCCTCTGGGCCACCTGTCCTCTTTTCTTCTGCCATAAGAGCTACTATCATTTCATCAAGTGATTTATGTGGCATTTGACTTAGAGTAAATATGACGTTATCATATTTTGAAGACAAGCTATTTAATAAGATTGCCTTTGCATCATCATCATCTACTTTAGAATTAATTTCTGACAACTGTCTCATCAAAGCTCTTAACTCATTTATGTGTGTTGACAATGATGTCTCACTATCCATTTGGAGTTTAAACAATTGTAACTTTAAGAAAATTTTTGCATTAACAGCTTTTTCCCCAAATACCTTAATCATTTCTTCCCATATTGCTGCAAAAGATTTCTTTAAGTCAATAAGATGTAGTTGGGAATCTGCAAGTGATAGTCCAAGGATAGACTTGGCTCTTTCTTCTCTTTTTTCCCATGCAATTAACTGTTGAGCATCTGTAGGTGCTATTTCTGAGCCTTCTACGATATTCCATAAATTTCTACTCATCATTTGCAACTAAAATTTTACCTTCCAAGTGTAGAAATTAAAGCCATTAAACTTTTCTAATACAATAGGCTGCTCCATGTTAAAAAGAAAAGAAGTTGATTTTCAAACTCTGCAAATCTAAAACAGGTTGCAATTAAACTGAATGAAAAAAAATAAATTATTTGAGGCAAAACAATCCGGCAAAAATCGGCAAACACCAGCTCCAGTGATTCATTGATTCCACTCCAGCTAAGCGTATGTTCTGAATATTATTAATGGGCAAACAAATGTAGAAATCAGCAAACAAATGCAGAATCAGCAAACAAATGCAAAGTGTATGTATGTATCACAACGCTGACACTGTTCTATCCCAACGCTGAAAGCTTTCCCGTTCTGTACATACAGTCTTGACACCAGACAATACAAGGCAGAGTAATAATTCTGTTGCGTACTTATGTGGTAGCAATGCACGTTCCTCGTCGCTGCCTCATTTTTTCTTTGTAAGCGCACTGAAACTTCTCGTACCCTATCTTCAATCCGTCCTTAATAAGACTCTCTCTTTCCTGGGTTTCATCAAACTCAATTTCCTTATTTCCAGATTGATGCCAAGTGTCAAAAGTGGTAGAATTAAGAATTGGCTCTTCAAATGAGTCCAACGACAGTGAATTGAAAACACTTTTAAACCACGCAGGAGATTAATCGTCGATTAAGGTATTAATGGGTTTGGGCCACAGAACTTCCCTATTAACCCCAGAACTTCGCCTTGTTCAATCAAATATGGAAATGCCACTCTCCACAGCAAGTCAACAGGATTGCTCCGATACCATATTAAAAATTGGAGAGAGTAGAGATACACACAAAAAAATTATCTTCTATATTGCAATAATACATCAAATATATAGTTGAACCACTTCTAATATTAGGGAGAGAAGTTGAGAGAATCTCTCAACTTCCTCAACAACCCAATCCAAACTAAGTAGGCATAATAATTGAGGCATTATCTCAAACAAAGAAAGGGTCTGTATGACAGTGACCCCCTACTCATTGTTGCATGCTGAAAGTAATTTTGTTAAACTGACATTCAACAAATTTCAAAAATAGAGTATTGCATGAAATATGTGCAAGGAAAGAAGAGGTTGTGTTTTATAATGTTCAACCAAATTTCTAGGATGTTCTAGCGGGTAAACACATCCAACACACATGTGGAAGCGCCCATCAAATTACAGAGAATAACATAAGGGGCACCAGAGTCTCTGACATAGAGGACCCTAGTTGAAATACCACAGAAAAAAATTAAAATATATGAAATTTAAAACATAAATCATTGAAATATTACACAAAAATGGACCACTGTGTCACCACTGTGTCAAATGGGTCTAGCCCAAGTGGTTGTGAGGAAATTTTTTATCCTCCACACAAAGATTCAAATCGCACATTGTAAACGATTTTCTTGGTGAGACATTTACTGAGTATCATGATCGTTTATAGATTGTTGAAAAAAACAATAGCTTCTAAAGAACCCAGCATAATATGGGTAGAATACTTGGAATGAGGATAAGTGCCCGCTCGTTTCCCTACGATATATATTTCAAGTAAATGAAAAAAAATTCCAATAACATACATCATATTATATATATATATATATATATATATATATATATATATATATATATATATATATATATATATCTATATATATATATATATATATATATATATATATATATTCAAAGACGTTTAATATATAGTAACTTTGCAAACCCCAACATTTGTGTCATTGCTAATGATGGAGGGCCACAATGCATAACAACACCAATATTATTTATCTAAAGTAAAATTTGGAGTTACTGTTTCAATTCTTCCTATTAAACATAATAAACCAGTATCACAACTCATTCCCTATCATGTAGATGTTATTGAACCTTGAGGGCATCTTTCAACTACAAGGTTTTGAGATACTACCTAGCCAATTCACTTCTTTTTACGTTGTGAGTATTTTGTGAATTTATATTGATAATGTTGTTTTTGTTTATTCATTGTAGTTTGAAATGATTTATGTTTCTTTATGAAGACTAAGCTAATTTTCATGGTAGGGGATTTTTTTTTAATTATTTTTCACCATTTATTTTCAATGATGTTGTGCTAGCATGAGAATTTGCAACAAACCGCTTCACAGAAAATGTGTGGATATATTTAAGGTATTACTATCATTATTTTACTAGTAATTAGATAATAAAAAAATTCCATCCTTTCTAATTCGAAGAAATCATATGAATATATGTATTCTTCCAAAATCGAAATTATTCCTATCTTGGCTACACGAGAAATATGTGATTGATAACTCAGAAAAAGGGAAAGGATTAGTACCTCGAGTAAATAGAAGGTTAAAGATGACAACTCGGCTGTTGTAGCAACTAATTCCTCTAATACCTACTGTGATTTTTCATGGAAAATAAAGTGGAATATGATAATGAAACATACACTCTTTCTAAAATAGCCTTGCGAGATGCCTCCAAGTTAGCTTCCACTTCCAATAAAGATATGGGAAAGAAAGGTGAAAATAAAAAATGTGTATGTATTTAGTTGGTTTCACTTTGAATAATCAATTTACTGTATTACAATTAGGATTTTGTTAGTTATACATGTAGTTTTATATCTAGTCTATTGTTTTGTAATATTTTTCATCTCTATTAAGCTATTTTTTCTCATTGAAATACGAAACTTTTCCTTCTAACATGAAGTCTTCTATGAAATGTCGTACAATTTTTTTTACTTGCTTGAATTTTTTATCACATGGTGGAACTAAATTTTAAATTTTTCCAGTACTAGAAGCATTTAATGAAAATCAATAAAATTCACTGCTTCAGTTGGCAAGGCCTTTAGGAAGCTTAAGAAACCTAAAATATTTAATGTGAATTTTGTTTTGAGGACAACATAAATCTTCGTGGATAGAGCAAACAATCTGGAAGATGAGTTCTCTCGGTAGCATTTTTCTTTGAAAAATACCACTAGTTGCATTGGATTGTCAATATTTAAAGTTGTTTATCAAGATTGAACAAAAAAATTATGCTTTATTTATTGATTATTAATTTATGGATGTGTTATTTCTACATGCTCCTCTTTCTTGAAGTTTTTGTGCTAACTAGTTTGAACTAATTAAGGATGAAACATTGGTAGCATTGTTGTAATATGTTAAATTGTTGTTTGTATTGAATCAAGAATTTCCTATAAAATATCAACATATGTGTTATATATTGGAAATTACAAGTATGCTAAATATGGGAAAGTTATTGGTGCTTTGCATGTAAATCTGCAAAACATATCAAAACTACTCTTGTTTTATCTTTTCATTATAATGATCACTAGTGTTTTGAGTTTGAGTGATTGAACATGGCCACAAGTGTTCCCTCAAATTCGAAGATTGGTGTTAGAATTCAATGTGGATTTTCCATTCAAGAATCATATAGAAACTAAAATATGAAAGTAACATTCCAAAATAATCCTATTTTGGGGACTGCTAGTGGTGATTGCTACATTTTTTTGATGTTGGAAATTTCCTCAGAATCACAAATAATATATTGTACCATAGGTTAGGAAGATAATGGGAAGGGAATTATCTATGAAATCTATCCAATTATACTTTAGTTATACATAAATATAAGAAAAACATTAATAATTTGTTATAGACTAGTTGGCTCATTCATATGTGATAATGGACCCAAATACTAGTTCTTATGTGAAGAAATGCTCATTAGAATTGGGAAATCTTGACATCATCAACCTCGAGCTGTAGACTTATTCACTTTGTCTTCTACACTATATGGTTATATACATGTATACACGGTTATTCTATTATTGTAATCCTTTTTACTTCATTACATTTTATTCTGCACTTAGCTTTGGCATTTTCTAGTAGTTTTGTTTGCACCCCCACATTGTATAAGTAATTTACAACTTGAGCTTTTTAGCATGTAACTTAGTTGGCATGATTGTGCTGAGTTTTCCTTGAAGGTTGAATACTAATTTTAGTGTGGTGTAATTTTCTATGGAGATATTTGATTTTTTTATACAGGTCATCTAGCTACATAGTGGCCGTTATTTCGCAACTGAAGAAAACTTGTTTGATTTTCTTGCTTTTATGGGAAAAAAGGCATTGAAAATATTTTTGATGTTGAGATATATATCGTATAAATCCTTTATATTATACGTTATTTTATATTCCAGTGTTCATCTTATTTCATGCCTTATACTCTGCATTCTATCTTCTTTCTTTTTCAGAAAAGGAACTCAATATTGATGGTAAGAATTAGGAATTGAAAAAAGAGGAGAACAATAAAGTGAGAGTGAAAAATGAAAATTAAAGAGAGAGAGAGAGAGAGAGAGAGAGAGAGAGAGAGAGAGAGAGAGAAGAGAACTGATCTAATGGTACTGGTAGTGGCACTATTCCATATAAGACACACACATAGAGACTAATGGTCAAGTCTTCAGATTTGGTGAACTCATTTGTGATTCTTTGGAAACACAATGATAATGTTTTGAAGCAATGAAATAATATTTCAGGTGTAAAATGTAATCCAACTAATATTAAGTTGGAAATTGATATTGTAATACTTGAAATTTTATATAATATAATTTATGTGGTTGAAATTATTTATAGTTGTATTTGATGTTATTTATATTGTAATTAACATATGTAACTTTGTGTTTTCATATTAGATGAATATCTACATTGTATGACATTTTTTTTATTTAGTTGAAAATTCATACTAATTAATCTATGTTGATTAAGAATGAATACATAAAACCAATCTAAAACTACTAAATTAATAGTTTATGTTGATTAAGGATGAACACAAATAAAATAAATATATAACTAAATTAATTTCTTATAATGATTGTTAATGAAAGTAAATCAAATGAATATAAACTACTAAAGTATTAATTTATATAATGAATATGAAAATATCAAACAAAGATAAATGATTACTGCAAATGGTAAATTTTTTATTACAAATGAAGAATAAATCTTTCACATATACGACTATTAGTAGCTAATTTACATTGTCTTATAACATGACCAAAATTTATTTATATTTCCTTGGTCATTAATTGGTTTCGAACAATGAATAAAATTTTCATATATATGACTATTAGTAGCCAATTTACTATATTTTATAACACGACCAACATTTTGGTCATATTTCTTTGGTCATTAACTGGTTTTCTCACGTGATCATTTAGTAATATATTTTGTTGTATATTTGGTCATTAATTATGGAAATTAATGACTAAATTAATCAAAAAAATTACGACAAAATATGCTACTACAAAATAAAATTGAGGCAACCAATTAATGTCTAAGCTAAAAATGACTAAAATTTGGTTGTGTTATAAAATACTGTAAATTAGCTAGTATTGGACACCAACCAAAAAATAGTCGTTTATGTGAAAATTTTAGTCATTTTTTTAGTAACTAAATACCCATTTTGTACTAGTGGAATTACCCAAACACCATAAGCTCGATCTATAATTTAAGCAAATTATACCAATAAGGAAAAGTTAAATAGGGGATCTCTAGTCTAAGATCATAGTCCTTCTAGAAAAATATTATGAAGTTCTTCCTCAAGGGGAAATATCCCTAAAATTTACCTTCACCTTCTATAGATCAATGAATATCATTTTAGATTCCAAACTTAGAAAAAAACCTTGAACTAGAATCACTATCAAAATATAAAAATATAATATTACAACATAATGAAGAATTATATCACTCCCTATCATTGGTGCTTTATTCCTACAAAGTTTACCCTCATTATCAAGATCCACTCAAAGAATAAGATTATATATCAAATGAGAATAATGAAGAAGTAACCAGGTAAATATTCAGAAATGAAGGGTGTAAAAACCCTTGAGGGAAATGTTTTAACAAGAAACTGATCAGATAAATGATTTAGTAAATCAAATAAATTTGGAAAAATATGTCATGGGATTGCAAATCATAAGAAAAAAAAATTGGATTTCATCCCCCTTTACGCACACCTCTCAAATCTACTAGTAAATGATAAATGTTGCTTCCGAAAATTGTAGGGAATTAGATAGTAAAAATAGATAAAATTCGTTAAATATATAATAATAAACTAGAGGTATATGGTATTCCTATACTAATAAATGAAATTTTCAGTTCAGGAAGACCTTGACATTAGCAAGAAATAATAATGTAATAGTTAAGGATAAGTATATAGTGTAAGAGGTTCCTTTCAAGGAATATATACTAACTTGGGTAGCTCACTCTTTTGTTTAAATCATAGTTGTAACAACCTCCTCCCATGATGCAGGAGCATCCAACTCATGGTAGACAAAAATGACAGGTTTTTGTGTTACTGTTACAATTGATTTCTGACAGGTCATTGAACCTGTGGTTTTTTATTTTATTTTAGGAAATCACCATTAGGGTCAAAATGTTAATTAAGTTATGTAATTTTACTTAAATTTTTTCTTTTAACTTGCACTTGAAATTCATTCTTACATTAAAAGAACATAGTCAAGAATGTATTTGTAAAAAAAAACAGTTCATAGTTTCAAACTGAAAATTGTTTCCTAGAGTGATACAAAAAGGAAGAAAATACATTCTGTAAGGTTCGATTTCCATCACAGAGATAAAGAGAATAACAAAACGAAACAGATATTTTCATTTCAGAAAAACCATTTGAGTCTATAAAATTTGCAGCCAAATACTGTTGTATTATTTTTCCTTTTGTCTATTGATATACTATTGAATGTGAAAACATTGACTAATTGTGTGAATGTAATAAGAACAAAAATAAAGCATCATTGAAACTCAAGCGCATAGAAGTAATGTTGAGTACAAGCATCAGAGTAGTCAAAGAAAATTACGAGTTGAAGGCACAAGATTTCGGCAAGTTCACACAAGCGAAAGCATTTCAAAAGTACATTTGAATTAACAGATAAATAACCATTCCCAGGTATTCAAAAAATTTCTTTCTGACGGAATTCAAAAATAACAATTTTTTAATTTATTATAAATATAAATGTCTCTGAAGAGTCCTGGAGGACTATAAACGAGTATTAAATATCGATTTATAGATCAGAGTTACAAGTTGGGATTTTCGAAACCCAGAACTTACAGCATGTAAACCAAAGACAAGCCAACAAACAGAAAGAAGAGGAAGAACAAAGGGTGGAACACAGAATTGTTTTTCAAACCCTAGTCTTTTTACACTAGAAAAAACTTCGACAATTGAATTAACACAAAGAAAATTACAAAGAAAATCAAGGACAGAAACCCTGCTCTAAACCAGTCTAGTTCAAATTAATAGAGACATATCAAGAAGCGACCCTACCCATTTAAGTTAGGGTTGATAACTGTGAAAGCGAGAAGATCTCAAGCGGCCAAAGACTATAACCACCTGCAGAGGAACGAAAACTATAAGGGATTGGTATCCATGCAAATTAAGAGCATAGTATAAAGATTTAAGCCAAGAAAAAGTAAATTAATTTCAGAGTATAGTTACCTGGGCAAAGAAACGTCAACGAAAGTGAATTTTTGGTCAAAACTCCGCAAGGGCCTGCTCACAAGGAGCGAGAACATTAGAGCCTAGTAAAAATATTGGAAGAATTGAAGCATGGAAGGATAGTTTACCTTTTGAAAGCCGAGTTGAGCTGAGGCAAGTGTCGAAAGAAATCCTCATAGAATTTTGACCTGTAAGTGACAAAAATAATAAGTTAAAAGCATCATTAGATTGGAGACGGAGATCGATAAATTTTTTTGGACCAAACAAGTATACAAAGGAGGTGAATAAGTTAATGAATCGGAAGATTACTACCTTGCGAAGGACTACTGAGAGACATGAAAGGACTTTGGCAAGAAATCGTGCCACAGAGACAGAGTAAAGAGCCAAATAAGCATCATATTGGTGGAGCAAACACAAGGTAAAAACCCTCACAATGATGGACCACACAGAAGGAAACCCTCACATAGTCGAACAAGTGAAAAATGAAAACCGACTGAGTGGTGTTAGGGTTTGAGAACTGCATGGGAGTGTGAATTTCGAGAACAGGACAAGTGTCAATCGTGACAACTCACAAGGACCAGTGGAATAAATAAAAATTGCTTGCAATCAACAAACCAAAATTGTCAACGCACCATACGAATATCACACATATCAAACCAATAATTTTACGATTATTCAAATCTGTAATGTGTATGTGAAATGAAAATTCATATAATATAAACTGTGAAATATATTAAAGTTTTGTTCAAATAATTTTGAGCGTAGATTTGGTGTTAAGGGTTGGGCCCCATCAATTTTGGTATCAGAGCAAGGCTGTGATTAGAAGAAATGGAGGTTGGTCGACGAGGTCGAGGAAGAGGTTTACGCAGAGCAGTAGATGAAGGACTAAGGGAAGATATCCAGATCCTTAATGCCCGATTATTTGCGGTAGAAGCAGGAAGAAGAAGGGATCCTGAGGGAGGAGATGTCAGTGATAACAAAGCTGCAGAGACGAGATATGGTTCAGATGGAGAAGGACTTGAACTCAGAAATTTTAGGTCAGTTTTGTTAGCAAGTAGTAAGCCAAAGCATGATATTTCTACTTCTGATGGAAATTTATCAACAGAGGTGCTGTTGGATTGGCTCAGTGAGCTAAATAAATATTTTGACTATGAAGAGATCAGCGAATATAAGAGAGAAAAATTTGTTGCCACCAAGTTGAAAGGACATGCATCCTTATGGTAGGATAGTGTCCAGGCAGAGAGGAAAAGGTTGAATAAGCAACCTATAAAGAAGTGGGCCAGGATGGAGGCCAAAGTGAAGGGTAAATTCCTACCCAAGGATTACCAGATTATGATGTACAAACAGGTACAAAATCTGAGACAAAGGGGGTTGACTGTTAAGGAATATACAGAAGAATTCTACAGAGTGAATTTGAGAGATGGTTATGTAGAATACACCCCTCAAAAGACAACAAGGTTCGTGAATGGATTGAGGGGGGGAATACTAGACGAAATAGTATTCTCTCACCCAAAACCACAGATGAGGCATATCAGTGTGCCTTAAAAGCAGAGGAGAAAATAAACAGGAAGTAGAATGCCAGAAGAGGAGGAGGATCTCGTAGAGGAAAAGGATGAGCCTTTGGTAGAGGTAGAGCTGCCAATCCTAGTGATGAAGGTAGCAGTTCTAAACCTCAAGGAACAGAAGAAAGAGACAATAACACTAGAGGGGGAAGGCCATACCAGTGTGGAAGAGGTAATGGCAGAGGCAGAGGAGCTGATATTCAGTGTTATAGGTGCCATAAGTGGGGGCACAATTCTTATGAATGTCTTGAGGGTGAACCAGTAGGAGGTAGAGGAACATATGTTGCCCAGATGGAGGAAGCAGAAGCACCACCCCAAGAGGTAGAGAATGTACTAGAGACAGGGGAGGCCTTGGTGCTGAATAAAATGTTGTTGAAACCAGCAAAAGAGGTAGTTGAACCGGATCAAAGAAAAACCTTTTTCTGGGCAGTTTCCAAATCACATGGTAAATGCTACAAACTGATAATTGACAAGGGAAGTACAGACAATTTGGTAGCCACAGAAATGGTGGAGAAGTTGGGGTTGAAGAGGATGAAACACCCCACTCCCTAAAAGGTGTCGTGGTTACAAAAATGGCATCATCTGTTAGTTGATGAGCAGTGTGAAGTTGAGTTCCATATTGGTAGGTATAAGGACAAGGTTATTTTCAATATTATGCCTATGGACGTGTGTCAGATACTATTAGGGAGACCATGGCAGTATGATAGGAAAGTGGTGCATGATGGGAAGACAAACTGTTGCAAGTTTTTCAAGGATGGGATTAAGCATACACTTGTACCCATCAAGGAAGAAGAGACAGTAGAGACCAGTGGAGTCAAAGTGTTGTTGGTGGGAGGAAAAGAATTCTTAAAAAAAATCGAGGATAATGAAATCAAATTTTTTGTTGTAAGGAGGCAAAAAATAGTGGTATTGCATACAAAAATTACAGATTTACCCGAAGAAATCCAAGTTATGTTGCAAGATTTTGGTGACATTATAGTGGCTGATTTACCAAATGAGTTTCCTCCTAAGAGAAGTATTAGTCATCATATAGATTTTATACTAGGAGCTAGTTTACCAAATAAGGCACTGTACCGAATGAATCCTAAGGACAATGAAGAGATTAGGAAGCAGGTATAGGAACTGTTAGACAAAGGGTTGATAAGGGAAAGTTTGAGCCCCTGTGCAGTTCCAACATTTTTAGCTCATAAGAAGGGTGGAGAATGGCAGATGTGTATAGATTCGAGAGCTATCATTAAAATCACTATTAGATACAGGTTCCCATTGCCACGAATACATGACATGATGGACTGCTTGAGTGGAGTAGCATACTTCTCAAAGATCGATCTGAAGAGTGGTTACCACTAGATTCGAATTCGAGAGGAGGATAAATGGAAAACAGCTTTCAAGACAAATGAAGGGTTGTATGAGTGGCTGGTAATGCCATTTGGTTTGAGTAATTCCCGTAGTACATTTATGCAGCTAATGAACGAAGTGCTGAAAGAGTTCATTGGGAAATTTGTGATTTTTTATCTGGATGATATTTTGATTTTCAGCAAGACTAAGGAAGAACAATTTCGACATGTTCGAAGTGTATTGGAGAAATTGCAGCAGAACAAGCTGCTGATAAATCTGAAAAAATGTACCTTTTCTCAGAAATAATTGGTTTATTTAGGTTTTCTGATTGCAGAGAATGAGCTGAAGATGGACCCAGAAAAAATTTCAGTTATTGTTAGTTGGCCATCCCCAAAGAATCTGTTTGAGGTTCGAAGTTTTCATGGGTTGGCAAGTTTTTATCAAAATTAGATAGAAGATTTTAGTGGAATCTACGCACCTATGTTGGATACGATCAAAAAGGAAAATCAGCCTTTCTGTTGGACAGAAGTAGCAGAGAGAATTTTTCAGACTTTGAAGAAAAAGATCACTGAAAGACTGATTTTGAGGTTGCCTGATTTTAACAAACTTTTTCAAGTTCATTGTGATGCTAGTGGTACATCCATTGGGGCAGTACTTAGCCAGGAGGATAGGCCAGTCGCTTATTCCAGTGAGAAGTTGAATGAAAGCAGGAAAAAGTACTCATCCTATGATAAATAATTTTATGCTGTCATCCAAGCGCTGAAGCATTAGAGACATTATTTATTAGGTAATTAATTTGTTTTATTTTTTTATAATTCTGCATTACATTATATTATGTTGCAGCACAAGTTGAACCATATGCATGTAGAATGGGTTGAGTATTTGTAGAGTTTCACATTTGTGTTGAAACACATTAGTGGACAGGCCAACAAGGTCGTAGATGCGTTGAGTAGAATAGCTTTTCTCTTACAAGAGAGTATGATACAAGTGCTGGGTTTTGAGCATTTGAAGGACTTGTATCAGACAGATGCAAATTTTAAAGAGGCTTATGAAGACTATCAAAATCCTTTGCTAAGAAACAATAGTCCATGGTTGTACTATAATATGCAGGAAGGATTGTTATTCAGAGGAGGATAGTTATGAATTCCCTATTGTTTGATGAGGGAGAAAATTATTCGGGAAAAGCACAGTGGAGGTCTAGCCGGACATTTTGGCATAGACAAGATATTATCACAACTCGGACATTTCTATTACTGGCCAAAGATGCGACGGGACGTGCAGATATATGTGAGAAGATGTAAAAATGTGCCAATTGGTGAAGGGACACAACTAGAATACGAGACTTTATACGCCACTACCTATTCCAAGTAGACCGTGGGACTCAGTCAGCTTGGACTTTGTCTTGGGTCTGCCTAGGATGCAGTGAGGTTTTGACTCGGTGATGGTGGTAGTAGACAGGTTTTCTAAAATGGCACAATTCATTCCTTGTCGAAAAACCAGTGATGCAACTCATGTAGCACACTTGTTTTTCACGAAGATCATCAGATTGCATGGAGTGTCGAGGTCCATTATTTCTAACAGGGATGTGAAATTCACAGAACATTTTTGGCATACCCTGTGGAAGAAGTTGGACACTTAGTTGAATTTCAGCTCCGCATATCACCCACAGACTCATGGGGAAACGGAGGTTGTGAACAGGAGCATGGGAAATCTGCTACAAAGTTTGATTGTTGAAAATTTGCAGATGTGGGATCGTGTACTTTCTCAATTAGAAATTTCTTATAATTATTCACCAAATCACAGCACAAGATACAATCCTTTTCAGGTTCTGTATGGCATGCATCCTCGTGTAATACATGAACTACGGGATTTGGGAAAAATTGAAAGAGGGAGTGCTGATGGGGAAGATTTCACCCAAGAAATGAGCGATTTACATGAGCAGGTGAAGTCAAAATTGTATGGCAGCAATCAAAAATACAAGCAGCAAGCAGATTTGAAGAGGCAGGAAGTTCAGTATACTGTAGGGGACAAAGTTCTTACACATTTACACAAAGAACATTTTCCTAAGGGAAAATATAACAAGCTAAAGTTTAAGAAGATTGGCCCCTATAAAATTCTTCTAAAATTTTCCAACAATGCCTATGAATTACAACTACCACTAGGGGTAGGCATATCACCCATTTTTAATGTGGTAGATTTGTTTCCATATACTACCAATCCCATAGACAACAGGGTAGCATGGCCAAAACAGGACACCCAGTTTGACAGTGGTTCTTGGATGAGGAAAATGCCTACGGCACAACCCCTTGAGATCGAGAGCATTCTCGACACACAGGTAGCCAAGCGCACTCGCAGGAAGGAGTACTTCGGTACCTTGTCAAGTGGAAGAACTGTCCCATTGCGGACAGTTCGTGGCTTTACCCAGCGCAAATACAGAAAGCAGGCTATTCTGTTGAAGATCTCATGGAACGGAGCCATGAATTTTTGTTACCTTGGGAGTCTGATGCAGGAGCATCCAACTCAGGGTAGAAAAAAGTGACAGGTTTTTGTCTTACTATTACAATTGATTTCTGACAGGTCATTGAACCTTTGGTTTTAATTTTTATTTTAGGAAATCACCATTAGGGCCAAAATTTTAATTAAGTTCTGTAATTTTACTTAAAGGTTTTCTTTTAACTTGCATTTGAAATTCGTTCTTACATTAAAAGAACATAGTCAAGAATGTAGTTGTAAAAAAAAACGGCTGACAGTTTCAAACTGAAAACTATTTCCTATAGTGATACAAAAAGGAAGAAAATACATTCTGTAAGGTTCAATTTCCATCATAGAGAGAAAGAGAATAAAAAAATGAAACAGAGATTTTCATTTCAGAAAAACCGTCTGAGTCTATAAAATTTGCAGCCAAATATTGTTGTATTATTTTTCCTTTTGTCTATTGATATACTATTGAATTTGAAAACATTAACTAATTGCGTGACTGTAATAAGAACGAAATTAAAACATCACTGAAACTCAAGTGCACAAAAGTAACATTGAGTAGAGGCATCAGAGCAGTCAAAGAAAATTACAATTTGAAAGCACAAGATTTCGGCAATTTCACACAAGCGGAAGCATTTCACAAGTACATTTGAATTAACCGATAAATAACCATTCCCAGGTATTCACAAAATTTCTTTCTGACCGAATTTAACAAGAATGGTTTCTTTCATTGATTATAAATATAAATGTCTCTAAATATTCCCCAAGGACTATAAACGAGTATTACAAATCAAGTTACAGATCAGAGTTACAAGTTGGGGTTTTCGAAACCTAGTACTTATAGCATCTAAACCGAAGACAAGCCAACAAACGGAAAGTGGTGGAAGAACAAAGGGTGGAACACAGAATTGTTTTTCAAACCCTAGTATTTTTACACTGGAACAGACTTCGACAACAGAATTAACACAAAGAAAATTACAAAGAGAATCGACGACAAAAACCCTATTCTAACCCAGTCTAGTTCAAATTAACAGAGAAATATCAAGAATTGACCCTACCCATTTACGT
The DNA here is from genome assembly GCA_034641835.2 of Pinus albicaulis. Lineage (NCBI taxonomy): Eukaryota > Viridiplantae > Streptophyta > Pinopsida > Pinales > Pinaceae > Pinus > Pinus albicaulis. Next base: position 535,471,695 of record CM076584.1, read on the forward strand.
TAGGGTCGATAAATGTGAAAGCGAGAAGATCTCGAGCGGCCAAACACTATAAACACCTACAGAGGAACGAAAACTACAAGGGATTAGTATCCATGCAAATTAAGAGCATAGTATAGAGATTTAAAATAAGAAAAAGTAAATGAATTTCAGAGTATAGTTACATGGGTGAAGAAACATCAACAGAAGTGAAGTTTTGGTCAAAACTCCGCACGGGCCTGCTCAGAGGGAGCAAGAACATTGGAGCCTAGTAAAAATATTGGAAGAACTGAAGCATGGAAGGATAGTTTACCTTTTGAAAGCCAAGTTGAGTTGAGGAAAGTGTCGAAAGAAACCCTCAGAGAATTTCGACCTGTAAGTGACAAAAAGAATAAGTTAAAAGCATCAGTAAATTGGAGATGGAGCTCGATAAAAAAATTTGGACCGAACAAGTATACAGAGGAGGAAAATAAGTTAAGAAATCGGAAGATTACTACCTTGCGAAGGACTCCTAAGAGCCATCAAAATAATTTGGCAAGAAATCATGCCACAGAGATAGAGTAAAGATCTGAATAAGCATCATATTGGCAAAGCAAACACAGGGTAAAAACCCTCACACTGACGGACCACACAGAACGAAACCCTCACAGAGTCGAACAAGTGAAAAATGAAAACCGACTAAGTGGTGTTAGGGTTTTAGAACAGCCTGAGAGTCTGAATTTAGAGAACAAGACAAGTGTCAATTGTGACAGCTCACAAGGACCAGCGGAATGAATAAAAATTGATTGCAATTAACAAACCAGAAATGTCAACATACCATACGAATATCACAAATATAAAACCAATAATTTTACTATTATTCAAATCTATAACGTGTATGCAAAATGACAATTCATATAATATAAACTGTGACATATATTAAAGTTTTGTTCAAAGAATTTTGAGCGCATATTTGGTGTTAAGGGCTAGGCCCAATCATCCCACATTTACCCAAGCTAATAGGTCCATCATGGTAAACGTGTAACGAGAGGCCATTATGATGTGATTCAACTTTCTAGGTCATCTTAAGGAAGTGGCACCGATGGAACACAACCAAATTGACCTTCTACACATGTTACAGAGCCTTCAGGATCCAACCCACCCTTCCAGGTGACCAACCCTTGAGGAAACCCTATGTTTTTACCTAATTAGAACCCTAGACATGCCCTTTCCAGGCCCTCCAAGTGACTGAGAGCCTTAGTTGCTCCGATGAGCCTGCCTAAGTGCAACAATAGCCTTTTTTTACCATTTATATTGCAGTTACTACGAGATTTAAGTCTATTTTCAAGGGCTAGGATCCTGTCACTACCTGGAAACTCATGAAACTTCCAGATATCATAAAATAAATGAAGACAATGTTTTTAATAAAAAACTTGATAAAGTACTTGACTGGAAATTTACTTGGTATGACATACATTTTGTCAAACATGTCACAAATATGCATCGCACATATTATAACAACATATCTGAGCATATAGGTATCATACTTATCTGAAAATCCATAAGAAGCATTGATTCCTTAAAACATTAGTTACAATATCATCTATTAGGTAATATATTTATTGTTCATTTACTTAAAATTCAAAACATGATTAGATCCATAAATCATCACTGTCATAAAACATACTGATAACTAGCATATCAGCAACAAAAATAGCAAGGATACATCAGCCATAATATCCACATATTAACCAGTACACTTGCACATGAAACACCAAGTAGAAGAAGCTATTAATAATAAATTATAAGGCCAACCAGGTTCGATACTTCCACGAACCACTTGACCATATATTGGCTGAACCAAATATTTCTTTCATTCAGTCACCCTCTTGCCACATTTCAAGAATGAATGTGTTATGTCATGAAACAAATCCAGAAAAATTGAACCAGGGCTTCCAGTGGCCAAATAACCTCGACCCTCAACCATTGATTCCACCTCATGGTTGTAAATCACTAGCCATCCCCAAATTGGTCTCTACCTAAGTTTTCTAGGGCTCCAGACCATTTTTTCCAACCAAGGATCAACGACTAGTAACTCAACCCATAGTTGTTGTCAAGCTCCAAAGTTTTTTTCCAACCAAGGCTTCGGGACTAGTAACTCAACCAACCAAGGGCTTCAGAGTGTTTGTCCACCCAAGGGTTCAAAACTAGTAACTCAACCAAAGATGTTGCAGGCATCCATAGTGTTTTTCAAACCAACGCTCCAAGAACTAATAAATCAATGCATAACCGAAGGAACATTAGAACCAACCGGAAAAAAAAGGTAAATACTCCCACAACACCATGACTATCCAGGAAATGAAAAGGCTAGGAAAAAACACTATCAATTTATAAGAAATCATCCATTACAATGGAAGATCATAACAAGGAAACCACATGCATGTTTTATGCATGCCTAAAATATTAATGAAATCATACATGCAACTCGGTACTAGCAAGAAAAACCTATTGTAGCTACTGATCCTGGTGTCCTATGCGCTTTCCTTACTTTCCTTTTACTGCATGCTTCAAATCCCAAGTATGCCACACTCCTCCAAGAGTTCTCCAAGGAAACTCTAAGTGTCAAAGAGTGTCAGAGAGAGAGAGAGAAAATGAGATATCCAAAAACTAAACCGCAAAAAGCTAAACTGAAAAAAAGTAAGAACTGATTGTCATAATCCTTTTTATTAATTAGGCCTCTATTTTCTTCAATTTCTATTGTTTTCCTTCATTTTCCTCCTCACATGAAAAATGTGACCTTTCACCTTCCTTTTCTCTGAATTTCCATTATTATCATAAACAAAATGTCCATAAATGCCTCATTCCTTTCCAAATCCTTATCCATCTCCTTTTTGAATTTCCATATCCATAATAAACCATATGAACACCCACACTAGGATTTTTTTCCCAGCATTCAACTTGGAATATGTGTCCCATGAACATGGTTATTATCTTGCCTTTATTAACTTTATTACATGTATTTTTGACCAGGGAAATTACAGAATCCCCCCCCCCCCCCCCCAATTGGGGGAACACCATCCTTGATGTTCAATGATACCTACAACCAACAAGATTGTTGAATGAAAAACATAATCTCCATGGAGCTTTATAACATAGCTCATTATAGTATTTATAATGATCAACCTATTGAGAAGCGACCAACATGACTACATAACAACATAACAACCATAATGACATGACACCAAAACCATGTATTGGAGGATTATAACACAACTAATGGCGATATTTACATCCATATACATATGTACAGATAAAAAAAAATCATACCAAAAACATATACCAAAACATTCTCTCAACCAACAAATAGAGAAGATACATATTAAGCATCTAATATTCCATCTCCCATGTAGCTTCATCAGACCCAGAGTGCTTCCATTGCAATTTTACCTACTCGATTTCTCAGTTTCGGAGCGTGAGCATATTTCTCTGCAAAATTCACTGAGCTACCAGTTGGAATTCTCCTTCTGGATCCACCTATAATAAATACAAGTCAATCACATGATCATCCTCTTAAAAATACTTCTTATGTAATAACACATGAAACCATCATGGAATCATTGTCGGATGTAGTAAAAGTCAGTAAAATACTGGTCCAATCCTTTTAAGAATCTTGAAAGGTCAACAAATAATTTCCAGCTTGACACATGATCCAATCTTCAAGGAGATCTTCCTTAGCTTGATGCGTAAGTACACATGATATACAACCTGAAACTCCTTAAACAACCTCTTCCGATATGCATAGATTTTCTGCCTGTCTTATGTTTCCTTTAGATTATACTTTATTACATACATTTCCTATTCAATCTATGCCAAATTATTCATTATTATCAATACCTTGTTAGCTAGATCACTCCAACTGATAGGAGTATTATATCTTCGCCCATTGATTTCCTCAAACAGACTCATCCTCAATGAGTCGTGATACCCATTTTTGTAAGAAAAATAAACCTACGAAATATACTCCTCCCAATTTCATTATTGATTCATCACATACATCCTTGAAATGTTCTCTAGAGTCCTATTGACCCTTTCTATCTATGCATATGTCTGTGGATGATAAGTTATGCTGAAGGCAAACTTTGTTCCCAAACCTACAAACAAATCCTTCCAAAACTTGGAAGTGAATTTAGTATCCCTGTCTAACACAATCTGCTTCAGAAAACCATGCAATATGACTTCATCTCTCATGAATAATTGTACTTCATCATTAGCTGAATATGTAGACTTCACTAGAATGAAGTGTGCTACCTTTGCTAGCTTGTCAATCAAAGCCATAATCGAAACATGCTGTCTAGATGTCCTCGACAAACATGTGATGAAGTCCATGGAAATTACCTCCCATTTCCAATCTGGAATCGAAATTACTTTTAGTAATACACCTGGGTGCGTCCACTCTGCTTTTACCTATTAACAATGCAAATACCTAGCTACAAATTCCACCACTTCTCTCTTCAAATTAAAATAGTAGTAAAAATTCTTTACTATTGCCAAAATATTCTCATATCAACTTGGCATGGAATTCTCTAAATATAAGCTTCTTGAGATAGCTTCTATCTAGTATATTTATCCTATCCCTAAATCTAAACAATCCATCTCCTATAATATGATAGTCAAAATCGTGTGCACCTGTACCTGTACCTGTACTCTATTGTAAATTGTTCTTGTAGATCTATCACATAAGAACTCATATTTATTTGTGATTTAACTATATACTTTTTATGGCCTAAATCTACCTCAGGCTGAAAGAAGGCAGATTTCAGGGTAACATCAAACCACGATCAGTCTGGTAGCTAGACCTACCAGATCAGTAGAGGGCTCTCTCCAGGTCAATCTCAGAAAAAATAATCAATAGGGCTTGAGATGACTTGAAATAAAGGATGATTTTAGGCTAGGTATATAAGTAAAGGAATTGGATTTTTATTTTGGGGGTTTTGTTGGAAACAAAGGGAAAGGCAGTTTTGGGTTTGGGGATGAGGCCTAGTTTTTTGCAGAGTTCTGAATGGGGCAAGAAAGACAATTTTTTTGATGCTTTGAATTGAATGGATGGATATTTTTAGACCGCTGAGGGGCTGAAGAGGGAAAGTGGATTTCAATAATCCTCTTCAAACAGATGAAAACATGGAAAATTAAACAAAACTGAAGGCAGAGCAAAGCAATCTAATGAATTCCACCTTTATAATGCATTTGTTTAATTTAAGAAGAAAGGAGAAGGGAAATGATACACATAAACATCAATGAAATTACAATCATATAGAGAAACACACCATCAAAACACAGAGCCACATGGATCCCAAAGAGTGCTACAAACCCTAGTCTATTCCTTTGCCAAAATTGCAGAGATGAAATGTACAATGAAGTGCCAAGCAATCCCAAGTGTCCAACCCTGAAAATGACTGAAGAACTACAAGATATAGACATGCCTAACTCATCCCCATGCCTCTATGGGTCGAGCTCATCATTCTAGGAGCTATTTCAACCATATCTAAACTAAGAACTGGAAAATAGGCAATGAAACAACTTGGCTCTATATGATAGGAAACTGATTCATTCACTTACATTTCACTTTTTGGTGAATGAATCTACTTGGATGAGTAAAAATGTGCCAAAATTACATAAAATTCATGAAATTACATCAATTTACATCAAGAGTTACATGAAAAAGTCAAAGTAGCCAAAAATAGGTGAAAATCTGAGCTGCTGAGTGAAAAATAGGCCAAATTTCCCAATGCGCCGCGCCTGAAATCTCTATGCGTAGCACAGCTTTGAGGCTAATTTTGATGGCCTTATTGAAGTCCACATTGAGTGCAGAATAGCTCGTTAGAAAGCCCTGCCTGTCTAATTTCCAACCCAAGTATAATTTCTGAATTTGGTTTCCATTTGCCCCTCCATAAATCAAATCTCCCAACACTGCTTCCTGTGTGTCCGAAAAGTGGCAGAAAGGCCATTTTTGAGGTGTTTTTGACCCTTTAGGCAACCCATAACTTGTCAAAATTCTTAGGTAAGGGGTAGGCATGCATAAATTTTGATGAAAAATCCAGAAATCCAAATTTTTCCTCCAAAGGAGCTACCAATTATAAGCGTGCGCCAAGTGGTGTTACGCGTCGGGCGGAAAAATCTGTGTTTAGGCCAAAAAATTCAAAATTGACAAAAAATTTCCCAAATTTCTTGAAATTTGGGATGAATGTCCACCATCAAGCACTATGTTGGGCCAAAGAAGCTTCGGCCAAAATGTGGAGTCTATCATGCCTTTTACGATGCTTTAGTGCCCTCTTTAGCCTTGCTTTCAGGATCTTGTTCCTCGCTTTGCAAACATGATTTCGCGCCCAATAATGGTTCTTCATGTGTCTAAGCATGTTATTTTCCTTGTTTTCCTTTTCCAATAGCTTCTCAAGATGAATATTGACCCTCTCAAGCCAAGTCTCTCTATCAGCCTCAATCTCCCGCTCAATAGGTGTCATCTCCATTTGGCTTCTTTGGGCCGCTTGCCGGTTTTCACAGATGTTTTGCAACTCAATGACTGTTTTCTGATCCTCCAACTATTTTTTCCACTGCTCCAAGTAATTTATGATCCATTGGTCTCTCTGCAACTTGACGGTTGATGTGTCAATCTCCGCCTTCTGCTCCTGAATGGTCTCCCTCAACTTTGAGCTTGGAGAGCTCAGATCCTCATCAATAAGTATGAAATCATTATCCTAGCCTCCCAAAGGGCACTCATCTTGCATAAGCCTCTTACCTCTATCCTGTACCTATACCTGTGCCGCTGATGATGGAAACGAGACCCCTTCCACCCCATGTGGAGATAGTATTCGTCGGGCAGCTGCAAATAATACTCTGGTGCATCTCTGATAAGTAACAAACACTGGCACACTGATAGGTTTTGTCTCGTGACCTTCAGGCTGATGTGAAGGTTCACCTGGCTCATGAACAACCTTCGGAGGAACCTGAGGAGCTGTGAAGAAATCACGGGAAATGAAATACTCCCATGAAATGCCCTGCAATCCAAGCTGATGTACAACCACGATCTTGATGAGTGCATAGTGATAAATACTGTTGTACTGCTGCTCGGGAGTTTTCTTTGATATTTTGACACATAAAATAAGGTATGTTCATCATTCTCACTCTAGTGAAATGCATCAATAACCTGATGTGGTAGGCATAGAGGCGTGAAAACTGGCCCTCACAACTGAAATATCTGATAATGAGTTTTATCAGAGGCGCATAGGATTCCTTTAGGAACTGGAATGGGAACACCTTGCTGAGCTACCTCACAAAGCTAGGCTTGATGTATGGTTCATAATGCACTATGTCCACCTGTTGTCTTTTGTTTCACTATTCACCCACATTTGGTATTCCGGTTGCTTGAGAGATGGTTTCTGGTGTCAAAGTGAAATTTACACCAGCAAGAGTTACCTGACTATCATGTAAATGCAATACAAACAAACGAGCCAACTCCTGATGATGATGGATCCTAGCAATCATTTCACAATACTGATAGCATGACTGCTCTCAAAAACATGCCATGGCAAGTGGGCAAGCCTGCAACTAAGTCAATGAGGTGGGCTCTTCTCTCACATGTTTTCCACCTTTACGAGGCCTTCTAGGTGCATGTAGCTCAGTGGTAGAATCACTATCTCTTTAATATGACGTATCAGTGTTTGTCTCCATGATGTCCATACAAGGTGTATGTTGTATTGTATAAGATGAAAATGAGAATTTGGTGCTTTAGTTTCAATTACCAAATATATGTCAAAGGGGAAGGACTATAGGAGAAATAGGGCAGTGAGAATAATGGGGCTAATCAAGTGATAATTTTCCTTTTGGAATTTTGACGAATGTAGGGACAATGGACAACCACTTGACTATTTGGGAAACTTGGGGTTTGGGAATTTTTTACCAGTGAGATGGGAAAGGGAGAATGATAGGAAATTAAATGACTTAGGGATAGGTATATTGGAAATGAGATGATATGAGTGGGCTTTAGGGATGTAAGGGGATAGGGAATGGACTTGTATTTATGGTATAACAGTGAGAGGGAGGAATAAACAGTGAGGAATGAACAAGTGTGGCACCAAAACAAATTTTAAAAATTCAACTTCAAAACCCTAAGGAGGAAATTCAACAAGAGGATAGGGTTTATAGTTTTGGCATTCAAATTCTCCAAAATGCATTTTCAAATACTTGTAAATGAAAACTACAGTCTCACATGAACTTATTTGGACAAATTAGAGCGAGCGATTTGGAATTTTTTGGAGGCAATGACAAAAATTTGGGTGTCGGCCCTGTGCGCTGTGATACTGGCCCAGTGCGCCGCGACCATTCTATGCGCCGATCCAATTAAAAAATGCACATAGGTGAACGACCCTATGCGCCGCACTCAACCAGTGCGCCATGCCCAACACCCAGTGCGCCGCGACAGTAAACTTCACCCACAGTCCGCCCTTCAATGTTAGGTCCCTATATCACTAGTATAGCCCCTTATTATTGTTAGTGTAAACCCCTTATTGTTATTATTGTACCCTTGTAACCCCCATTTTGTTATTATTGTGCCCTTAAATTATTATTGTTAGGTCGGCTAGGATTACATTGTGGCCCACTAGGATTACATTATGGCCCCATGGACTCCTATATATAGAAAGGAGGTTTTGTGAAATGTATCATCCAAGAATTGTTCATTTATGTAATGTATTGGAGGTTGCCCCCTCGAAGTGGCTCATTTCTAAGGCGTTTATATCTCTTTTCTTCTCTTTTTGGAGCTGGTTACACAACATTTGGTATCGGAGCTTTGGATTCTAGGGTTTCGCTGCTCCAAACAGGTCATCGTGGAATTTTCGCTATAACGTTTTTTCTACGAAGTTTCAGAAGCCGAAATTTTTAGGGTGCGAAGAAAAAATCTTGAGGAAGCCTGTGTAAAAATTTCAGATTTTGTTTCGCAATAATTTCGGAGATATCATCTGTGGAAGTCAGGTATTTTCTTAGGCTCCTAAACAGGTCATCGTGGAATTTGCGCTTTAAATTTTTTTCTACAAAGGTTCAGAATCTGAAATTCATATGGTGCGAAGCTGATATCCCAAGGAAATTCATCAAAAAATTTCAGAGCTTGGTTCGCAATATTTTTAGAGATATGATCTGTGGAAGGTAGTGCTTTTTCAGGCTCCTGAATTTCATCTTAAAGAGGTGATCGTGGGAAAAGTTCAATAAATCTCTCTTGTCAATTGGATTAAAGATGCGGTCATCAATAGGATAATTACACGGCACACGGTTTGTGGCTATGTTTAGATCCAAAGGAGGAAACGGTGACACGTGGCAAGTCGTACAATTTTTCTCTACTGAACCAGTCCAAAATTGGGTCATTGTGGGAGATTGGACATAACTTTGTCTTGGAGAATCAAGAGCAGGGTGAGACCTGGCATTTGAAGAACACTTTAGAGGGCTACTACGAATGAATTTGGATATCAATTTCAATTACGAAGCCATTCAATTTCAATATCGAGCTCCTCAAAGCTAGTAAAGGTGTGTATTTGTTTTACGGTCACATAGTCTTGTTGAAGAATCAAGTTGAATTGATTCCAAGGGAATCTTGTAGAAGAGATATCAATATTGGATTCTAAAATGGCCCCCAAAAAGAATTCAACACCCATTAAGCCTTCCGAAGGCTCTACTATGACTCATGAAGATGAAGAATTGCAACATGATCTATCAAAATTACAAGAGCAAGTGCAACAAATTTCACTCTCGCAAAAAGCAACAAAAAATGAAATGGAAGTTTTGAAGAAAGGCGTGGAAGTGAAGATGGACGGTTTTAAGAAAGGCATGGAAGCTAAAATGGATGGCGTGGAAGTGAAGATGGACGGTTTGAAGAATGACATGAAAGACAACATGGAAAACATGAAGAATGATCTAAAAGAATACATGGAAGGCTTGATGACAAGCTTAAAACCAGAAATGATTCCTAATGGCGGAAATATAGGAAAAGAACCTCCTAATGAGAACAAAATAAATGTTAATCATGATTTCATAAACTCGAATGTTGGCGGGAAGAACCACCATATTCCAAAAATGGATATGAGGAAGTTTGATGGAAAGGATCCTGTAACATGGATACTAGAGATGGAGCAATATTTTGATCTCCATAACGTGCAAAACACACAAAAGGTACGCATTGCAACTTTACATTTAGAACAAAATACATTTGTATGATATCGATGGCTTTGCTCCCGTAAAAAAATTGTCACTTGGTCAATTTTTACGGAGGAAATGATAGCACATTATGAGGATACAAAGAGAAACACCTTCTTTACCCAATTGATAAATCTCAAACAAAAGGGTTTAGTGGGGCAGCACATTGAGGACTTCCAAAAATTGAATATAAGGGTAACTGATATTCCAGAGGAACACGGGATTGATCTCTTCATAGGCACTTTAAAGGATAACATCCAACATGAAGTTCGCGTTTTGGAACCTGATTCATTGGAGAAGGCATTCGGGTTGGCAAGAAAAATTGAATGTAAAATTATGGCGACAAGGAAGCCTACCACTCACTTCTATAAAGAAGGAAGTGTTGCTATGCCTAGATTTCCACAACCTACAAGGTTGACACCACAAAAATTGGAAGAAAAAAGAGCAAAGGGCTTTGCTACAGTTGTGATAGCAAATACACTAAAGGTCATAAGTGTGCTGAGAAGAAATTATTTTACATAGATTGTGAAGAAGAAGAAGAAAATGAGCAAGAAGAGGATATACACCAGGAACCACCCCTAGAAGAGGAAGAAATGAATCCGACCATATCGTGTAATGCACTGGCAGGAATTACCACTCCTCAAACTCTCAAGATAGAAGGACATATAAAGAAGAAAAGGGTAATAGTGTTGATTGATTCAGGTAGCACCCATAATTTTATTCGTTATAAGGTAGCCAAGGAATTAAATTGTTTCCTATACCCAGCACCAGAATGTCAAGTGATGGTTGCAAATGGAGGAACTATAAATTGCTCTGGAAAATGCCATAATATCAAGCTAACCATGGGGGAATATGTATTGACTAGTCCAATGCTTACCATTCCTATGGGAGGTGTTGATGTTGTACTAGGAGTACAATGGTTACAATCTTTGGGGACGGTAGCTTTTAATTTTCAAGAACTTTTCTTGAAATTTTTTTCAGAAGGAAAGGAAGTCGAATTACGGGGTATTGTGGGGAAGCCAGGAATGATAATAAGCTCTAATGTCATGACAAATAGGAGAAGAACCTCCCGATGAGAAAAAAATAAATGTTAATCATGATTTCATAAACTCGAATGTTGGCGGGAAGAACCACCATATTCCAAAAATGGATATGAGGAAGTTTGATGGAAAGGATCCTGTAACATGGATACTACAGATGGAGCAATATTTTGATCTCCATAACGGGCAAAACACACAAAAGGTACGCATTGCAACTTTACATTTAAAACAAAATACATTTGTATGGTATCAATGGCTTTGCTCCCGTAAAAAAATTGTCACTTGGTCAATTTTTACGGAGGAAATGATAGCACATTATGAGGATATAAAGAGCAACACCTTCTTTACCCAATTGATAAATCTCAAACAAAAGGGTTTAGTGGGGCAGCACATTGAGGACTTCCAAAAATTGAATATAAGGGTAACTGATCTTACAGAGGAACACAGGATTGATCTCTTCCTAGGCACTTTAAAGGATAACATCCAACATGAAGTTCGCATTTTGGAACCCGATTCATTGGAGAAGGCATTCAGGTTGGCAAGAAAAGTTGAATGTAAAATTATGGCGACAAGGAAGCCTACCACTCAATTCTATAAAGAAGGAAGTGTTTCTACTCCTAGATTTCCACAACCTACAAGGTTGACACCACAACAATTGGAAGAAAAAAGAGCAAAAGGGCTTTGCTACAGTTGTGATAGCAAATACACTAAAGGTCATAAGTGTGCTGAGAAGAAATTATTTTACATAGATTGTGAAGAAGAAGAAGAAAATGAACAAGAAGAGGATATACACCAGGAACCACCCCAAGAAGAGGAAGAAATGAATCCGACCATATCGTGTAATGCACTGGCAGGAATTACCACTCCTCAAACTCTCAAGATAGAAGGACATATAAAGAAGAAAAGGGTAATAGTGTTGATTGATTCAGGTAGCACCCATAATTTTATTCATTATAAGGTAGCCAAGAAATTAAATTGTTCCCTATACCCAGCACCAGAATGTCAAGTGATGGTTGCAAATGGAGGAACTATAAATTGCTCTGGAAAATGCCATAATATCAAGCTAACCATGGGGGAATATGTATTGACTAGTCCAATGCTTTCCATTCCTATGGGAGGTGCTGATGTTGTACTAGGAGTACAATGGTTACAATCTTCGGGGACGGTAGCTTTTAATTTTCAAGAACTTTTCTTGAAATTTTTTTCAGAAGGAAAGGAAGTCGAATTACGGGGTATTGAAGGGAAGCCGTGAAGGATAATAAGCTCTAATGTCATGACAAAGCTTCTAAAGAAAGAACAACGAGGCGTAATTGCACAATTATGCTCACTAGAAGTTCCAACATCAAAATCATCTATTTCTGCAGATCTCCAACAAGTCTTGGACAATCATTCCAAGGTGTTTGAAACTCCCAAAGGACTCCCACCTATTCGTGATCATGATCATGCTATTCATTTGATTCCAGGAAGTGTTCCTCCAAACATCAAGCCTTATAGATATCCTTACTTCCGAAAGAGCGAAATTGAACGTATGATTGCAGAAATGTTAGAGGCGGGTATAATTCAACCCAGTCAAAGTTCTTTCTCTGCTCCTGTAGTATTGGTACACAAGAAGGATGGATCATGGCGAATGTGTACGGATTATAGGGAGCTCAATAAGCTCACCATTAAAGACAAATTTCCCATTCCTGTGATTGATGAATTATTGGATGAATTACATGGAGCAATTTATTTTACCAAGTTGGATCTTCGTTCAGGATATCATCAAATTAGAATGAAGACCGAAGATATTCCAAAAACAGCAATTCGAACTCATGAGGGTCATTATGAATTTTTGGTCATGCCTTTTGGCCTTACCAATGCACCTTCTACATTTCAAGGGTTGATGAATTCCATTTTCAAACCCTTCCTTAGAAAATTTGTGCTAGTATTTTTTGATGATATACTAATCTACAGTAGGTCTTGGAAGGATCATGTTGAACATGCTGACAGGGTGCTCAAACCAATTATATGCAAAAAAATCCAAATGTTTCTTTGGAGTACAAGAGGTGGAATATCTGGGTCATATTGTATCTCACGAGGGTGTTAAAGTAGACCCTAACAAAATTAAAGCCATTAAGAAATGGAAAGTTCCCACAACCATAAAGCAGTTGCGAGGATTTCTCGGGTTAACAGGGTATTATCGCAAGTTTGTTAAGAATTATGGGAGAATAGCAGCACCTCTAACAACATTATTGAAGAAAGATGCATTTTCATGGACTCCTGAAGCAACTAAGGCCTTTGAACGTCTTAAGAGGCAATGTGCCTAGCACCGGTCTTAGCTACACCAGACTTCACAAAAACCTTTATTGTGGAATGTGATGCCTCAGGAAATGGAATTGGTGCAGTTTTAATGCCGGAAGGAAGACCCATTGCTTTTGAAAGTCGTCCAATCAAAGGAAAGTATTTACAGAAACCTATTTATGAGAAGGAAATGTTAGCAATACTGCATGCACTAAAGAAATAGAGAACTTACCTAATGGGAAGACACTTCAAGGTAAAAACTGATCATGATAGTCTGAAACACTTTTTGGAACAAAGACTATCTTCAGAAGAGCAGCAAAAATGGGTCACAAAGATGTTGGGTTATGACTTGGAAATAATCTACAAAAAAGGAAAGCTTAATGTTGTTGCAGATGCACTCTCAAGAAAGAATGAAGAGGTGGAAGCATTGCTTTGTGCCATTTCTATTATCCAACCAGATTGGATAGCTGAAGCAAGAGATGAATGGAAGAAGGACAAAGATGTATGGATACTCATTCAAAAGTTGCAGCAAGATCCTAGTACATCTGATACATTTAGTTGGAAAAATGATTCCTTATGGTACAAAGATCGCTTATATCTTTGTAAGAATTCCAACTAAAACAAAAGATTCTTCTGGAATTGCACACTTCTCCTTTAGGAGGACACTCAGGATTTTTAAAAACTTACCACAGGGTGAAGAAAGAATTTTTTTGGGATGGCCTTAAATCTGATATTCGAAAGTTTGTGGCAGAATGTTTGGTTTGCCAGCAGAATAAAGTGGAAACAATCAAGACCCCAGGACTTCTACAACCTTTATCCATTCCAAGTCAACGTTGGGAGGAGATTTCAATGGATTTTATCACGGGTTTTACCTAATTAGAAGGAAAGGTGTCATCATGGTGGTAATTGATGGGCACCCACCGTGTGCCTTTTGTGGGGTTATCTCATCCATTTAAAGAAAATACGGTTAACTCTTACATTTATGGACACAATTCAAAAGATCCTTCAAAACCCAAAAGGGTTATTGTGAGCGGCAGAGATCCCATTTCTTTGAAATTTTGGACGGAGTTATTTTCTTGTTTGGATACTCAATTAGCTCATACCTCATCCTTTATCATCCTCAATATATTAATTGGAAACTAACGAGTAAATAAATACTTGAAGGATATCTTCTTTTTGTGTACGATAAACAAACACGATGGAGTCAGTGGTTACCTCTCATTGAATGGTGGTATAACACTTCCTTCCCATACTTATGCAAAAATGAACCCATTTATGGCATTTTTTATGGATACCATCCACCATCCATCACATCATATTTAAGAGAAAATTTGAACATTCAGAAGTAGTGGAAGATCACATTGAGCATCGGCAAAGAAGTTATCCAACTCTTAAAGGATAACCCTGAAATTTAACACAAAATCGAATGAAACAACGAGCGGATCAACATTGCGAGCGGAAAGTTTTGATGTAGAGGTAGGTATTTTTTATGGCTACAACCATACAAACAAATGTCCCTCAAACGGTAAGAATGATGATAAATTATCGCCAAAGTATTATGGTCCTTACAAGGTGTTGCAAAATATTGGTACTATGGCATACAAATTGGAGCTTCTGCTTCTTGAGAGTGCATCAGGTTTTCCATGTTTCATGCTTAAAGAAGGTTATAGGTGAAAATATTCGAGCTCCGACGATATTTCCGAACTTGATGAGGAATGAAAAATCATATTGAGACACGGAGAAGCGGTCCTTGGAAACAAGAACTCTGTGACTATGGAATCGATCGATTTCGGGTATCTCTTAGTGGAAGAACTTACTCACGGAGATTCTACATGGGAGGATGATATTTTTATCTTGAAGCACCCATGGCTACTCGAGTGTTCGGGACAACACTTTTAAGGAAAGGGGCATGTTAGGTCCCCATATTACTAGTATAGTCCCTTATTGTTGTTAGTGTAACCCCCTTATTGTTATTATTGTACCCATGTAACCCCCGTATTGTTATTATTGTGCCCTTAAATTATTATTGTTAGTTGACTAGGATTACATTGTATTTACATGGAATCCTATGAAAGAAGGAGGTTTTGTAATTTGTATCATCCCGAAAATTTTCCATTCATGTAATATATTGGAGGTTTCCCCCTCGAAGTGGATTATTTCTAAGGTGTTGATATCTCTTTCTTATTTTGGAGTACGACTTCACAACATAGCACTCTAATTGAATCTCTCGACAATCTCAATAGTGTTGCTAAGTGTCCTAAACTCTCTTCCTCGTTTTTTAGAATATACAAATATACCATCGATAAAATACAATAAACATTTTCTAGATAAGGAAGCACCACATTATCCATCATTCATATAAAAGTAGTTGGAGAATTAGTGAAACCAAATGGAAGTACTAGTAACTCATAATTCCCATACACAGTCCTGCCAGTTGTCTTGTATATGTTTTCTGCAGTAGTGTACGATGATATCCTAATATCAATATTTGAGAACAATACTACTCACTAAATACAGTCGAAAAAATCATTTAAACCTCGATAATGGATACACGTTCTTGATGCTCACCTTGTTTAATTTCATGTAATCTATACGAACTTTGAGATTACCATCCTTCTTCTTGAAAAAAATAATCATGCACCCAAGACAATAAAATTGGCTTAATGTATCCATTCCAATCATTTCCTTCAACTTCGACTTCGGATCTACTAACTCTCGAGTACTCATCCTATATGGTGTCTTCAATTTTGGTGTTTCCCATGATAGAATCAATAGAAAGTATACTTCCTTGCGAGGAAGAAATTTTGAAACCTTTTCCGGTAATACATCTTGAAACGATTTCGCAGAGTTGGGAAAACACTGAAAATATATTCACACATCCTTATCCTACATACCTTTATCACTAGAAATTTTCACTTCAAATAACACACGCTTTTCTAGAACTATGCTTTTCTGCATAGTTGTCACTATTTTAATTGATGTTCCTTGCTTCTTACCTATGAAGACCCTTTTTTCCTCATTTCATCCAGAACATTCAATTTGTTTTCATAAAAATACGATTTCGTCTATGAGGATATATATAGTCCATACCCGAAAGAATACTATATGATATAAAGAAATACGTTGCGACCGATAATGTAGGAATACCATTCAACTCAAATACACGAATATTACGAATGATGGAATCAATTCTTTTTATTACCTACGTATTTGTAAAGAATTTGAATGCGCTTCTTACACCACACTTATCCACCGAGGTTGGGATTATCATAACTATACTTAGATCCAAGGCCAATAAAAATAGAAACAACGATGAAAAAAAAAACTTTTCGTCCATCTTAATGATAGATGCATGATGATCTTCCTTTTATCCAAAGCTACATATGTCAGGAACATTCTATCCAACATCCCTCATTGTTTGCATTTCTTGAGCAATATAAATGTCATGAGTCTACCACACGATGTTGTGGAAAATCTCTCCTAATATTGATTTTTGCCACAAGTCCAAAGCGTATGGGCTTCCTATCATGCCCCTATTCAACAGAAGCTGAAATTCTTGTCCTCTCTCAAATGCGTGAAATTCTCATGCAATATTGAATTATGTGTTACTTGTCCTATTTTCCTTTACTCTTATCATTACCTTTCCAATCATGTTTATTCTCAAACATGTGCTTCGATTTCTCATAATCTAGCTTTCCCTTGAATTATGTCGACAAGCTACCAATGGCTTGTTTGAATATTGGGCTTCTCCTCCTTGAGATAGGAACACATATATCCACAACTTTAGAAATTCTTTAGTGTATTCTTCATCGGTCATAGATCCCATCTTTCGCTCATAGAATTTGTTTCCCTGTCATCATAGTGTCTCTCCCAGGTAAATACATCTTCCTTAATAGTCTCTTGAAATCGATCGAAATCGGATCCCCATCATAAAACGGCCTCGACATTATTTGCATCTTCCCACAAAATATCCTCTTTACCTTTAAGACTAAACATATTTATTATGGCCTTGATGTTCTCTAGTAATCATGCGATCTAAAGAGCTTATTCATCCCAAATGCTTAGTACTTCGCACCCTGCGATTTCTTTATCTCTCCATAAAATGTAAGTTTGCATTTATTTCTTAAGTCATCTGAAAATATCCCTGTCATTTCTCCCTATAGACGATAGCGATGATGATGATGATGATGATGTGCCATTAGAACTAGAGCTAGAATAAATTTTTTCCATGTCTCTTCTTTGGTGTATCCGAGGAACCATACATTACCTTATCGTGTCATCTCTACCTAAAATGTTCCATGATGAGACTAAATACCATATACCCCCATTATTCCTATCATCATGTTAATGGATGATACGGGATAGTCCCACAATGCTCTACAAATATCACAACTCTAAAGGATATTTGCATTGACGACTTATTTCTCATGTGCCCTAGAAAGTCTCTCTTGTGATTGAATGATTTGGTCATTATCTGCATTATCATCCTTATTTCTCCCTTTACACTTCTCATAGTTTTTTCTATGTGAGGGGTATTCCTCACCATTGATCCATGAGGGATCTAGAAATATAAGTGGCCTTCAAAATAGCTCAAAAATGAAATTCATTAAAATGAAGTGAAACTAGAGACCATATGTCAATGATTCTTGTCGCCCAGGTTCAATGGTGAGAATGAAACTCAAATATGAGATTGTATTCTCAAGTTATAGGCGGTAAAGGTTAATGAGGGCAAAAATTGGGTAATCCGGCCACACATGATCTGTGCTTTGGATGGGTGATATGGTCACCTACTTAAATCCTCTAATATTAATCTTATTTTTCAAAAAAAGCCAGCTCATACATTGGAATTATCCTATTATATATAAATAATTTTTTTTGGAGGTGGCGAGGTCACGAACCCTTGGACAACCGATATACAAATAGCATCTCTGTGCTTGAGTGACCTCCTCTGGTAGGAAGGAAAGTTGCAACAAGGTTGTAAGAATAGTCATAAATTTCTTTCACTTGGTATGAATTCATTTTCTACTTTAAGGGGACAATTTTACCCATTGTGTTACGAGCATAAAGCCATGATGGAATGGAAACATTTAGAACAAATTAAAGGTTAAAATGTTTAAAATTTACTTTCAGGGGATTTAGGAAATAAGAAATAACATTAGATGTTCCCCTAGACACTCCTAAGACATTTAATAAATATATCGTCTCTCTTTGCATATGTATTTGTGTCATTTCATTATTATTATTTGGACATAAAACTCTTGATGAAGCTAGTGTTAATTTTGTACACCTTGAAAGCATGTGGGAACATGAACAATATGACCTCCCGAAAAGTGAAGCAATATCTAAGAGAAGAGGAGAAAAGCCCTCTTATACTCATTATGAGAAGAAAGGCATGAAGAGGTAAAATTTTTGGAAACTACATCCGGAGGTGGAGACCTAAGAGAAGAAAAAAGAGAAGTAGAAAGAAAGTTGCAACCATGCAAAAAGACAAAGATTAAGAATGAAAGGAGGATGAGAAGATGATAGTACAAGATTTTCATGCGGTGGACCAATTGACCTCGCTTTCAGATTTAGGTGAGTAAATGAAGATTGCACCTCTTGGGATGGAAGGTTATGGACCCATCAAATTAGGTTCATATTCGCATAATGAGACAACTATTTCGGCGGATGTTATACGAAAGTTTAAAAGGGCATAAGATAGGCTTGGATTCAATAACTCTAAAGAAAATCAACCAAATCATTCGGTGGAGATTGTTGAACTTAGGATACTCCTACGAGAACTAGAGACCACGAAAAGGGTTGCATCATTAGTTACAACCCGGAGAGCCTTGGAAAAGTTGTCGCATAACAGGCACGAGTAAAAGTGATTCTTCAAGTTCATGTACTTTTTATTATGATGATTTCACTACTTTTGAGAGACACGCTACGAATCATACTAAAATTATTGAAGGAAATGGGATCTTAGGGAAGGGCCTCAATATTATTGGCTAAGGAATTGTGAAGTCCATCGAATTGAATGAATTTCCTCATTATGTAGGACTTGGATATGTCGGAAAATAGGTTGGGTAATGCTCGAAGAAAACCGATGCATCCGATGATAGATGATAAAGGGCTTCACATCACATTCTAGTGATAATTGAGGCTTCCATGAACTCATATCGGAAGGTGCAACGAAATAAACGTTCCGAATGATACAAAAGGTTTGGAGGAGAAAGAATCATTGTAGTCAACACTGTGAGGTTTAACATGATAGAGCCACGTGTCGGATGCGCATTCCCAAAAGCAACGATAAAGAATCCGGAGTTGGCAAATATGTGCAACAAATGGATACGGCACATTCATTGTGGTCTACTTTATTTAGTAAGAGATAGTTTTACTACATATAGTAGCTTCTCATGACGAAATTTTATGTAGATCATGTGTTGCGAATAATTATGAAAGTCATGATGTATTTTCCATCACCTATTATAGAAACCATGATGCTTTTTGACCTTTTGGTGATAGTTGGGTTATTTTTTCCTATTATAATGTAAACATGATATAGAAGTGTGTGTGTTATTAACTCTTGGCAAGTTTGGGGTTGTTCGATTCATGTGTGGTTTTATTTGTGATTGCAAATAATATACCATATTTTCATTGATGCGGATGTTGATATGGCTTGGTGAATAAAATGTGTAGGACGTGTTCATGCTTTTGGACGACAAAAGATCCTCAATGGGGAGGAATGATGCTAGGGATCCAAAAATACAAGTGGCACTTGAAAATAGCTCCAAAAATCAAAGTCATTAGATGGAAGTGAAACCAAGACCAGGATCATGGTAATAATCATGTTGATTCCAACGGTGTCAACGACACTCAAATCTTAGATCGATGCTCAGAAGTTATATCTTGTCAAAGTTACGGTCAAACTTGGGGGCGAGTCCCGGCTATGAAAGCAACAAATGGGTAGAATCCCATCACCACCGAATCTATCCTTTGGATGGAGTAATTTTTTTCTACTTAAATAAATGTATGGAAGGATATCTTCGTTGTTTTGTATACGATAAACAAACACAATGGGTCAAGTGGTTACCTCTTGCTTAATGGTGTGTAACACTTCCTTCCACATCTTGCACGTAGTATTTATTGCCATGGCACTTTATGGATGTCCATCCACCATCCATCATCATCTTTAAGGAAAAATTAGAGAGTTCAGCGATTGGAAGATCATCGAGGCACTGGTTCCAAAGTTCTCCAACTCTTAAAGGATAACACGAGATTTGGCACAAAATCGAATGAAACAACGGAGCAGATCAACATCGTAGCGAGAGAAGTTTTGATGTAGGAGATTGGGTATTTACGGCTAAAACCTTACAAACAAATGTCCCTCGAAGCAAGCGAAGAGAAGGATAATAAATTATCGCCAAAGTACTATGGTCCTTACAAGGTGTTGCAAAAGATTGGTACTATGTCATACAAATTAGACTTCACCTTTATTACATGCAGTACATCCGATTTTCCATGTTTCATGCTTAAAGAAGGTTATAGGTGAAAATCTTCCCGAGTTCAAACGGTATTGCCGGAAAGACTTGATGGGAAAATCATGTTAGAACACAGGCAGTCAGCAGAAAAAAAAAGAACTCAGCAACTATGGAATCGATCGATTTCGAGTATCTCATCGAGTGGAAGAACTTACTGAAAGATTCTACATGGGAGGATGAGAATTTTATACGGAAAGCACAGGAGCTACTCAAAGTGTTAGAGGACAACACTTTTTTGAAGAGAGGGCATTTTAGGTCCTATATCACTAGTATACAGCCCCCCTTATTATTGTTAGTGTAAACCCTTATTGTTATTATTGTACCCTTGTAACTTCATTTTGTTATTATTGTGCCCTTAAATTATTATTGGTCGGCTAGGATTACATTGTGGCCCACTAAGTTACATTGTGGCCCCATGGACTCCTATATATAGAAAGGAGGTTTTGTGGTGTATCATCAAAAATTGTTCATTTATGTAATGTATTGGAGGTTGCCCCCTCGAAGTGGCTCATTTCTAAGGCGTTGATATCTCTTTTCTTCTCTTTTTGGAGCTGGTTACACAACATTCAAACACTATTTCACCCTCCAAGATTTGTCTTTGGCTCTTTGATGACTTTGGC
This sequence comes from Pinus albicaulis, assembly GCA_034641835.2. Classification (NCBI taxonomy): domain Eukaryota; kingdom Viridiplantae; phylum Streptophyta; class Pinopsida; order Pinales; family Pinaceae; genus Pinus; species Pinus albicaulis. Next base: position 535,493,346 of record CM076584.1, read on the forward strand.
ATGAAAATGAAGTTTTGAATTTGGAAAGGACTTATACATACAAATAATTTTGATTTTTGATTTGAAAAACCCACTTTGTAAAGTCTGAAAACTTTGGCACTTTTCACATAAACTTTGTTTTGCTTGCTTTTTTATTTTTGAGCTGAATGATGAACTTCTTGTCTATTTTTTTGGGATGGATGGCATAGAGTTTTGGAAAAGGCGACCAGGGCTGCTGATGGAGCATTATTACAACTGAAGAACTTAAAAATTACATTGCATTTATTACAAAAGATGAAATAGATGATTTTTCTTCAAAACAAAGTTTTGAAGAAAAATCATTATCAAGCATTATGCTGATGAAATTTTTTGCAATGAAAACCTATTTAGAACCTCCCTCATGTGCTTGCTAACATTATTAGTCATTTTTAAGACTAAATTAATGAAAATCTAGACCTAATGAGAATAAAAACCCTAAAATGTCTCTTTGCTAACCAAGAGACCAAACATGATTGTAAATGACTGTAACTGATTTTGATGAACAGACTAATTTTGATGAACAGACCTAGGCCAGCAGGTACATGACATGAGGGATAGTAGTGACAAGACCCTTCCATCAGATGATCCATGCTCCTAATGGAATGCAACTGACTGAACTGAATGAGACACCTAAAATGAAATGCAATAAAATAAATTTGATCTCTGACGGAGGGATGACGATACCGAATCTAACATTGGCTCCAATGGGAATGGTAGCTCCTTGGAGGTGTCAAGAACTATAGATTTCTGGGAGAGTAGGTAGTGCCTTTGTCTATTGGGCTATGGATTCCATAACTTCAACCAATCAATACAAGACTCTTGACTCAATTTTATTGACTGAAAATTTGACTCAAACTAACTCAATTTTGAAACCAAAATGACTGAAAGACCTGACTCGACAAACTCAAAACAAAGCTGAAATCAATCTTCAGAGTTATAGCCTTCACCTCGGGCCCCAAACTGAAATAATGATGACAACACACACTTGCTCTGAAACTATATTGAAACTGACAAAAATGACTCAATACCTACTTAACTAACATTTGTACTTACAAAGCTTTTTAATGGCAGCAGTCCATCGAGATTTGAAATCATGATGAAAACCAACTGCCTGCTGATGGAATATGTACAATCATGTGTAGTGAGCCTTCCAATGTAACCAATCCAGCAGATGGCTACATACTAAAATTTGGCTCTCACTTTTCTCAAGCTGGTAGAACTATGTACATATAGGCAACTCACAATAACCACTGAAACCAAGGCTTATGATAACGAACCAGGAAAAATTTATCTTTTCTGATGCTTGCAAAATAATGCTGAAAGGATCTTGAAAATCCTGAAGCACTAGCTTGTCTTGAGATCTAGCAGCAAAAATACAACTACTTGCTTCATTCTGATCTGAAAGAACAATTGATTGCCAAGTGACAGGAAGGCACAAAGAGGTATAAACTTCTATCATCTGAGTGTCAACTATAAGTTCCTTGACCATGAGAAATTCTGGCATATTGTATCTCTCAAGCTCATATTCCTCAACTTCATGGTCTAGGTCATTCTTAAACAGAAAAAAATCTTCAATATTATCAAACATGACAACCTTATCATCTTCATGAAAGAAAATATTATCTGTTTGTTGATCTATAAAACTAATTACAAGAACGTCATCATTTTCAAAAGAGGAAGAATTTTCACCAAGATTTTCTTGACCATGTGCACACTGCAAATTTGCTTTAGCTTGGGGTGTAACATGACCTTTTATGAGTTGATCTATCTCATCTTCAGACAAAGGAGATAATGCTTTTTGTTTTCTTTTGCTCAAGCAATTATTGTCTTCATGAAATAACATTTTAAAACATGAAAAACCTGAATGACAGTCCTTAATTCCTTGATCTTCTGAAATTTGAAAACATTGTTGATCATCTTCATATGACATGGCAATCAAATTATCATTTATCACTGACTTATTGAAAGAATATTTTTCACTTACTTGAACAAATATCTCATCTTGTTTTTCATGAACTGACTAGAATACCTCCTCATGAAGGCTTTGTTCTAATGAAATGAGAACATTTGGATCAATAACTTTGTCTTCTTCATTCCAGATGATCTCAACAGCAAAGCTCTCCTTCATGGGATTCAGCACAAGGTATTCTTGATCATCATGATCTGAATCAAGATCTGAAATAGTTGTCTTGACTTTATCACATTCTGAAATTGAAACTTGACTTTCCTATATATTGTCTTCTTCTATGGACAGATCTGAAATAAAACCTTCTCTTTCATCATTTTCCATTGTACCAAGATCTTGATCTTGCTGCAATGTTTCCTAAGCATCTTTATGGGTATCCTCTAAGTTCTCTTTATGCTACTGAAATTGATTTTCGTACAGAGCCTCCATGATCTCATCGTCATTGAAGTCATCATCTTCATAAAAATTTTCAAGATTTTCAATAAAACTATGAACATGGCTACAACAGTTGTGAACTAAAGTTAAGGATGGATAAGATTATTTATACCTTTCAAAGAACATGGCATGAAAATCCTTTAAACAGTAAATACAAGCAGACGGAAAACTTTCATACCAAGATCGGGCTTCACCTTCCAGAGTGGCCCTGAATATCTTCATCAAGCAGTCTTCAGGAAAAAAAACTTTCAACTTGTGAATATGTATGTGAAATCTAACCAGATGTAAAGCGACATCCTTCTTATCATCATCTTTAAACGTAGGAAAATTCCTTTGCCAATCTACCTTAGGAATTTTATTTGGAAAACCTAGAATGTGATCTCGGCTCATTGGAGCATACCTTCGATCTAGTGAAACCATTTTGATAACAATGAACTCACTAAGAAATTCCTCAGGCTACTGATTATTGAAGAGTAGAGTCGCCATAAAAATTATGAACCTTAGGAATCTTCGACATTGGAGTCGCCAGGTGAATGATTTCAGCCTTCCTATGTCTGATCGTTGTCCACCATGAACTATCAGATCTAGCTTGATACATGTAGTGGGGAAATTTACAATTCATATGTTACTTTTACAAACTAGACTAGAGATTGACTGAAGTAGCATTCATCTACTTTTGCTAATGCAAAGAAAGAGCGTTTCGAAGGCTACCTGGCTAACTTCAGGCTCTGTCTGTAGTTTATAAAGCAAACAAAAAACTTTTCATTCAACAGTATGGTTTCCACTATGTTATTTCCTAAATCTACCTCAGGCCAAAGGAAGTCAGAGTCTAGGGTAACATGAAACCATGCTTAATCTGGTAGCTAGCCCTACCAGATCAGGAGAGGGCTCTCTTCGGGTCAATCTCAGCAAAAATATTTAGTGAGGCTTGAGATGACTTGAAATAAAGGCTAATTTTAGGCTAGGTATATAAGTGAAATATTTTGATTTTGATTTTGGGGGTTTTGTTGGAATCAAAGGGAAAGGCAGTTTTGGGTCTGGGGATGAGGCCTAGTTTTTGCAGAGTTATGAATGGGGCAAGGAAGGAAATTTTTTTGATTCTTTGGATTGAATGAATGGATATTTTATACTGGTGAGGATCTGAAGAGGGAAAGAGGATTTCAAGAATCCTCTTTAAACAGATGAAAACATGGAAAATTAATGAAAACTCAAGGCAGAGCAAAGCAATCTAATGAATTCCACCTTTATCACTCATTTGTTTAATTTAAGAAGAAAATAGGAATGGAAATGGTACAAATTTAAAATAAATAAAATTAAAATCACTGAGAGAAACAAACCATCAAAACATAGAGCCACATGGATCCCAAAGAGTGCTGCAAACCCTGGTCTATTCCTTTGCCAAAATTACCGAGATGAAATGTACAATGAAGTGCCAAGCAATCCCAAGTGTCCAACCCTCAAAATGACCAAGAAAATACAAGATATAGACAAGAATAACTCATACCCATCCCTCTATGGGTTTATCTCACCATTCTATGAGCTATTTCAACCATATCTAAACTAAGAAGTGGAAAATAGGCAACGAAACAACTTGCCTCTATATGATAGGAAACTTATTCATTCACTTACATTTCACTTTTTGGTGAATGAATCTACTAGGATGAGTGAAAATGTGAAAAAATTACATCAATTTACCTCAATATTTAAATGAAAAATTCAAACTAGCCAAAACTAGGCGAAAATCTGAGCTGCTGAGTGAAAACTAGGCCAAAATTCCCAATGCATCGCGCCTGAAAACTCTATGCGTCATGCCACTTTGAGGCTAATTTTGAGGGCCTTATCGAAGTCCAAATTGAGTGAAAGATAGCTAGTTGGAAAGATATACCTGTCTAATTTCCAACCCAAGTGGAATTTATGAATTTGGTTTCCATTTTCCTCTCCAAAAATCAAATCTCCCAACATTTCTTACTGTGTGTCCAAAAAGTGGCAGAAAGGCCATTTTGAGGTGTTTTTGACCCTTCAGGCAACCCAAAACTTGTCAAAATCCTTAGGTAATGGGTAGGCATGCATAAATTTTCAAAAAATTTCATTAAAAATCTAGAAATACAAATTTTTCCTCAAAAGGAGCTGCCAATTATAAGCGCACGCGAAGTGGCGCTACGTGTCGGGCAGGAAAATTTGTTTTAAGGCAAAAAATTTCAAAATTGACAAAAAGTTTCCAAAATTTCTTTAAATTTGGGCTGAATGTCCACCATCAAGTGCTATTCTGGGCCAAACAAGCTTCAGCCAAAATTTGGAGTCTATCATGCCTTTTACGACGCTTTAGTGCCTTCTTTAGTTTTGCCTTCAAGATATTAATCCTCGCTTTGCAAACATGATTTCGCTCCCAATAATGGTTCTTCATGTGCCTGAGAATGCTATTTTCCTTGTTGGAATTCTCCAATAGCTTCTCAAGATTAATATTGACCCTCTCAATCTAAGTCTCTCTATCAACCTCAATCTCCCACTCAATGGACGTCATCTCGGTTTGGCTTCTTTGGGCAGCTTGCTGGTTCTCCCGGATGTTTTGCAACTCCATGATTGTTTACTAATATTCCAACTATTTTTTTCGTTTCTCTAGGTAGTTTATGATCCATTGGGCTCTCTTTAATTTGACGGTTAATGTTTCTATCTCATCCTTCTGCTCCTGAATAGTCTCTCTCAACTTTGAGCTTGGAGAGCTCAAATCCTCATCAATCAGTATGAAACCTGTGTCTTGGCTTCCTGAAGGGCTCTCATCCTGCATAGGCCTCTTACCTCTGTCCTGTACCTATAACTGTACTGCTGATGATGGAAATGAGACCCCTTCCACCCTAGGTGGAGATAATACTCATCGGGCTGCTGCAAATAATCCTCTAGTGCCTCTCTCATAAGTGACATATGTCGACACACTAATAGTCTCTGCCTCCTGACCTCCATACTGATGTGAAGGTTCACCTGCATCATGGACAACCTCTGGAGGAACCTAAGGAGCTATGAAGAAATCACAGTAAATGAAATTCTCCTATGAAATACCCTGCAATCCAAGCTGATGTACAACCACGATCTTGATGAGTGCATAATGATAAATATTGTTGTACTGTTGCTTGGGAGTTTTCTTCTACACAAGAGTGGTCATTCTCTCGATATTCTGGCACATGAAGTAAGGAGTGTTCATCATCCTCACCCTTGTGAAATGCACCAATAACCTGATATGATAGGCATAGAGGCATGATAACCAACCCTCACAGTTGAAATATCTGATAATAAGTTTCATCAAAGGCGCATAGGACCTTTAGGAATGGGAATACTCTGCTGAGTTGTCTCACAAAGCTAGGCATGATATATGGTTCATAATGAACTCTGTCCACCTACTGTATTTTGTTCCACTGTTCACCCACATTCAGTATTCCAGTTGCTTGAGAGATGGTTTCCAGTGTCAAAGTGAAATTTACACCAACAAGAGTTACTTGACCATCATGTAAATGCAATAAAAACAAGCGAGCCAACTCCTGATGATGATGGATCCTAGCAATCATTTCAAAATACTGATAACATGACTGCTCTCGAAAACATGCCATGGCAAGTGAGCAAACCTGTATTTCAGTCAATGAGGTGGGCTCCTCTCTCACATGTCTGCCACCTTTACGAGGCCTTCTAGGTGCATGTAGCTCAGTGGTAGAATCACTATCTTTGTCATATGATGTATCAGTGTCTGTCTCCATGGTGTCCATGCAAGGTGTATGTTGGCTTGTATGAGATGAAAATGAGAATTTGGTACTTTGTTTCAATTGCCAAATATATGGTGGTAAGAGAGGGAATGTGGAGAAATAGGGAAGTAGGAACAATGGACCTCAATCAAGTGATAACTGAAGTGTAGGGACAGCCAATTGACTATTTGGGAAAGTTGGGGTTTGGGAATTTTTACAAGTGAGATGGGAAAGTGAAAATGATAGGAAATGAAATGACTTAGGGATAGGAAAATAGGCTTAGGAATGAGTAACTTTGGGGATGTAAGGGAATAGGGGATGGAATGTAATGATAGTATAACAATGAGAGGGAGGAATAAACAATTGAGGAATGAATTATTTGGCACCAAAATCAATTTTAAAACTCCAATTTCAAAACCTTAAGGACGCACTTCAACAAGATGATAGGGTTTGAGTTTTGACATTCAAATTATCATAATCCATTTTCAAACACTTGTAAATGGCAATTACATTTTCACATGAACTTACTTGGACAAAAAGAACGGAGTCAATTTGGAGTTTGTGGAAGCAATGGAAAAAATTTAGTTGTCTTCCCTGTGCACCGCGACCACTGCCCAGTGTGTCGCGCCCTTTCTATGCACCGTGACAGCTCAAAAATACACAGAGGTGAGTGGCCCTATGTGCCGCCCTCAGCCAATGCGCCGCGACCACTTCCCAATGCATCGTGCTCGACAAATTACACACAGTCTTCCCTCCAAACACTCCTTTGCTCCTCCATGATTTGTCTTGGCTCGATGCTATCTCTTGGCATGCAAATGGAGTGTTGGATTTGGAAAGATCCTATATATACAAAGGATTTTTATTTTTGATTTGAAAAACCCACTTTGTAAAGTCTAAAAACTTTGGCACTTTTCAAATAATCTTTTTTTTTCTTGCTTTTTGATTTTTGGATTGAATAATGAATTTCTTGTCTGTTTTGCAGGGATGGATGGCATAGAGTTTTGGAAAAGGCGACCAGGGCTACCGATGGAGAATTATTACAAATGAAGAACTTAAAAATTACATTGCATTTATTACAAAAGATGAAATAGACGATTTTTCTTCAAAACAGAGTTTTGAAGAAAAATCATTATCAAGCATTATGATGATGAAAATGTTTGCGATGAAAACCTATTTCAAACCTCCCTCATGTGCCTGCTGACATTATTAGTCATTTTGAAGACTAAATTAATAAAACCCTAGACCTAATGAGACTAAAACCCTAAAATGACTCTTGGCTGACCAAGAGACCAAACATGACTACAAATGACTGTAAATGATTTTGATAAATAGACACAGATCAGCAGGTACATGACATGAGGGATACAAGTGACAAGACCCTACCTTCATAGGATCCATGCTCCTAATGTAATGCAGCTGACTGAACTGAATGAGACACCTAAAATGAAATGCAACAAGATAAATTTGATCTCTGACGGAGGGATGAAGATACAGACTCTAAAAATACTCATGCTAAGAGAATATGAAACCCTATTTTCTTTACCCTTGATGTACCTGATCTCAGAGTCAAATTCACTACTCGTGGGCAACCATCTCGATTGCCTAAATTTAATATTTCTTCGATCGAACAAATATCTCATCCCAATGTGATCACTCATCAGTACAAACCTCATGCCATGAAGATAGTTCCTCCACATCTTAAATGCATGGATGCTCACTTCCAACTCAAGATCACGTGTCGGATAATTTTTCTCGTGCTCATTAATTTTTCGTGACTGATAGCATACTACATGTCCTACATGCATAAGAACTCGACCAAGTCCTCTCTTCGAATCATCTATGCATACCAAAAATTCTTGGTGTAGAACTACAGTCTTTAGCACTGGAGAATGTGTCAACAACTATTTCAACTGCTGAAAACTTGCTGCACGTTTCTTCGTTCATTCAAAATTATTACCTTTCCTTAGAAATGATGTGATAAGATATGAAATTTATGAGAAGTTGTTGATGAAAATTTGTAATAACCTGCTAACCCCATGAAGGACATTACGTCATATACATTCCTAGGATTTTCCCATTCCATGATAGAACTTGCCTTCTCTGAATCCATTGATATTACTTCCTTGGAAACCAAAAGTCCCAAGTAATATACCTCTACCTGAAAGAAACTACACTTACTATGCTTAGCATTTTAGGTCCCTATATTACTAGTATAGTCCCTTATTTTTGTTAGTGTAACCCCCTTATTGTTATTATTGTACCCATGTAACCCCCATATTGTTATTATTGTGCCCTTAAGTTATTATTGTTAGGTTGCCTAGGATTACATTGTGGCCCCATGGATTCCTATATATAGAAAGGAGGTTTTGTAATTTGTATCATCCAAGAATTGTCCATTCATGTAATGTATTGGAGGTTTCCCCCTCAAAGTGGCTTATTTCTAAGGCGTTGATATATCTTTTCTTCTATTTTTGGAGCTAGCTTCACAACATTTGGTATCAGAGCTTTGGATTCTAGGGTTTTGCTGTTCCAAACAGGTCATCGTGGAATTTTCACTATAACTGTTTTTCTACGAAGTTTCAGGAGCTAAAATTTTGAGGGTGAAAATATGAAATCCTGAGGAACATCTTCACAAATTTTTAGAGCTTCATTGTGGCATTTGCACTATAAATTTGTTACTACGAAGCTTCAGAATCTGAAATTTTTAGGGCGCGAATCTGAAATCCTGAGGAAATTCGTTGCAATATTTTAGAGCTTAGTTCACAATATTTTTGGAGATATGATCTGTGGAAGGTAGTGTTTTTTCAGGCTCATGAATTTCATCTCAAAGAGGTGATCGTGGGAAAATCTTCATAACTCTCTCTCTGAGCATCAGATTAGAGTGCCGTAAAAAGTGGTAGAAATTACATAGACTGTAGTTACTTTTCTATCAATTTTAGAGCTAAAAGATGAAAGAGTGACACGTGGAAAGTCATAGAAATTCACTCTACTGAACGAGTCCATAATTAGGTCATTGTGGGAGATTGGATGTAAATTTTCCTTCATGAATCCAAATCAAGTCAGACCTGTGGAATTTGAAAGCTAATTCAGAAGGCTGCCTCAGTGCCAAATTTTAGATATTGAAGAGCTGCAATCGCAGAGATAATCCAATTTCAATATTGAGCTCCTCAAAAGCAATAAAAAGGTGTGTATTTTTTTCTGAATTGCATAAGTCATGTTTGAAGAATCAATTTGAATTGATTCCAAGGGCAAATTGTAGAATAGATATCAGTATTGGGTTCTAAAAAATTCCTGATAAAAATAATGCAACACCCATTAAGCCTTCAGAAGGCTCTACTATGACTCATGAAGATGAAGAATTGCAACATGATCTATCAAAATTACAAGAGAAAGTGTGCCAAATTTCGCTCTCGCAAAGAGAAAAAAAAATGAAATGGAAGTTTTGAAGAAAGTCGTGGAAGCGAAGATGGATGGTTTGAAGAAAGGTGTGGAATCAAAGATAGATGACATGGAAGCTGGCATGGAATCTAATATGGATGACATGGAAGCTAAGATTGATAAAAAAATGAAAGACAACATGGAAAACATGAAGAATGATCTAAAAGTAGACATGGAAGTTTTGACAAAGTTGATACAAGAAATGTTTCCTAATTGTGAAAATATAGTAGAGGAAACTCATGATGAGAACAAAATAAATGTTAATCATGACTTCATAAACTCTAATGTTGGCGGGAAGAACCACCATATTCCAAAAATGGATATGAGGAAGTTTGATGGAAAGGATCCTGTAACATGGATACTATAGATGGAGCAATATTTTGATATCCATAATGTGCAAAACACACAAAAGCTATGCATTGCAACTTTAGATTTAGAAAAAAATACAATTGTATGGTATCGATGGCTTTGCTCCCGTAAAAAAATTATCACTTGGACAATTTTTATGGAGGAAATGATAGCACATTACGAGAATACAAAGAGAAGCACCTTCTTTAGCCAATTGATAAATCTCAAACAAAAGGGTTTAGTGGGGGAGCACATTGAAGACTTCCAAAAATTAAATATAAGGGTAACTGATATTCCAAAGGAACACATGATTGATCTTTTCATAGGTACTTTAAAGGATAGCATCCAACATGAAGTTTTCTTTTTGGAACCTGACTCATTAGAGAAGACATTCAGGCTGGCAAGAAAAATTGAATGTAAAATTATGGCAACAAGGAAGCCTACCACTCACTTCTATAAAGAAGGGAGTATTGCTATGCCTAGATTTCCACAACCTACAAGGTTGACACCACAACAATTGGAAGGAAAAAGAGAAAAAGGGCTTTGCTACAGTTGTGATAGCAAATACACTAAAGGTCATAAGTGTGCTGAGAGGAAATTATTTTACATAGATTTTGAAGAGGAAGAAGAAAATGAACAAGAAGAGGATATACACCAGGAACCAGCGCTAGAAGAGGAAGAAATGAGCCCGATCATATCGTCTAATGCATTGGAAGGAATTACCACTCCTCAAACTCTCAAGATAGAAGGACATATCAAGAAGAAAAAGGTAATAGTTTTGATCGATTCAAGTAGCACCCATAATTTTATTCTTTGTAAGGTAGCCAAGGAATTGAATTGTTTCCTATACCCAGCACCAGAATGTCAAGTGATGGTTGAAAATTGAGGAACTATAAATTGCTCTGGAAAATGCCATAATATCAAGCCAACCATGAGGGAATATGTATTGAATATTACAATGCTTTCCATTCATATGGGAGGTGCTGATGTTGTACTAGGAGTACAATGGTTAGAATATTTGGGGACGGTAGCTTTTAATTTTCAAGAACTTTTCCTAAAAAAAAAAATTCAGAAGGAAAGGAATTCGAATTACGGGGTATTGCAGGGAAGCTAGGAAAGATAATGATCTCTAATGTCATGAAAAAGCTTCTAAAGAATGAACAACGAGGAGTAATTGCACAATTATGCTCAGTAGAAGTTCTAACATCAAAATCATATATTTCTGCAGATCTCCAACAAGTCTTGGACAATCATTCCAAGGTGTTTGAAACTCCCGAAGGACTCTCACCTATTCGTGATCATCATCATGCTATTCATTTGATTCCAGGAACTATTCCTTGAAACATCAGGCCTTATAGATATCCTTATGTCCAAAAGAGTGAAATTGAACGTATGATTGCAGAAATGTTAGAGGTGGGTATAATTCAACTTAGTCAAAGTTCTTTCTCTGCTCCTGTAGTATTGGTACACAAGAAGGATGGATCATGCCGCATGTGTCTAGATTATAGGGAGCTCAATAAGCTCAACATTAAAGATAAATTTCCCATTCCTGTGATTGATGAATTATTGGATGAATTACATGGAGCAATTTATTTTACCAAGTTCGATCTTCATTCAAGATATCATCAAATTAGAATGAAAACTGAAGATATTCCAAAAACAACATTTCGAACTCAAGGGTCATTATGAATTTTTGGTCATGCCTTTCGGCCTTACCAATGCACCTTCTAAATTTCAAGGGTTTATGAATTCCATTTTCAAACCCTTCCTTAGAAAATTTGTGCTAGTATTTTTTGATGATATACTAATCTACAACATGTCTTGGAAGGATCATGTTGCACATGTTGACAGGGTGCTAAAACTATTGTAGGAGAAACAATTATACTCAAAAACATCCAAATGTTTCTTTGGAGTACCAGAGGTGGAATACCTGGATCATATTGTATCTCACGAGGGTGTTAAGGTAGACCCTAACAAAATTAAAGCCATTAAGGAATGGAAAGTTTGCACAACCATAAAGCAGTTGCGAGGATTTCTCGGGTTAACAGGGTATTATCACAAGTTTGTTAAGAATTATGTGAGAATAGCAGCACCTCTAACAAAATTATTGGAGAAAGATGCATTTTCATGGACTCCTGAAGCAACTAAGGCCTTTGAACATCTTAAAGAGGCAATGTGCCTAGCACCGGTCTTAGCTACGCCAAACTTCACAAAAACCTTTATTGTGGAATGTGATGCCTCAGGAAATGGAATTGGTGTTGTTTTAATGCAGGAAGGAAGGCCCATTGGTTTTGAAAGTCTTCCAATCAAAGGAAAGTATTTACAGAAACCTATTTATGAAAAGGAAATGTTAGCAATATTGCTTGCACTAAGGAAATGACGAACTTACCTAATGGGAAGACACTTCAAAGTAAAAACTGATCATGATAGTCTTAAACACTTTTTGGAACAAAGACTATCTTCAGAAGAGAAACAAAAATTTGTCACAAAGATGTTGGGTTAAGACTTTGAAATAATCTACAGAAAAGGGAAGCTTAATTTTGTTGCAGATGCACTGTCAAGAAAGAATGAAGAGGTGGAAGCATTGCTTTGTGCCATTTCTATTATCCAACCCGTTTGGATAACCGAAGCAAGAGATGGATGGAGGAAGGACAAAGAAGTATGGACACTCATTCAAAAGTTGCAGCAAGATCCTACTACGTCTGATACATTTATTTGGAAAAAATGATTCTTTATGGTACAAAGATCGCTTATATCTTTGTAAGAATTCCCAACTAAAACAAAATATTCTTTTGGAATTGCACACTTCTCCTTTAGGAGGACACTCAAGATTTCTAAAAACTTACCACAGGGTGAAGAAATAATTTTTTTGGGATGGCCTTAAATCTGATATTCAAAATTTTGTGACGGAATGTTTGGTTTGCTAGCAGAATAATGTTGAGACAATTAAGACCCAGGGACTTATACAACCTCTATCCATTCCAAGTCAACGTTGGGAGGATATTTCAATGGATTTTATCACAGGTTTACCTAATTCCGAAGGAAAGAGTGTCATCATGGTGGTAATTGATAGACTTACCAAGTATGCACACTTTTGTGAGTTATCTCATCCATTTAAAGAAAGTACAGTTGCTACTACATTTATGGACACAATTCAAAAGATACATAGAAACCCAAGGGTTATTGTGAGCGACAGAGATCCCATTTTTACTGGAAATTTTTGGACAGAGTTATTTTCTTGTTTGGATACTCAATTAGCTCATACCTCATCTTATCATCCTCAATCTAATGGTGAAACTAACAGTAAATAAATGCTTGGAAGGATATCTTCTTTTTTTGTATCTGATAAACAAACACAATGGGTCAAGTGGTTACCTCTCACTGAATGGTGGTATAACACTTCCTTCCATACTTATGCAAAAATGAACCCATTTATGGCTTTTTATGGATACCATCCACCATCCATCACATCATATTTAAGAGAAAATTTGAACATTCAAGTAGTGGAAGATCACATTGAGCATCAACAAGAAGTTCTCCAACTCTTAAAGGATAACCTAAATTTGGCACAAAATCGAATGAAACAACAAGCAGATCAACATTGCAACAAGAGAAGTTTTGATGTAGGAGACTGGGTATTTTTATGGCTACAACCATACAAACAAATGTCCCTCAAGCAAGCTAAGAATGATGATAAATTATCGCCAAAGTATTATGGTCCTTACAAGGTGTTGCAAAATATTGGTACTATGGCATACAAATTGGAGCTTCCTGCTTCTTCAAGAGTGCATCCAGTTTTCCATGTTTCATGCTTAAAGAAGGTTATAGGTGAAAATATTCTAGCTCAAACGATATTTCCAGAACTTGATGAGGAATGAAAAATCATATTGGAACCTGAAGCGGTCATGGAAACAAGAACTCAACAGCTATGGAATCGATCAATTTCGGAGTATCTCATCAAGTGGAAGAACTTACTCACTGGAGATTCTACATGGGAGGATGATATTTTTATACTGAAGCACCCATAGCTACTCAAGTGTTCAGGACAACACTTTTTTTAAGGAAAGGGGCATGTTAGGTCACCATATTACTAGTATAGTCCCTTATTGTTGTTAGTGTAACCCCCTTATTGTTATTATTGTACCCATGTAACCCCCATATTGTTATTATTGTGCCCTTAAATTATTATTGTTAGGTTGGCTAGGATTACATTGTGGCCGCATGGACTCCTATATATAGAAAGGAGGTTTTGTAATTTGTATCATCCAAGAATTTTCCATTCATGTAATATATTGGAGGTTGCCCCCTCGAAGTGGATTATTTCTAAGGTGTTGATATCTCTTTTCTTATATTTTTGGAGCTGCCTTCACAACATAGCATACAATTGAATCTCTCTCAACAATCTCAATAGTGTTGCTAAGTGTCCTAAACTCTCTTCCTCATTTTTAGAATATACAAATATACCATCAATGAATACAATAAAAACATTTTCTAGATAAGGAAGCACCACGTTATCCATCAATCATATAAAAGTAGTTGGATAATTAGTGAAACCAAATGGAAGTACCAGTAATTCATAATTCCCATACCTGGTCCTGCAAGTTGTCTTGTATATGTTTTCTACCCTGATGAGTATCTGATGATATCCTAATATCAAAAAAATATTTGAGAACAATACTACTCCCTTCAACTGATCGAAAAAATCATTAAACCTCAGTAATGGATACACGTTCTTGATGCTCACCTTGTTTAATTTCATGTAATCTATGCAGAACCTAAGATTACCATCCTTCTTCTTCAAAAAAAATAATCATGCACCCCAAGACAATAAAATTGGCTTAATGTATCCATTTTCAAGAATTTCCTTCAACTTCAGCTTCAGATCTACTAACTCTAGAGTGCTCATCCTATATGGTGCCTTCAATTTTGGTGTTTCCCATGATACCAAATCAATAGAAAAGTATACTTCCTTGCGAGGAAGAAATTTTGAAACCTTTTCCAGTAATACATCTTGAAACAGTTGTAGAGTTGGGGAAAATTTTCAATATATTCACATCCTTATCCTACATACCTTTATCACTAGAAATTTCCACTTCAAATAACACACACGATTTTCTAGAACTATGTTTTTCCTGCATAGTTGTCACTATTTTAATTGATGTTTCCTTCTTCTTACCCTGCAAGACCCTTTTTTCCTCATTGTCATCCAAACATTCAATTTGTTTTTCATAAAAATCCAATTTTGTCCTATGAGGATATATATAGTCCATACCCAAAAGAATACGATATGATATAAAGAGAAATACATTCAAATGTGATAATGTATGAATACCATTCAACTCAAATGCACAAGATCTTACCGAATGATGGAATCAATTCTTTGTACCTCTAGCCAACTGCACTAACAAAGAATTTGAATGCGCTTCCTTACACCACACTTATCCACCAGGTTAGGATTATCATAACTATACTTAGATCCAAGGCCAATAAAAATAGAAACAGCTTGATGAAAAAAACTTTCGTCCATCTTAATGATAGATGCATGATGATCTTCCTTCCTTTTATCCAAAGGTACATATATCCGATGAACATTCTATCCAACATCCCTCATTTTTTGCATTTCTTGAGCAATGTAAATATGTGGTCTACCACCCTGATGTTGTGGAAAATCTCTCTAATCATGATTTTTGCCACAAGTCCAAAACTGTATGGGCTTCCTATCATCACCCCTATTCAACTTAGACTGAAATTCTTGTCCTCTCTCAAATGCATTGAAATTCTCATGCAATGTTGAATTATGTTTGTTACTTGTCCTATTTTCCTTTACTCTTATCATTACCTTTCCAATCATGTTTATTCTCAAACATGTGCTTCGATTTCTCATAGAACTCTAGCTTTTCCTTGAATTATATCGACAAGCTACCAATGACTGTTTGAATATTGGGCTTCTCCTCCTTGAGATAAGACACATATATCCACAAATTTAGAAATTCTTTAGTGTATTCTTCATCGGTCATAGATCCCATCTTTCGCTCATAGAATTTTTTTCCCTGTCATCATAGTGTCTCTCCGATAAATACATCTTCCTTAATAGTCTCTTGAAATCAGTCGAAATCAGATCCCCATCATAAACATCTCTGACATTATTTGCATCTTCCCACAAAATATCCTCTTTACCTTTAAGACTAAACATATTTATTATGGCCTTGATGTTCTCTAAGTAATCATGCAATCTAAAGAGCTTATTCATCCCAAGTAACCGTGCTTCTGCACCCTCTGATTTATTTATCTCTCCATCAAATGTAGGTTCATTTTATTTCTTAAATTCATCCAGAAAATATCCCCTGTCATTTCTCCTATAAGGACGATAGCGATGATGATGATGATGATGATGTCTGTTAGAACTAGAGCTAGAATAAATTTTTTTTCCATCATCTCTTCTTTCTGGTGTATCTAGGAACCCGCCATACCTTATCGTGTCATCTCTACCTAAAATGTTCCCATGATGAGACTAAATACCATATACCCCATTATTCCTATCATCATGTTAATGGATGATCTGAAGTCGTCCCTGTCTCTACAAATATCACAAGCTCTAAAGGATGACTGCATTGACTTCAACTTATTTCTCATGTGCCCTAGAAAGTCTCTCTTGTGATTGAATGATTTGGTCATTATCTGCATTGTCACTCCTTATTTCTCCCTTTACACTTCTCATAGTTTTTTCTATGTGAGGGGAGTATTCCTCACCATTGATCCATGAGGATCTAGAAATATAAGTGGCCTTCAAAATAGCTCAAAAATGAAATTCATTAAATGGAAGTGAAACTAGGACCATATCGTATTTCTTGTCGCCCCGATTCCAATGGTTCAAATGAAACTCAAATATGAGATTGTATTCTCAAGTTATAGCTGGTAAAGGTTATTTTCAAACTCAACCAAGTGGAAGGCTTAATGAGGCAAAAAATTTGCAGTAATCCCGCACACATGATCTGGCCACTGGATGGGTGATATGGTCACCTACTTAAATCCTCTAGTAATCTTATTTTCCAAAAAAAATAAATCGTACATTGGATTATCATATATATAAATAATTTTTTTTAGGTGGCAGGTCACGAACCCTTGGACAAGCCAATATACAAATAGCATCTCTGTGCTTGAGTGGCCTCCTCTGGTAGGAAGGAAAGTTGCAACAAGGTTGTAAGAATAGTCATAAATTTCTTTCACCTTGGTATGAATTCATTTCTACTTTAAGGGGACAATTTTACCCATTGTGTTACAAGCATAAAGCCATGATGGAATGGAAACATTTAGAACAAATTAAAGGTTAAAATGTTTAGAATTTTATAGGGGATTTAGGAAATAAGCAATAACATTGAATGTTCCACTAGACACTCCTAAGACATTGAATAAATATATCATCTCTTTGCATATGTATTTGTGTCATTCATTATTATTATTTGGACATAAAACTCTTGATGAAGCTAGTGTTAATTTTATGCACCTTGAAAGCATGTGGGAGCATGGACAATATGACCTCCCAAAGAGTGAAGCAATATCTAAGAGAAGAGGAGCAAAGCCCTCTTATACTCATTATGAGAAAGAAGAGCATGAAGAGGTAAAATTTTTGGAAACTACATCCAAAATTGAGACCTAAGAGGAAAGAGAAAAAAGAGAAGTAGAAGAAAGTTGCAACCGTGCAAAAAGACAAAGATTCTAAATGAAAGGAGGATGAGAAGATGATAGTACAAGATTTTCATGCGGTGGACCAATTGACCTCGCTTGAGATTTAGGTGAGTAAATGAAGATTGCACCTCTTGGGATGGAAGGTTATGGACCCATCAACTTAGGTTCATATTCGCATAATGAGACAACTATTTCAGCAGATGTTATACGAAAGTTTAAAAGGGCATAAAATGCAGCTTGGATTCAATAACTCAAAGAAATCAACCAAATCATTCAGGTGGAGATTGTTGAACTTAGGATACTCCTACAAGAACTAGAGACCATGAAAAAAGGGTTGCATCATTAGTTACAAGCCAAGGAGGAGGCCTTGGAAAAGTTGTCGCATAACAAGCCTGAGGTAAAAAGTGATTCTTCAAGTTCATGTACTTTTTATTATGATGATTTCACTACTTTTGAAAGACACGCTACAAGAATCATACTAAAATTATTCAAGGAAATGGGATCTTAGGGAAAGGGCCTCAATATTAATGGCTAAGGAATTGTGAAGTCCATCAAATTGGACAAATTTCCTCATTATGTAGGACTTGGATATGTCAGAAAATAGGTTGGGTAATGCTCCAAGAAAACCAGTGACCAGCCAATGATAGATGATAAGATAATTTCATCACATTCTAGTGATAGTGAGGCTTCCATGAACTCATATCAGAGGTGCAATAGAAATAAACGTTCCAAGATGATCCAAAAGGTTTGGAGGAGAAAGAATCATTGTAGTCACTGCAACGAGGTTTAACATGATAGAGCCACGTGTCAGATGCTGCATTCCCAAAAAGCACTGATAAAGAATCCATTTGGCAAAGATGTGCAACAAACGGATCTGGCACATTCATTGTGGTCCACTTTATTTAGTAAGAGATGGTTTTACTACATATAGTAGCTTCTCATGGCCAAATTTTGTAGATCATGTGTTGCGAATAATTATGAAAGTCATGATGTATTTTCCATCACCTATTATAGAAACCATGATGCTTTTGACCTTTTAGTGATAGTTGGGTTATTTTTTCCTATTATAATGTAAACATGATATAAGAGTGTGTGTTATTAACTCTTGGCAAGTTTGGGGTTGTTCGATTCATGTGTGGTTTTATTTGTGATTGCAAATAATATACCATATTTTCATTCAATGCAGATGTTGAAAGTATGGCTTGATGAAGACACAGGAAATGTGTAGGACGTGTTCATGCTTTTGGACGACCAAAAGATCCTCAATGGGGAGGAATGATCTAGGAGGATCCAAAAATACAAGTGGCCTTGAAAATAGCTCAAAAATCAAAGTCATTAGATGGAAGTGAAACCAAGACCAGATCATAGTAATCATCATGTTGATTCCAACAGTGCGAACGACACTCAAATCTTAGATCAATGCTCAAGTTATATCTTGTCAAATTTCTGGTCAAACTTGGCCAAGTCACAAGCTTAACAAAGCAACAAATAGGTAGAATCCCATCACACAAAATCTATCCACTGGATGGAGTAATGTTTTTCCTACTTAAATATTCCAATAACCCTTATTTTTTGGAAAAATAGCTTTGTATATTTGCGTATTATATATATAAATTGAATTTTTAGGGTAGCGGGCCACTAACCCTGTGACCCCTCGATTATGTTGTGTTAAATATAAAACGTTATGGGTGAGCGGGCCACCACCAATAGACCCACCAAACACACCGAGCTCCAGTATGTTACATATAAAGTGTGATGTCAGTGGGGGTTGAACTTGCCCGGCCCAGTGGGCCAGCCCGCCACTTAGGTGGC
Source organism: Pinus albicaulis (assembly GCA_034641835.2). Classification (NCBI taxonomy): domain Eukaryota; kingdom Viridiplantae; phylum Streptophyta; class Pinopsida; order Pinales; family Pinaceae; genus Pinus; species Pinus albicaulis. Next base: position 535,512,777 of record CM076584.1, read on the forward strand.
TCCACGTGTCACCACAACAAAAACAAATGCGCCCAAAAATGATACCAAATGATATATAAAACACCTCCAAATTATATCATATATCAACGAATGTTTAAAATTGGAGTGAGTATGGTTTTAAACCGACACATCTCCCCACCACACGCGACCTCCACTATTGGACCAACGGCCCATACTTTATATTAAAGTTGTTTGTAACTGATTTATTTGATGCCACTTAATAAAATAATACCTCCCCATTATTCAATAGGTTTTGGAGGTGCAACCCACATTGGGTGAACTCTGTAATCAAATCATTGTGTCTTTGGTCACATGTTTTCTTAACTTATTTCACTTCTTTTCATGTGTTTTAAGTTACTTGATTAATAGGATCTATTATATTCAATTCTAAATTCATTCTGAAAGTAAAATATCTTGGATCAAAAAAAATTCTCATCTGATCCATAGGGATAATATCAAGAACTATATTCTACCACTTTTCTACCCATATTTGTTCTTCTCTTCATGAAAGGGATATCATGTTAAATAAACCAAATCATAATCAAACCAACATAGCTAATTCTATTTCATGGGTGGATATCTGAACTGAAAGATCAAACAGATTAGCGTAACGCATATATATATATATATATATATATATATATATATATATATATATATATATCTCATATCAATCTCCATCTAGCTACCATGCATGATGCGACAAACATAACACCAACTAGATAAAATGCATGCATAACAACATATTTATGACATAGATGCATACACCATACATATAGACAGTAACATGCATATTCAACATGTACTCATGATAAACACATCCTACATCAATACCATCAACTTTCACATGGTGACACAACTACAACCACATAGACCACAAACATAAAAGAAGCATATGAAACCAACATGTATACATGACCAAAAGACTATCCATGCAGTCCAATGGGTGAACCATGCTATAATACCACTTTGTAGGACCCTGCTCCCACATTTACCTAAGATAACTACTTCACTGAGGTAAACATGTGAAAAGATGACACTATGATGTGATTCAACCTCCTAGGTCACCTTAAGGAGCTGCAACCAGTGGAACAAAACCAAAATGACCTTCTAAACATGCTACAAGAAATTTAGGAGCCAACCTACCCTTCCAGGTGACCAACTCCTGAGTGAAATGAATTTTTTTACTGACTTAGAGCCCCAGTCCCTCCCTTCCGAAAGCTTCCAAGTGAATGAGAGACCCAATAACTCCCATGAGCCTACCTCAGTGAGACTAAATATTTTTTATTTCAGTGATATATCAACGAATTTGATATTTAAGGATATTTTCCAGGGCTATGACCTAGTCAGTTACAAAAAAACTCATGAAACTTCTAGAACTCATAAAATACATGAATACAATTATTTTAATAAAAAACTTTGTTAGGTTCCTATTTTACTAGTTTAGTCACTTATTGTTATTCGTACAGCCCCCTTATTGTTATTCTTGTACCCCTGTAACCCCAATATTGTCATTATTGCACGCTTAAATTATTATTTTTAGGTCGGCTAGGATTATATTGTGGCCCCATGGACTCCTATATATAGAAGGAGGTTTTGGTGATTTGTAGCATCCAAGAATTGTTCATTTATGTAATGTATTGGAGGTCTCCCCCTTGAAGTGGCTGATTTATAAGGCGTTGATATCTCTTTTCTTCTATTTTTCGAGCTGGATTCATAACATTTGGTATCAGAGTTTTGGATTCTAGGGTTTCGCTGCTCAAAACTTGTCATCGTGGAATTTGCGCTATAATTTTTTTTCGATGAATCTTAACAAGCTGAAATTTTATGAGCGAGAAGCTGAAATCCTGAGGAACATCTTCACAAAATTTCAGAGCTTGGTTTGCAATATTTTCAGAAATATCATCTGTGGAAGTTAGGGCTTTTTGCAGGCTCTTAAATTTAACCTAAACAAGTCATCGCGAAAGTTTTGCAATAATTTTTTTTCCACGAGGTTTTAGAAGCTGAAATTCTCCCAGAGCGAAGACAAAATCCTGAGGAACATGATGGAAATATTGTAGAGATTGATTCACATTATTTTGATAGGTAGGATCTGTGCTAGTTAGGGCTTGTTTAGGCTCCTGAATTTCATCTCAAAGAGGTGATCATGGGAAAATCTTCATAGCTCTCTCTCTCAGAGAATTGGATTGGAGTTATTTAAAAAGTGTCTGAAAGTAAATGGGTTTTTTTTTCCTTTCTATCAATTTAAGAGCCAAAGGATGAAACAGTGACACATGGCAAGTCGTACAAGTTTCCTCTACTGAACTAGTCCATAATTAGGTCATTGTGGGAGATTGGACATAACTTTTCCTTGAAGAATCGAAATCAGGTTAGACATATGGAATTCAAAAGAATATTCTGACGGATGCCTCTGGGCCAAATTTATGATATTGAAGATCTAAAATCAAAGCAATAATTCAGTTTCAATATCGAGCTCCTCAAAAGCAAGAAAAAGGTGTGTATTTTTTTCCGAATTGCATATGTCTTGTGTAAAAAATAAGTTTGAAGTGATTCCAAGGGCCTTTTGAGCATTTATTTTAGTATTGGGTTGTAAAATTCCTCCTAAAAAGAATTCAACACCCGTTAAACCCTCAGAATACTCTATTATGACTCATGAAGATGAAGAATTTCAACATTGTCTATCAAAATTACAAGAGCAAGTGCACCAAATTTTTCTCTCACAAAGGGCAACAAAAAATGAAATGGAAGTTTTCAAGAAAGGCATGGAAGCGAAGATGGATGGTTTGAAGAATAATATGGATGGTTTGAAGAATAATATGGATGTTTTGAAGAAAGGCATGGAAGTTAAGATGGAAGACACGGAACAAAAAATGAAAGACATCATGGAAAACATGAAGAATGATCTAAAAGCAGACATGGAAGGTTTGAAAAAAATGATAGAAGAAATTATTCTTAATGGTAAAAAGACAGTAGAAGAAACTCATGATGAGAACAAAATATATGTTAATCATGATTTCATAAACTCTAATGTTGGATGGAGGAACCACCATATTCCAAAGATGGATATCAGGAAGTTTGATGGCAAGGATCTCGTAACATGGATGCTACAGATGGAGCAATATTTTTATCTCAATAATGTGAAAAACAAAAAAAAGGTACGCATTGAAACTTTACATTTAGAATAGAATACATTTGTATGGTATCGATGGCTTTTCTCTCATAAAAAATTTGTCACTGTGTCAATTTTTATGGAGGAAATGATAGCACGTTATGAGGATACAAAGAGAAACACCTTCTTTAGCCAATTGATAAATCTCAAACAAAAGGATTCAGTGGCGGAGCACATTTAGGACTCCCAAAAATTGAATATAAGGGTAACTGATATTCCATAGGAGCACAAGATTGATGTCTTCATAGGGACTTTAAAGGATAAAGTCCAACATGAAGTTCACTTTTGGGAACCTGATTCATTAGAGAAGGAATTTAGGTTGGCAAGAAAAATTTAATGTAAAATGATGGAAACAAGGAAGCCTACCACTCACATCTATAAAGAATGAATTGTTCCTACTCCTAGACTTCCACAACCTAGAAGATTGACACCACAACAATTGGAAGAAAAAAGAGCAAAAGGGCTTTGCTACGGTTGTGATAAATAAATACAATAAAGGTCATAAGTGTGCAGACAAGAAATTATTTTACATAGATTGTGAAGAGGAAGAAGAAAATGAACAAGAATCTTCAAAAGAAGAGGATATACACCAGGAACCAACCCTAGAAGAGGAATAAATGAGGTCGACAATATCTTGTAATGAATTGGCAAGAATTACCACTCCTCAAACTCTCAATATAGAAGGACATATCAAGAAGAAAAAGGTAGTAATGTTTATTGATTCGGGTAGTACCCATAATTTTATTCATTGTAAGATAGCCAAGGAATTGAATTGTTTCCTATACCCAGCACCAGAATGTCAAGTGATGGTTGCAAATGGAGGAGCTATAAATTTCTCTAGAAAATGCCATAATATCAAGCTAACCATGCGGGAATATGTATTGAATAGTCCAATGCTTTCCATTATGATGGGAGGCGCTGATGTTGTACAAGGACTACAATGGTTACAATCTTTCGGGATGGAAGCTTTTAATTTTCAAGAACTTTTCTTGAATTTTTTTCAGAAGAAAAGGAAGACGAATATCGTAGGGAAGCTGGGAAAGATAATAAACTGTAATGTCATGACAAAGCTTCTGAAGAAAGAAAAACGAGGCATAATTTCACAATTATGCTCAGTAGAAGTTCCAACATCAAAATAATCTATTCCTGCAGATCTCCAAAAAGTCTTGGACAATCATTCCAAGGTGTTTGAAACTCCCAAAGGACTCCCACCTATTCGTGATCATGATCATTCTATTCATTTTATTCCAGGAAGTGTTCCTCCAAACATCAGGCCTTATAGATATCCTTTGCCCAAAAGAGCGAAATTGAACATATGATTGCAAAAATGTTAGAGGTTGGTATATTTCAACCTAGTCAAAGTTCTTTCTCCACTCCAATAGTATTGGTGCACAATAAGGATGGATCATGGCACATGTGTCCATATTATAGGGAGCTCAATAAGCTCACTATTAAAGATAATTTTCCAGTTCCTATGATTAATGAATTATTGGATGAATTACATGGAGAAATTTATTTTACCAAGTTGGATCTTCATTCAGGATGTCATCAAATTAGAATGAAGAGTGAAGATATTCTGAAAACAACATTTCTAACTCATGAGGGTCATTATGAATTGTCATGCCTTTTGGCCTTACCAATGCACCTTCTACATTTCAAGGGTTGATGAATTCCATTTTCAAACCCTTCCTTAGAAATTTTGTGCTAGTATTGTTTTATGATATACTAATCTATAGCAGGTCTTGGAAAGATCATGTTCAACATGTTGAGAGGGTGCTCAAAATATTGCAGGAGAAACAAATATATGAAAAATAACCCAAGTGTTTCTTTGGAGTACAAGAGGTGGAATATTTGGGTCATATTTTATCTCATGAGGGTGTTAAGGTAGACCCTAACAAAATTAAAGCAATTAAGGAATGGAAAGTCCCCACAACCATAGAGAAGTTGCGAGGATTTCTCAGGTTAACAGAGTATTATCATAAGTTTTTTAAGAATTATCGGAGAATAGCAACACCTCTAACAACATTATTGAAGAAAGATGCATTTTCATGGACTCTTGAAGCAACTAAGGCCTTTGAACATCTTAAACGGGAAATGTACCTAGCACCGGTCTTGGCTACGCCAGATTTCACAAAAACCTTTATTGTGGAATGTGATGCCTCAGGAAATGGAATTGGTGTTGTTTGAATGTAGGAAGGAAGACCCATTACTTTTTAAAGTCATCCAATCAAAGGAAAGTATGTATAGAAAGCTATTTATGAGAAGGAAATGTTAGAAATACTACATGCACTAAAGAAATGGTGACCTTACCTAATAGGAAGACACTTCAAGGTAAAAACTGATCATGATAGTCTTAAACAATTTTCGGAACAAAGATTATCTTCAGAAGACCAACAAAAATGGGTCACAGATATGTTGGGTTATGAATTTGAAATAATCTAAAAAAAAGGGAAGCTAAATGTTGTTGCAGATGCGCTCTCAAGAGAGAATGAAGAGGTGGAGGCATTGCTTTGTGCCATTTCTGTTATCCAACCAGATTGGATAACCAAAGCAAGTGATGAATGGAAGAAGGATGAAGAAGTGTGGACACTGATTCAAAAGTTGCAGCAAGGCCCTAGTACATTTGATACATTTAGTTGGAAAAATGATTCCTTATGGTACAAAGATCACTTATATATTTGTAATTGCTCCCAACTAAAACAAAATATTCTTTTGGAATTGAACACTTTTCCTTTAGGAGGTCACTCTGTATTTTTAGAAAATTACCATAGGGTGAAGAAAGAATTTGTTTTGGGATGGCCTTAAATTTGATATTCAAAAGTTTGTAGTAGAATGTTTGGTTTTCCAGAAAAATAAAGTTCAGACAATTAAGACCCTGGGTCTTCTACAAACTTTATCCATTCCGAGTCAACATTGGGAGGAGATTTCAATGGATTTTATCATAGGTTTACCTAAGTCTGAAGGAAAGAGTGTCATCATGGTGTTAGTTTATAGAATTACCAACTATGCACACTTTTGTTCATTATCTCATCCATTTTAAAGCAAGTACAGTCGCTACTACACTTATGGACACAATTCAAAGGCTACATGGAAACCCAAAGATTATTGTGAGTGACAGAGATGCCATTTTACTGGAAAATTTTGGACAGGGTTATTTTCTTGTTTGGGTACTCGACTAGCTCATAGTTCATCTTATCATCCTCAATCCAATGGTCAAAATTAGATAGTGAATAAATTTTTGGAAGGATATCTTTGTTGTTTTGTATCTGATAAAAAAACATAATGGGTCAAGTGGTTACCTCTCGCTGAATGGTGGTATAACACTTCCTTCCATACTGTCGCAAAATTGACCCCATTTATGGCACTTTATGGATATCATCCACTATCCATCACATCATATTTAAGAGAAAATTCTAAGGTTCAAGTAGTGGAAGATCACATCGAGCATCAACAAGAAGTTCTCCAACTCTTAAAGGATAACCTAAATTTGGTAAAAAATCAAATGAAACAACAGGTAGATCAACATCATAGTGAGAGAAGTTTTGATGTAGGAGACTGGGTATTTTTATGGCTACAACCATAAAATCAAATGTATCTCAAGTAAGCTAAGAAGGATAAAAAATTATCGCCAAAGTACTATGGTCCTTACAAGGTGTTGCAAAAGATTGGTACTATGCCATGAAAATTGGAGCTTCCTGCTTCTTCGTGAGTGCATCTAGTTTTCCATGTTTCATGATTAAAGAAGGTTATAGGTGAATATATTACGATTGAAACAATATTGTGAGAACTTGATGAGGAAGGAAAAATCATATTAGAACCTGAAGCGATCATGGAAACAAGAAATCGACAACTACAAAATCGATCATTTTCAGAGTATCTCATCAAGTGGAAGAAATTACCCACTAAATATTCTAGATGGGGGGACGATAATTTTATATAGAAGCACCCAGAGCTACTCAAGCATTGAGGACAACACTTTTTGGAAGGAGAGGGGCATGTTAGGTCCCTATATTACTAGTTTAGTCCCTTATTGTTATTAGTATAGCCCCCTTAATGTTATTGCTGTACCCCTGTAACCCCAATATTGTTATTATTCTGCCCTTAAATTATTATTTTTAGGTCAGCTAGGATTGTATTGTGGCCCCATGGACTCCTATATATATAGAAGGAGGTTTTGGTGATTTGTAGCATCCAATAATTGTTCATTTATGTAATTTATTGGAGGTTTCCCCCTAGAAGTGGCTGATTTCTAAGGAATTGATCTCTCTTCTCTTCTATTTTTGGATTTGGGTTCATAACAAACTTTATGAAGGAATTGACTAGACCTTTACTATCCATGACATAAATTTTTTCAAACATGTCACAAAATATGCATATTACAGGTTATAACAACATAGCTAAGTATAGGGGTCTCATACTTATCTAAAAATCTCTAAGAAGCATTCATGCCTTATAAAATTAGCCACAATATCATCTATTAGTTCATATATTCATTGTTCGTTCATTTACAAATCAAAACATGATGAGAGACATATATCATCACTTTCATAACAAATAATCATAACAAACATATAAACAACATAAATAACAAGGATACATCAGCCATAATATGCACATATAAACTAGTACAGTAACACATGAAATACCAAGTAGAAGAATAACTAAATAATAAATGGAAAGGCCAATGATGTTCGGGACATGCACGAAGGTCCAGCTAACCATATATTGGTTGAATTAAATCATTATTTCATTCAATCACTGCTGTGCCATATGTTGGGAAAAATAATGGGGGGGGGGGGTTAATCAGTATTTATAACTCACTGTAAACTTTTACATTTATTTACAGATTTATATAGGCAACTTTAATGAACCTAACTAGCATATACATGTGGCTATCTTTAATGAAACTTGCATATGTCCAGAGATATTATTATATAAATAAATATTTACTTAGGTCAGTGCATAATTCATTCATTAGATGTTTAGTAAGAAATAAGCATGTGCAGTAAAAATAGAATAAATCATCACACATAAGTAGAATCATAAAGAAAACTAATTACAATCTTGTACTAATGTAGACTCATACCAACATGCAGACACCCCCCTGCAAAAGTTTCCAACCTTCTCTCGTTCCCCAGCTTCTACTTGAAGGGAGCTCCAAATCGTTGATCTAATTTATTAGCTACCAGTGGAAGGAAACTACGACCCCCTGCTTCTCATTTACCAAACACTCTTGGAAGGGAGATAGTACCCCCTAATCTCATTTACCAACAACTACTAGAAGGGAGCTACAACCCCCTCACTGAATTCTCCAACCCTCAACACTACTACGGACCACATTTAGTCAATTTTCACAATGGATCCAATATCTTCAACACAACACAACTTGTATGCCTCTTTTCATAATATTTTTAGACTGGACCCACTCCACACATTTAAGATCAAAGATCATACATCAAAATTAAACTCATAATTGCATCAAATCATTAACTGAATCATCAATCAACCAACCAACCAACCACTAATGTTTAATCACAATCAAATAGTAGCATAATAAATATTCAAAACAACCCAGATCTATATGAAGAAATTTCTGATAGACAACAGTAATACAATAAAACTGATCAGAAATTCACCCCCACATACTTTAGAAAAACATTATATTCCATATGCGCTTTTTCTGAAACTAACCTACATATATACACATTTTTATGGAGATGAACTTGTGTATAGATTTGAAATCATTTCAGGACTGCATAACTCTTCAAAAAAATTAATCAGCTTAGATCTTACTGTTGCACGAATGAATCCCTCTTGCGGACAAGGGTGATCTCCCTGGTATCCTAAGGATATCTAGAAACAAATAGAAGGATGTAAACCATTTTCTCTATACTATTTTTCTTAATAATCTCTCATTAACTATGGATAGATACTCCTAATTGAAGTCCAATGCTTATTTTGTCTTCAATCCAGTTGCTCGAGAAGTTATCGTCCAACATATAAGATCTGCAATCAAAGACAGGAAAACAAGATCAAAATCATTTGCAAAATATGATAATTTGAAAAAAATAATCTATCTTAGTGATCAAGGAGTCTAAGAATTAAATCATTCAAAAGATAGATAAACAATTCAATGAGAAAATATAATTCATTTGGATTAACTTTGAATAAAAGAATAAACCTTACAACCTTAAAGCCTTGATGTTTGTACAAGTTCTTCCGGGCTCCCGAACATTCATTTTCCTCAGTTTGACAAGACTCCAACTCTCTAGATTAGCGTAAGACTATGGCCATGAGTATGTAATATCTCTCATGCCAAAAATGCCAAATGTGGAGAGTATAATTCTTTCAGCGATTCTCTTCTACAAGCTAAGAAGCAAGTATCAACTACTAAGTATCCAAAAGTCCTAAGTATCCCAAAAAGTACCCTTGAGACTGAAACTTGGTCTCAATTTATAGCTGAAGAGAGGTAGTCTCAAATCTAACAAGGAAGGGATAAAGCCCTCTCATTATGGTATTTTAGCTCCAAAAACCAAGGGATAGCTCCATTTATGAAGGGATGAAGGTTCATGAATGGAAGGGACGAAGCTTGACCAAATAGTGCTTCTAGAAGGCCCTAATTGGGAGAATATTCGACTAGCTGGGCTTCTAGAACTTACTTTTCTATTTATTTTACCTTTTACGAGGGTCCTCAGTTTTAATGAGATTTATGTGCGGTATGTACCGTAGTTTTTATAGCAATTATCTGTGGTACCGTAGGAATGACTAGGAAAAGTGCGAGAGTAGGCTTTTTAGGATTTTTAAGAGCTTATTCTAGTTCCAAGATTTGATTTGGGGAGCTTTATGTTTTTATACATCCGAGGGAGCAATAAATAGGTAATGATGAACCCATATAGACAGCTAAATGTCATGGTGAAAAAATTTAGTGTAATAGATTTCCCCCTTAAGTGTGAAGTCTGAGGAGTTCTGAAGAATTTTGAAGAGTGAAGTGCTTTATCATTCTGAGGATCGGGTTATAGGCACAAAAATTGAATCCCTGAAAAAAAATTCAATGCAATTATATATATATATATATATCATCACCGAGGTGGGCAATCCTATACTCAGATCAAAACTAACTACATGTTCTGATATATAAATGATTTTAGAATTACGTGAAGAGTAGACACATTATGGACGCAACCATCTATTAGAAGTAGTCTACTGTATGATGAATACTAAAATTCCTCGCAGCCTGGATGGTGGAAACTAGATCCAGGGTATTGATTCCTGCTTCTCGAACTAGTACGATTCTATACATGCGATTGATTTTGTTGCAGTCGAACATGATAGAAACCACTTGATTACCAGTCAATGATGTAAATTGTTAACAAGTGTGAGAGAAAACACCATTAATGATAATGGTTCTAAAATTACATAGTACAATTCATGAAATGTGAATTTGTGATCTGAAGTCAAACATTTCATATAATCATTCGATCAAAGGTCAATGATGCAACCTATCATCAAAGGCGAGAAACTTGCCATTAGGGCATGCATATTACAAGGTACTATTAGGATTCTAGATCAAATTTCTAGATGATGAGATGTCATCGATAGAAAATAATCCGTCGTAGGAAATCCCACAACACGAAACCATTAGGTCAAGTTTCAAAGAAATATTTAGCAAGGACTGACTCAGGGATGGTCAGCGTGAATGGAGACAAATTTTTTCAATGAATGGTTTATTAAACTGATCTCTTGAACACATAACGACACTGCAAATAGTGACTATTGACCTAAAGCTAATAACTAGAAATCGACTGAAGTCTTTCAATGTGGTTTGATTAACTGTTTGGTCAAAGGATTTTCCCATCCCAGACATGAATGTGACAAAAGTGGTGTGTTCAAGAGTGGTATACAACTTTTTAAAATGAAGTGTGACAATTGGATTCATTTTCTCTCTTTTTCCCCCACCATTTCTGGCAAGTACCTCTTTATTTTTTACAAGCTTGAGGAGGATAACATTTGCTTGTTATATAAGCTAATCCTTCAGATGAGTCCAACTTAGTATTAAAATAGAACCCTAAGAAGGAGTGGTTCATTCCTGTTTATAATTTACAGGTCCTTTACTGTTAAGTTTTAACAAGTGTAGTATAGGTGAAACTTGGCATTTTTCAATTTTAGGGAGTCGGAAGAAAAACATAAGAAAACTCCATGGGTGGAATTTTTCGTAAATTTAGTCTCTCAAGCCCCAAAAAGTATAAAATAATGTAGGAGAGAACTCTATTGACCATGATTAGTCAACATATACCTTTTTCGTAAATAGTCCATTTCAGTCCAGAAAAGGGGTAAAATTAGACTGAAGGGGCAACTGTTCATTTCCTTTAACAAGTTAGAATAGTCAAGTACTCGACAATATTTTCATTTTTAGAGAGTCTGAAAAGGGCTTAAAAGAGGACTCCATGGTTTTTCTTTTTTCTGTAAATTTTAACGAGTTCGAAAAAGTGACAAAAAACATACTCATTTTCCAAAATGATTATTTTACCATAAAATCTTGTATTCTGCATAAAAACCCAAAACATTAAAAATACTTGTCTTAGATAAGTAAAAATTATTTGAAAAACAACCTTTCAAAGTAGAAAATAAATAAAATATTATTTCATTTATTCAAAAAATCTTTATAAAAAGTATTTTAACCAATTGATTTTTACCATTTGCATTGAGAGTGAAAGTCGAGAGCTTTCGGTAGAAAAAGTTCCAAAGGAGATATCAGAAGAACCGATCGTCCGAATCCAAAACCGTTGACTCCAGGTAATCCACAATTCATTTATCTTCATTTTTGTTCGTTAACATTCTCTTTTTAGGATTTAGATTTTTTTTTTTTGAGAAAAATAGGTTCAAAAAATCACTCTTGAGGTACCGTAGGTAAAACACACAGTACCTTCGAACTTCGATAATTTTCCAAAGGAAAATTATCGGGGTCTCGCACTTTTCGTGTATAACGTGTACAATAGCTCACATTTTTTTCATGCAAAAAGTGCGGAGGCACCATGAATAAAATAAAAGTATGTTTCAAATCAAATTAACCCAAATTTTTTCATTCTAATTGGATCTAATATTTCAAAATGTCTATTGCAAAGTATCCATAATGCTTGAATAGAGAGAATGTGAACATGAGACAGTAGATGAGGCAGCTATGGAAATTTTACCCACAATGCATGTTTTGAAAAATTGTGGATTATACATGTATTGGGAAATGTAGGGCATGAGGGCTCAAGTAGAGCTCTTGACATGGTTGGTGAACAGGTGGAATGTTAAAGAAGAGTGGTTCATTATTGGTGATCACTGACTCGAAATTGAGCTGGAGGATATATACTTCCGTACAGGTTTGTCCAAAAGAGGAGAACCTATTTCCTTGTTTGGGGCTAGGCAAGGTGGCCAGTCTATAGCTAGATACCAAAAAGAATTTTGTAACGAAGAGGCTGATCCAAAATACAACCGCATTGATATAAAAACCATTATATGTCTTGAACTCAAAGTGGTTGCGTTCATAGTGGCTAGATTGTGTGGGAGTGCAACTTCACACGTGGCTACTAAAGCCCAGATGCAAACAGTGGTTGACTGCTATAGAGGCACCATCTTCAACTGGTGTTAAGGAGTATTGGCTAATGTAAAAGGTCAATTTACGAGGGCTAAGAATGCAAAGTTGAAAAAATTTGGATATGGAGCTATTATAGTTTCTTTTGCTCTGGAGAGGATTCCATCTCTTGCCCCCCAGCTTATCTCGATTGATGTTGTTATAGTCAGAGAGCCTCGGATGGCCCACTAGGTACAAGTCATGGCCCGTCATGGAGAGGGTTTTGAGATAGTTTGATTTACACCTACATACTTTCATTGGCTATAGAACCAAATATTCTCCATTGAATATTTTCGATATGAAGGGATAGATTTCCATGGTGACCCTGAAATGCCTCTTCCTCCAGGAAAAAAGTGGGATGAGTCAGGTAAATCAATCATTTTGATTTATTTTTAATTCTAATTTTTTTATTTTGTTTTGAATCATCTTAGTACTGATGTCAAAAATTTAAATGCAGATGTTGGTTCATCAAGACCAGCCAATCTCCACCACTTCGAGAGGAAGCGAACAAATGCTATTGCATCGCCAGAGAATCAAGTAGTGGAGATTCTAACTGATTTAGAGAAGAACATGTTGAAGCCTAGAAAATCTCTGCTTCAAACATTGGGGAAAACCACCCAGTCGGGACCTTAGGACAACTCCTTTTCCGTTTGGTATGGTGGCTCCGACTGGATTTAAAGGACCAGTTTCCTTATAACTAAATGGGTTGGTTTGGATGGGTGAAAATGGGACTAAATTAACTGAAATAAAACTATCTAATTTAAACTAAATACTGATAAAGAAATTCTAACACTAACCCGAGTAATTATATGTGAATACAACTTAAGATTGTTCCAATTTAACAATAACCATGAAAATGTATTATTATTTAAATTGAAATGTGCAGAAACAAATAACGATAACTCTGTTTAAGAAATTAAACAGAGTTGTATTAGCATATTGCATTCATCATTGTATACCATCTATATATACTTATGAAAGATAACGTTTCAATTATACTCAGAAATGATATATAAAAAGAAGCGTTGTGAAAACAAATATATATAAATGATAGCAAATTTTAAAGCGAATATCATAAGACAAAAGAAATCAACAGTGAACAGATAGAAATACTTCATTCATCTTGAAGACTTTCAAATGAAATCTGATACTCTAATCCAGTAACTCTGATGCAAAATCAAATTCCAAGGTACAGAAGTGCAACACTTCAAAGATAATTCCGCATAAAAATCACCAGATGTGATCCTTTTTTAAAATATATAAGACAATGGAGTACAGAAATGTAATCTCCAAGTCAAAAAATATTAAGATCCAGGACCCTTCTCTAAATGCATGAGAAGGGTTTAAATACTACTTAACTAAATCTAAAAATAGTCTATTACAAAAATTGAGGATTCGGTTCAATGACCATCCTTTTCCTAGGCTAAAATACAGTAAAATTAAAACTAAATATAACTATCTATGAACTTGATCTTTAAACTTGCAGGCATCTAGCATAGTTTTGAGAAGATGCGGTTGACCGACTTCAGAATTCAACTGTCCTGAAAAGACAGAGTTGGCAAGTGTAGGCGCAATCTTCTCTGTAGCATTGATGATACAATTAAGCGCACTGTGCTGATTGTGTGGCTTCACCAAGTACGCCCAGTATGAGTCCCAATTTAATCTTGTCAGCCCTTGGATAGATTTTGCTCTTTCTTCTGCCTTTTGCCTCCATTCTGTTTGCAGTTGATGTGCCTGTGGGAGATATCCTGGAACAGTTTCTGAAATTAAATTTGCTTTGTGTAAATTATCATTTACACAATTCGTAAGAGTGTTTGCCGCTGTAGCCACCTCTGCTGCTGCCTTCTCTTTGTGCATTTTCCTTTATTGGAGCTTTTTGCTCTGTTATTAATTTTGCAATTTCATCTTGATTTTGCTTCACCATTTTCTCATATCATACTTTAGCCAAAGTAGTTTCTTTTTATCGATTTGATCTTTCGCAGTAATTTTTCTCTGTGCCGAACACGCTCCACATCTTTTTCCTTACTCAGCATTAAGTGCCTTGAATTTGGTCAATGTTTCCTCATTTTGTTTTACAGTTATTTCAAGTCTCTTCGACTCCCGACTTTTCTCAAGAAGAGCTTTATGTTTCTCTGAGAACTCTTGACCTCCAACAGCTTCTTTAGTAACTTCTAAAAGCTCTATAGAGGATAATTTTGGCAAACTTACATACCTTATCTTGTGGTAGAAACTGTGTCAATTTGCCCACTTGGATATTTGAACTTGTGAACAGCGTCTAAAACATCCTTTTTTGGTACTGTCCACCCGTGTTTGTTTTTCTTCAATGGTTCATCTCTTTTGGTCCATTCCTGTGTGCATTCTGACAAATTCACATGTTCTCCGGTAAATTCTTCCATAAATTGCTTATTATAAGGCGCATGAGGTTCCAGCGACTTATTCAGCAGCCTCACGTCTTCTGTGGTGAATGACCCGATTAGCTCCTGAGATGGAGTTCTAAATTGCCTATCTGAAATATCGGTGCTGTCCAGCATCCATTTCACCATGTCCGTATACGGGAGAATCCTCGGCCTTGCCGCTATCCTATGCAGAAATCAACAAGCCAGTTCTTTGAGGGTTGCTTCAGACGTATTACTAGAACCTGCTGTAGCCGTAACATTTAATACCACAAGATTTTATTCCTCCAGCAAATTATACATTCCTTCCCAAGTGGATATACCAGCATCCTTATTGCAAGCGGTGTCCGCATATAGTGAATCCATTTCTTTGTTTTCAGAATTCGAGCTCTTCTCCTTCTTACCCATAATGTTCTGTGAAAGCTTTGTATAGACGTTTGCTCCTTCGTGCCTGCGTTTTACGAGTTAAATGAGAGTAATGGCATGAGAAAGGTGATGAGATTGTTTTAAATGCAAATGCGGATGAAATATATTATTTTAACGTGAAATGATTTTCAATCAAAACAAAATCTCATTTACCATTAACTGCCAATCCAATCATTTAATCCAATCATTAAAGCGCATAACAAATATTGATATATGGGAAGATTTCCTTTGAACAATGTGCCTACATGAATCTGCGACATTGCGATCTGTGATTTGCTGCGCAATATCACAATATCGCAATGTCGCAATATCGCAATATTGCAAAATGAAACCATCGCAGTTATGTAAAATAGCGCAAAAGCGCAAATTGCGCAATAGCGCAAAAGCGCATATCGCAAATCTCGCAAAAGCGCAAAATTGTAAATAGCGCAAAAGGTATTCGTTTAACATTTCTGTTTTCTGTGCTATGCGATCTGCGACCAATATGTTTATTGTATAGGCTTTTTGAGATCACATTATCACAAAATCTCAAAATCGCATTTTCAGTTTCATAAAAGATATATACCATTTTGCGATGGATGCGCTATTTTGTTTAAAGAACAATTTTATTGTAATTTATCATAAACTTAAGTGTTTCTTAATGTTCTTTCTAAGGGATTTCTCTAAGTTTATGATAGAAAGTTTTATTTGAAAAGGAAAACAAATTCTAATTGATTTTTTGGATTTTTTAACTAAGGGTCCCCATTTATTTAGTATTATTACTAATATTAAATAAAAGGGGGGTTGTTGCTGGTCACAACAATTGGCGGTTCACTGAAAGAAACAGTTATCTCTGAAAAAATAAAATGAACACTATATCTTTAGTAAGTAAATATTTTCAAAGATAATGAAAACTACCTTAGGATAATTCAAATAAAATGTAACTATGAAAAAGAAATAAAAAATCATTCACAATTTCTTTCTAATTCCTTAAGAATAAAAACATTTTTGGGTTATCTCAAGCTTTGATTGGTGTTAATAATGAAGTAAGTGGATTTCTCCAAGTTTTGGTTTTATAATATACTCTATTGCCATAGGTATTGCCTCTGCTGCCAGCAAACGTTCATAGTCTCGATAGGGTTACCTTTAAACCATTAACCATTCATTGTCCCATCCAACTAAAATTATGACTTTTTAAAAGATAAATTCATAAGACTTATTATCTCATGTTTTTTTCTTTTACTTATTTTTTATTTTAAGAGCCATTGTTCTGGTTTGGTAGCCAGTTAATAACAATGCCATTCACTAGTTATAATTAAACTGAACAAGCTGGCTCGTGATGAGACCCCTTGTCTTATATTTATAAGCCATTACCCTGTTTTGGTATGCAATATTGGTAATGTCATTTTTATTACTCCTTATGAACATAGTAAGTCAGCTCGTAATGAGACCTCTTATCTCTTAAATTTTCAAATTTCTTAGAATTGCATTCTAAAAAATCACAACTTAAATGGATGGGGTGAAATAGTTTTATCCTTAAGAATCAACGGATGACAATTTTCAGAGTTTTTTGAGTTCCAAAACTTTGAAAAATCTTTACTTTTATAGATAACCTTTCTCTGCTCAATAAACTTATGATGATTTACATTCTTCTCAAGTTTTCAAAATATCATGCAAATGATTGGAATAATCTTTCAAAGTTTAACATCTTATTTTAAACTATTCAAAAACTGTGATCATTTACATTAAAAATTCTTATTTACACAAAATAAATATTTATAATATTCTTCCTAAGAAATTTTCCTAAATAGTAAACAGTCAATTATAGACTCATTAAAAACCTTTATTTGCAAAAAAAAATCAAAAATTCTGCAGAAAGGAATATGTACAATTTAAGAAGGGGTTACCTCCTTATGAAAAGAATTTCTTCAAGATAAGCCCATTTACAGGAAGAGATTCTCTCTTACCTGTTAGATCTTGGAGTATGAATGTATTTGAGCCTATCTTCTCAATGATCTGAAATGGTCCAAGCCACATTTTCTGAAACTTGGTATGTTTACCTTTTTCTTCGTGTGCTTTATCCCATTTCAGAACAAGATCACCAATTGACAAAAATTTTGAGCCGGTAGAACTTGCATCAAAAGAAGATTTTACAAGCTGTTGATGTTATTAATGAATAATTTTTTCTTTATCTCTATCTTCTTCTAGTTTAAGGATTTGATCATATCTCAATTGAATGGATGAAGAATGATTTTCTTCAATAAATTGCACTAGGGCTAATGATGGAAGGGTTAAATTTGATGGTATCACAGCTTCTTTTCCATTAACTAAATTGAAAGGTGAAGTCCCTATTGAAGATTTTTCAGTGATACGATCAGCCCATAATGCAAAGATTAAGATTTGTGCCAATTATTTTGATTTTGATCAACGATCCTTTTAATGATTTTGATAAGGTTTTTGTTAGTGGATTTAGCCAAACCATTACCTTGTGGATAATAATTTGCTAAATATTTTAATTTAAAACCTCTTTCCAGAAAAGTAAGATGCATTATCAAAGACTAGAGCGTTAGGTACACCAAACCTGGTTATGATGAATTGATCTATGAAATCAATAATTGCATCAGAATTGGCTACCTTCAATGGGATTGCTTCTACCCATTTTGTAAAGTAATAAGTTGCAGTAAGGATGTACATGTGATGTTTGGAAGAATGAGGTATTATCTCACCAATAATGTCAAGCCCCCATTGTTCGAATGGTTGCTCAATAGTAACTGGTTGCAAAGGAAAAGCTGGTTTCCTTTGTCTTCCACTTGCAGTTTGACAAATTCTGCATTTCCTTACATAATCATGCGTATCTTTAAAAAGGGTAGGCCAGTAATAACCAGCACGAATTATTTTGTGAGCTGCGGTATCACCTCCAAAATGACCTCCTGCTGGTCCATCATGCAATTCCTGCAAAACCTTTTCAGCTTCAGTCTTTTCAAGACATCTTAATAAAATTGAATCATAATTTTTTCTAAATAACACATTATCAATGATCTCATAGTTAATAGCCTTTAACCTTAAAGCAAGTTTACTCCTATAGCTGATATTAGAAGGAGCATACCCATTTTTCAAGTAATAGATAAGATCAACATACTAAGATTCAGAATCTGTAACACTTATCTGACTTACTTGAATATCTTGATTTGAATCTTGATTTTCTGGTATGTTATGAGCTCCTGCCAATAATCTGCAAAAACCTTGTCCTCTAACAATCTTAGCAGGTTTAATATCAATATCATATTCTTGCAAGGTTGTTACCCAGTTAGCTCTCTTTTCTCCTACTTCTTTTTGAATTAATAATTGCCTCACTGTAGAGAATGGGACAATGATTTTTGTATGTGTCTTCAAGAGAAAAGGTCTGAAATGTTTGATTGATTTAAACACAGCAAAGGCTTGTTTTTCAACATCGGAATAATTAAGCTCAGCTCCTTGCAGATTTGAGCTAAAGAAAGAAATTGGTGCTTTGATTTCTTGATCATTTAGTTGTGTTAAAACAGCTGCATATGATGTTTCGGTGGCCAGAGTATACAAAGTAAAATCTTTAGAAAAATCTGGGGTATTCAATGCTGGTGTATTAATGATCGCTTGTTTGATTGCCTCAAAGGCTTCTTTCTCTTTATGCCCCCATTTGAATACTGAATTATTCTTGATCATATTTTGCATAGGTAAAACAATAAAAGAAAAATCAGGAATGAATCTTTTAACAAAATTGATCTCTCCAAGAAATGATTGCATGGATTTTTTGTTATGACGTAAAGAAATATCAGAAATTTCTTTCACTCTCTCTCGATCAATATATATACCATCTTTTGACACAACAAATCCTAAGAGTTTTCCTTCATCCAAAGAAAAGAAAGATTTCTTTGGATTTAAGGAAATACCAAACCTCCTACATCTTTCAAATATTTAATTTAAATAATGTAGATGATTGGCTCTCTTTTTTGAAAATATTGTTATGTCATCAAGATAAAAAACAACTGATTTATTGATCAGACCTTTAAATGCTATGTCCATGGCTCTTTGAAAAGTTGCTCCTACATTTATTAGACCAAAAGGCATTTTCTGGTAAGCATAAGTTCCCCATTTTGTTCTGAAAGTTGTTTTCAATCTGTCATCTGGATGAACTAAAACTTGATTATAGCCTGAAAATCCATCGAGAAAGGACATAAGTTCAGAACCAGCTACCTTTTGAAGTATCTGTTCCATGGTTGGCAATGGGAAATTGTCTTTTAAGCATGCCTTGTTTAAATTTCTAAAATCAATACAGATTCTTATATCACCATTCTTCTTCCTGACAGGTACCATATTGGAAACCCAATTGGAGTGCCTGACTGGAAAAATGATTTTGGCTTTTAAAAGTTTATTAAGTTCTGATTTGATTTGACTTTTGAGATTTGGATGAATCTTTCTCAACTTCTATTGAACAAGTTTAATATCAGGAAGCATTGGAATTGTGTGTTGAGTAACCGAAGTATCATACGTTTTTAAATCATCATAATTCCAAGAAAAAACGTTTTTATACTTGTTCAGAAGTTTAATGAACACATTCCTTTCCTCTGGTGTTAAATTGAGTCCTAAGTTAACGTTTTTAGGTTTAGATTCAGAACCAAGATTTACTAATTCAAACCTCAAAGTGGAACTTTGAAGTTTAGCATTAGTGACTTTCTTGAATCTATCTTTAATGTCATATAAATCCTCTTATTTAACAACAGATTTCAGAATGGGATTTTCATTACCTTTTGAGGAAATTTGAAAATCATGATCATCTTCGTCAATAATTTGCTCATCATATGATTTCTTTGAAGTCATGAAATTTAAAATATCTTGATCATGATAGAATACTCTCCAGTTTGTAACATTGTCTGGGAGAAATGGACGAAAAATCAATTCTACAGAAAACCTATCAGGACTGCAATCTTCAGCAGGTAGGAGTTTAGATGCAACATTAGCTAACAAGTCAGCTGATGTATTCTGATTCCTAGGAATAGGAGAAATATTGAATGCTAAAAAATGAGTGGTGAGATCTTGCACTAGGGTTTGATAGTGTTTAAGATGTCCTGAAAGACAATGAATAGTATTCCTAACTTGTTTAATTACAATTTCGGAATCACCAAAGACTTTCAAGTATTTAACATCTAACCCTATAGCTTTATAAAGTCCTTGAACCAAGGCTTCATATTCTGCGGTATTATTAGTACACTCAAATTCTAATCTACATGACAGCATGGTTTTCTCCCCATTTGGATCAATTAAGATGCATCCAGCTCCAGCTCCATCACTAGACTTTGATCCATCAAAATATAATGACCAAAATAAAGACTTATCTATTGGCTTATCTACAATTACATCAGAAATATTTACAATTCTGGAAGGATCAGATTGTGAAAAATTTTCTATTTGAGAAACAAAAGTATTTACAGAAAAAGGTGATTGAGGTGCTTCGAAGTTTCCCAAAAATGATTCAGCAGAATAATCTCCAAGAATATTTTTGTTGAATTCCATAGGCTCATTAGGTTGTTCGAATTTAGTGACAGTGTGTGTCATATGTTTTTCTCGTTCAATTTTGATTTGATTTAGTTTCCCTTTCTAGGGAAGCCACATATGTGAGTAATCAGTTGAGATATAGCCATTAAGTTTTGCAGACCAGTCCCTGCTTAAGATTAATCCATAGAATTCAGGAATATCAGCAATCAAAATATCAGTTTTTTGGACAATCTTAGGATCAGAAGCTAATCTGATAGTAACTGAATTAATTTCTCCTACAACTTGAACTTTAGAGCGATCCAATTGAACGATATGAACTGCTGATTTCTGTTGTTCGATATTCAATTTGGCACAAACAGAAGTAGGCATTATATTGGAGGAGGCTCCAGAATCAATCAAAAAATTGTGCAGATTTTTATTGTACATCTCATAAGTCAAAAGAAAAGGAGGAGTTTGAGAACTTGACTTTTCTCCAATGAGCACTGTATCATTAGCATCTACCTTATCTGGTGGCTTACCAGCTCCTCTAGCTGCTTTTGCAACTACACCACTTGGTAAAGGAGCAATTGGTGTAGCGTTTAATTCTTTCAATAGCAACTTTTGCTGGTGTTTTAGTTTGCTGAGTTCATGTAAGGAAATGTTGGCTTTGATCTTTTTCATGTCTTCAACAATGTTGTACTCCATAGGATCTGATACCACTAAAGTATTTGTTGTTGATGTGGGAGGATTAGAAGAAGATGGCTGATTTTGAGTAGGTAATGGAGAAGTTTTCTTTACAGGGGATTTGTCTTTGGTACTTGGAGTTGTAATTTTCTTTTTAGGAACTGTTTGTACTGGTTCCGATATATATTTACTCCTAGTACTTACAGGCATATATTCTTCACTATCAAAATTAGGGAGAATAAAATCCCACATTCCATTCAATTCAGCTATTTCTTCATTCTCATCTTCCTCATCTGATACTAGAGATGTATCCTCTTCTTCTTCTTCTTCTTCTGATTCTGCATTAGAAATTGAATTAGGAGGTTTAGATTCAACTTGGTTTCCTCTGAAATTTCGGAATGGTTTCTTGGTAGAAGTTTCAGCTACTTGTTTTTTAATTTCAACCATTTCATTTGACATGGTTTTAAGAACTTTCTGTAAACCTTCCATGTCGTATGGGTCTGTGGCCTTTTTCTTTGAATCATCTTTGAAGCTGCCTTTCTTTGATTTCCTTTCCTCAATAGCATTTTTGTTTTCTAGAGAAATAATTCGTTTTTCCACTGCAATAGCCTCTTTCATATTCTCAACTAATGTAGGTTTTGTAGCTCTATCTACAAAAATTGCTATGTTTGAGGGTCAGGCAGTTATGTACCATTCAATTCTGACTTGTTCACTGGGCTATGAATCTATGTGGATTTTGTTCAAGAGTTTGTTGAATCTAGCGTTGAATTATTTAATGGGTTCCTTGGGTTCTATCTTCAAATTTGAGAGGTCATTGAGTAAAGTTGCTATTGATCGGTCATCTCCAAATTTGGTTAAAAAATGATCTGCAAAAATGTCCCAACTTGTTATGGATCCTGATGGTAATGAAAAGTACCATGATCCTGCTACTCCTTGAAGAGTATAAGGGAATAGTCTAACTACAACATCTTCATGTGTGACTCCATTAAAATTAATAGCCAGCATAAAGTTATTGATATGTTCTTCAGCTTGAATGTTAAGATCTAGGGTAAATTTTGGAAGCCATTTTCCAGGATTGTCTGGTAAATAATGTAAAGGTGCAGCCATGTTGACTGCCCCTGGAGTAGCCCATGGTCTAGCCATGATTGGAACAACTATTGGAGGAGTAGTAGAAACTGGTGGTGTTTGAATATAAGCCGTTGGAATAGATGATGTTGAGATTGATGATGATTGAGCAGATTATGATTGAGGAGATGATGTGGAAACAACTGTACTTTGTTGAGATGGGATTTTGGAAATGGGTATTTGAATATTAGATGTTGAACTTATATCACTTACTGATTCTGATTGAGTTTTTCTTGTCTTAACTCTACTAGGTAAAGGGAATTCTTTCAGAGAAATACCAAGTTTTTCACTTTGAAGCCTAGTAAGAGGTTTGGAAGAAACAAATTTTGAAGTTACACTACCTTCAGATATTTCAGACTCTTCTAAAGATAATGAGAATCCTTTCAATTTATGAATTAATTCTTGAACTTCAGGAGACTTAGGATTTTGATTGTCTGAATGTTTTGAGATTTTGGTAGTGGGTGTATGAATATTCTTCGCAATTTCTTCTATAGGATTTCGTATTTCAGAAGAAATTGAAGAAGTTGATGAGGGTTTTTTGCTCTCCAAATGGCTTGTGGATAAAGATTTACTTGCCATTCATAGCTCATGCCCTCCTTCTAGCGCCAAAAATGTTGAAGCCTAGAAATTCTCTTCTTCAAACATTGGGGAAAACCACCCGGTCGGGACCTTAGGACAACTCCTTTTCCGTTTGGTATGGTGGCTCCGACTGGATTTAAAGGACCAGTTTCTTTATAACTAAATGGGTTGGTTTGAATGGGTGAAAATGGGACTAAATTAACTGAAATAAAACTATCTAATTTAAACTAAATACTGATAAAGAAATTCTAACACTAACCCGGGTAATTATATGTGAATACAACTTAAGATTGTTCCAATTTAACAATAACCATGAAAATGTATTATTATTTAAATTGAAATGTGCAGAAACAAATAAAGATAACTCTGTTTAAGAAATTAAACATATTTGTATTAGCATATTGCATTCATCATTGTATACCATCTATATATACTTATGAAAGATAACGTTTCAATTATACTCAGAAATGATATATAAAAATAAGTGTTGTGAAGACAAATATATATAAATGATAGCAAATTTTAAAGCGAATATCATAAGACAAAAGAAATCAACAGTGAACGGATAGAAATACCTCATTCATCTTGAAGACTTTCAAATGAAATCTGATACTCTAATCCAGTAACTCTGATGAAAAATCAAATTCCAAGGTACAAAAATGCAACACTTCAAAGATAATTCCGCATAAAAATCACCATATGTGATCCTTTTTTAAAATATATAAGACAGTGGAGTACAGAAATGTAATCTCCAAGTCAAAAAATATTTAGATCCAGGACCCTTCTCTAAATGCATGAGAAGGGTTTAAATACTACTTAACTAAATCTAAAAATAGTTTATTACAAAAATTGAGGATTCTGTTCAATGACCGTCCTTTTCCTACGCTAAAATACAGTAAAATTAAAACTAAATCTAACTATCTATGAACTTGATCTTTAAACTTGCAGGCATCTAGCATAGTTTTGAGAAGATGTGGTTGAACGACTTCAGCATTCAACTGTCCTGAAAAAACGGAGTTGGAAAGTGTAGGCGCAATCTTCTCTGTAGCATTGATGATACAATTAAGCGCACTATGCTCCCAATTTAATATTGTCAGCCCTTGAATTGATTTTTCTCCTTTTTCTTCCTTTTGCCTCCATTCTGTTTGCAGTTGATGTGCTTGTGGGAGATATCCTAGAACAGTTTCTGAAATTAAATTTTATTTGTGTAAATTATCATTTACACAATCAGTAAGAGTGTTTTCCGCTGTAGCCGCCTCTGCTGCTGCCTTCTCTTTGTGCATTTTCCTTTATTGCAACTTTTTTCTCTGTTATTAATTTTGCAATTTTATCTTGATTTTGCTTCACCATTTTCTCATATCATACTTCAGCCAAAGTAGTTTATGTTTTATAGATTTGACCTTTCGCAGTAGTTTTTCTCTGTACCAAACTCGCTCCACATATTTTTCTTGCTCAACATTAAGTGCCTTGAATTTGGTCAATGTTTCCTCATTTTGCCTTACAGTTATTTCAAGTCTCTTCAACTACAGACTTTTCTCAAGAAGAGCTTTATGTTTCCCTGAGAACTCCTGACCTCCAACAACTTCTTCAGTAACTTCTAAAAGCTCTATAGAGGATAGTTTTGGCAAACTTACATACCTTATCTTGTGGTAGAAACTGTGTCAAATTTCCCACTTGGATATTTGAACTTGTGAACGGCGTCTAAAACATCCTTTTTTGGTACTGTCCACCCGTGTTTGTTTTTCTTCAATGGTTCATCTCTTTTGGTCCATTCCTGTGTGAATTCTGACAAATTCACATGTTCTCCGGTAAATTCTTCCATAAATTGCTTATTATAAGGCGCATGAGGTTCCGACGACTTATTCATCAGCCTCACGTCTTCCGTGGTGAATGACCCGATTAGCTCCTGAGATGGAGTTCTAAATTGCCTGTCTGAAATATCGGTGCTATCTAGTATCCATTTCACCATGTCCGTATACGGGAGAATCCTCGGCCTTGCTGCTATCCTATGTAGAAATGAACAAGCTAGTTCTTTGAGGGTTGCTTCAGACGTATTACTAGAACCTGCTGTAGCCGTAAATTTTAATACCACAGGATTTTCTTCCTCCAGCAAATTATACATTCCTTCCCAAGTGGATATACCGGCATCTTTATTGCAACTGGTGTCCACATATAGTGAAGCCATTTATTTATTTTCAGAATTCGAGCTCTTCTCCTTCTTACCCATAATGTTCTATGAGAGCTTTGTATAGACGTTTGCTCCTTCGTGCCTGCGTTTTATGAGTTAAATGAGAGTAATGGCATGAGAAAGGTGATGAGACTTTTTTAAATGCAAAGGCAAATGAGATATATTATTTTAACGTGAAATGACTTTCAATCAAAACAAAATCTCATTTACCATTAATTGCCAATCCAATCATTAAATCACATAACAGATATTGATATATGGAAAGATTGCCTTTGAACAACGTGCCTACATGAATCTGCGACATTGCGATCTACGATTTGCTGCGCAATATCGCAATATCGCAATGTCGCAATATCGCAATATTTCAAAATAAAACCATCGCAGTTATGTAAAATAGCGCAAAAGCGCAAATTGCGCAATAGCGCAAAAACGCATATCGCAAATCTCACAAAAGCGCAAAATTGTAAATAGTGCAGAAGGTATTCATTTAACATTTCTGTTTTCTGCGCTATGCGATCTGTGACCAATATGTTTATTGTATAGGCTTTTTGAGATCGCATTATCACAAAATCGCAAAATCGCATTTTCAGTTTCATAAAAGATATATACCATTTTTCGATGGATGCGCTATTTTTTTTAAAGAACAATTTTATTGTAATCTATCATAAACTTAAATGTTTCTTAATGTTATTTCTAAGGGATTTCTCTAAGTTTATTATTGAAAGTTTTATTTGAAAAGGAAAACAAATTCTAATTGATTTTTTGGATTTTTTAACTAAGGGTCCCCATTTATTTAGTATTATTACTAATATTAAATAAAAGGGGGGTTGTTGCTGGTCACAACAGAACCTAGAGAGGTTAACCAGAGAAATTCCAGAGACTACTATGGATGATATTCCTTTATGCCTCCAGAAGCATGTTGCTAGTGTTCCTGGTCAATTTCGGAGATATCTGCGTAGAGTGGCATGAGCAATAGTGTATTATTATGATCATCACCATGGATAGTGGATGATCATCGCAGATCATTGAATTTTTTCTTTTTGTATCACCACCATTTGGATCATAAGGTGTTTTAAACCTATGGTCCTAGACGATGTAATACTTTTTGAAACACAAAATCTATCTATAATATGACTATTTTCAACGGCTATCTTGTTCAACACTTATTGATTGTTGTTTTAACTTACTATTTTAATGTCGCAAATGTCAATGTATAACATTATTAGCTAATGCATCATCTAATGTATTTAAAATTCTCGGAATGTGTTGATATTCAATGTAATCAAACTGTCTTTCCAAGAGATGAACCTTCAAGAATAATCTCAGTAACACTGGATTTTTAATTGCGTATGCTTTGTTTAAATGTAATGCAATGAGTTCAGAATCTAACCTGATGATCAAATGTAAAATGCCAAATGAAATGGCATTAGATAATAACTCAATCACTACGATATATTCTGCAACATTATTTGTTGTTTGACCAAGGCTTGCCCCATGCATAGAAACTAAATCATCGGTGGGTGAATAGATGACCCAATCCGCGGAAGAAATATTCTGTGTACTATGACAGGCACCATCAGAAAAACCAATGTAGGCTTAAAGGGACATCGACATCTGCAATATCAAGTGTAATCAAGATAAGAAGGAATAGTATTCAATACAAACTTTTAGCTAGACATACTCATCTAATCTAAAGTAGCTAATCTAGAAAAAATAACTAATCTACATGTAAGATCTTCACAAAAAACCTTGAATATAATATCTCTTTAGATAAAGTCCATTTCTGAGTTTACCTAAAGAGACCCCATCATAATCAATCAATTCGTAAGCCCCTTTTGCAAGCACTCGCTAGAAAATATAAGGACCATGCAACATAGGTTCAAATTTTCTAGCTTATTTTATCGTTAGCTTGGTCATATACCAATACTAGGTCACCTTCTGAAAAAATACGAGGTGTAACACTTTTATCGTATTGAGCTTTAACGCATTTTTTATGAGCTTTGGCTGCTAATGCAGCGGTGCAATGAGTCTCATCTAATTGTGCCAAGTACAAAAAGTGTTTTTCCTCCTCAGAGGTAGCTGGTAGTAACTCTATGGCTTATTGGAGTGACGGTATTTTGCATTCAATCAGTAACATAGCTTCTAAACCGTAGACCAGTTGAAAAGGAGTAAAACCTGTTGCAGTTTTTGCTGAGGTTTGGTATGCCCAAAGTGTTGAGAAAAGCATAGTATGCCAATTTGATTTATGAATTCTGATTATCCATTTAATTATAGTGGTTAAAAAAATTTTGACAGCTTCAACCTGACCGTTAGAATGCGGGTAATATGGAGCAGAAATATCATGGCGCAGGCCAAGCTGGTCAAAAATTTTGGTCATCATAATGTTTCCAAAATGGCTCCCATGATTGGCAACGATAGCTTGTGGTACACCAAATCGAGAAATCACCTGATTGAATATAAAAGTAGCAGCACTTTTTCCATCTGCCGCAAATGTAAGCATCGCCTCGGCCCATTTGGTAAAATAATCTACTACTAGAATAATATACCCATACCCCCTAGCCAAGTGAAGGTTACATGTAATGAAATCAATGCCCTATTTTGCAAAAGGACTGACAACAATTATGGGGTGAAGAGGAGCGGGTGGTGCACGCATCTTCTGATAAAAAAATTGACAATTGTGGCAGTTTCAGACCACAAGAATACAATCTTTAAATACCGAAGGCCAAAAATAACCAGCACACAATATAGTTTGGGTTGTGGCATACCCAGAAATATGACCGCCACATGCTCTGGAATGACAGTCATTCAAAACTCATTCAGCCTCTTCATGAGTTAAATAACGTCGAAATATAGAATCTGCACCACGACGATAAAGCATGTCTCCAACAATATTGTATTGCTAGGATTGCTAAAGGCTCTTTCGTCGATGTGAACGTGAAATTTTAGGCTGAAAAGTTTGGGTTTGGCAATAAATGATGATATATCCATACGAAGGATATAACATACTAATAAGAAACAGAGACTCATCAGCGATCAGATGCTCTACCACAGTTTCTGTTTTAGTATTTTGGAAGTCACACGTTAGTTCCATGAACACTAGGGATTTATTTGATTTGGATTTTTCAAATTATAAATAAAACTCTTGAAGGATAACTATCCATTTCGCGTATTTTCCCTCGAGTAATTGTTTAGTCAAAATGTACATCATCGGGCTACAATTAGAAATCACAGTTGTTTTTCATAACAAAATGTAATGATGAAAATGTTGGATAGCTTGAACTGCTGCCAAGGATGATTTCTTCACATGTCAGTACTTAGTCTCTGTAGGATTGAGATTCCAACTGAGATAGTAAACCACTTGTTCATTGTGGAATTCATCTTCCTGAACTAATACCATTCCAATAGTGGAATCAGAGGCTGCTATGTATAAAAAGTAATCCCGGCTATAATTGGGTGGATGCAGTAACGGTGCACGGGTCAACACATGTTCTAAAGCATCAAATGATCGATCAACAATCTCATCCCAAATGAAAGGAATATTTTGTTTCAAAATCCTGGTAAAACCTTTGGTTAACTCATCATAGTTCTGGATGAATCTACACAGAAATTCTTCTTTCCCTTGAAAACTTTGGAGTTGGTGGAGTGAGGAAGGGGGAGGTAAATTGATAATGGCCTCAACCTTCGAAGGTTCAATACTAATGCCTTCTTCCGAAATGAAAAATCCCAATAACATACCAAATTGTACATAGAAAACACACTTGTGTGGATTCAAGA
Organism: Pinus albicaulis; assembly: GCA_034641835.2. Lineage (NCBI taxonomy): Eukaryota > Viridiplantae > Streptophyta > Pinopsida > Pinales > Pinaceae > Pinus > Pinus albicaulis. The sequence continues at coordinate 535,542,221 of CM076584.1, forward strand.
AAATCTTATAATACCTACATCTCATGAAATCACTCATAAGTGAGTAGGATGATCTTCCCTGTGTAATGAATGAGTAGGTAAATCATCGAGATAAGGTTGCACAATGTGTTTAACATCATTAAAAGAATAGGAAATTTCCCTTTGAAAAGTTTCCCCAACACTCTTTAATCTGAAAGGTAATTTACAGTAAGTAAATGTTCCCCAAGGACAAATGAACATTGTTGTTGTTTGATCGGCAGGGAGTATGTTTATTTCATTGTATCTGGAAAATCCATCCGTGAATGAATATATTTCATTTCCAGCACAATCATTAATAATTTGGTCGATATAAGGAGTTGGATAATTCTCTTTAGGACAAGATTTGTTAATATCCCTATAGTCAACACATACTCATATTGTTCCTTGTTTTTTTGTAACAGGAACGATATTAGATACGCAATCCGTTAAAGGGACCGGATAAATAAAACCTGGTCTTAGTAATTTTTCAACTTCAGCATTAATGGTAGTAGCTTTTCTGGATGTGTCGAACATAATCGCTGTCTAACGGGTTTAGCACCTAGGTAAGTCTTTATTTCATGAATGACAATGTTGGGATTGATTCCTGGCATTTCTTCATAAGACCAGGAAAATATGTCGCGGAATTCTTCAAATAGGGCTTTATATGTAGAAACTTCATGTGGTGTAAGTGAAACACCTATATGAATTTTTTCAATAATTTCGGGTTTTACTGAGATGTCAATAGGAATCATAGAAGAAATATTCCCCAAATTTACTTCAGAATCCAAATTTGTGATTGATATTAGACTCTGAGGTTCCTCGACATAATCAGCTGTAAAAATAGAGGAAACTTTATTTTTGAATTTATCAAGCTCAGATAAAAATGATGACCTATGATGGAGATCATCCCATGGTAACTCATCTATAGACAAGAATTCATGAATGCTTTCATCAGTATGAAAGAATTTTTGAAAAAGATTAGGAATTGATGTTGTAGTCGAGCTTGACATTGAAAATGATTCTTCTTTGATCACATTCATTGGATCATTATTAGTTGATAAAGAATCAGAAAATGATTGTACTTCTTGATATGCTATCTCAAAAGGACTCAAAGCCATCCTGCCATTGAATGAATCCAGTTCTAATTCTGAAGGTACTATCCAAGGATCAACAAACGGAATAGTGCTTGATGTAATCATATTGGTATTAGCAATATTATGAGGTACGTTAGGTGGAGGCATAGAAAAAGTTCCCATTAAAGTGGAATATTTGATTAAACCTATTCCTACATCCTCATAAGTTATAGTCGATTTTCCTACGTGCTTAATACTATCAGTAAAAGCTGGGTTAGACAAATTATATGAGAGTTGATCGACTTTCACAATATTTCCTTGATGAGGAAACATAGTTATTTGAAATACGGATGACAAAATAGTAGTCATAACATAAGACCAACTTTGACCCAGAAGAAGGTTGTAATCTAGAGGGGCATCGACTACTTCCACATCTAAATTAATAGTTTTCCCTTCGACTTCTTTAGGTAGATCCTGTAAAATTCCGAATGGATGGAATCCTCTTCCGTAAAAATATTTGAGGATTGCTGGTGACTGGTTAAGGGTTGGAGAACCGAGTGATTTCCAATAATTTAATGACATGATACACGTAGATGCTCCTTCATTAATAATAGTACGAAAGCAACGTCTATTTTTTTAACTAGTACTGGGATCTCGAAAGACATTTGATGAGAGAGTCGAGGTGTAAAATTTTCTAAATCGAAGACCATGAGTTTTGAATCCTGAAGATCTACAGCTCCAATTGCTGATAAGAGTAATTTCCTTTGTGCTGGACATAATTGCAACACTTCCAACACTAACATTGTTGAAGGAGAAATAGCTAAATCCTCTACAATGTTGTAATTCTGAGTAGCTCTCGCATGTGGATTGAAAGTTGATTTACGAAGTACACATTTGGCAGGAAGTTTGATTACTAAATCAGGATTCAATTTCTCAATATGCAATAGATCATAAACCGAAGGAGATGTAGCTGGTGCAGAACTATAATTTTCTACTTCTTTACCAGCAACAGGGTTTTTACTACCATAATCTTGCGATTGAGTCAAAACCATTAAAATATATGTTGATGTATTAGAGGAATATCCAATCATTTCGCTATCTTGAACAGGAAAAGGATCCTTCAAAATAGCAGGGGTGGATGAACCTTTGACAAATTTAGATACCTATGCCCTATGCGGACATTATTTGGTGAAATTATCCTCGTCACAGATAAGACAAGGATAAGGAGGTTTCTGTTTATCATCAGTTGATTCATTTTTATCAGTTTTTTCCTTGGGAGATGAAGTCTGTTTATTATTTTTCTTCCCTTTGTTCTTGTTGCCAGTTTTCGACTTTGTAGTAGATGAATCTACAATGTGAATATCGGCAGAAGCTTCCAGAGAGAATTTTCCTTTTGGTGAATCAGTTAAGGTTATTATAGGAGAAGTAACCTTTGAATATTTATTTTTACTCTTAATTGTACTAATTAAATTGATTACATCATTAGCGGCATGAGACCCTGAAGGAGTTGTTGTATCTAACCAGGACGTGGTAAATCTAGGATTTTATCGTACAAAGTTATGGACTGAGTATATGCCAAGTCAAGGTACTAAGCTTGAGCAATAACTTGTTCTTTTGTGACAACTCCTGCTTTGGCTACATCTTCAGTGATCTTTGGTAGTAATGATTTGACAACCATTCTCCCAATATTTGATCCGGGATAAAAACTTTTACCAAATGTCTTCTACGTATCCATTCATGAATATGATATGATATGTATGTAGACGTAGAGTGTTTTAGTGAAGTTAATAATTTCGTGCCATTTTCGTATCTGACTGGAAATTGAAAGAGTTAAGAAAGCATTTTCTAGAGAGTTGAAATTGGTAAATGAGCCTCGTGGTAATTCAATGTACCACTTGGCAACTAATCCTATTAATGTTCTATGAAAATGTCTAAGTCGAATGGAATCGTCAATTAATGAGTTGGATTCACACCAAAGGTGGTAAGTCGTGACATGGTTAGAAGGATCCTCTCCCGATTTTCCTTCAAACTTTGGGATATCACTAGGAAACTTATGTGACATATGCGGCCAATACAAATGATAATAGATAGGGTCATTCGTAAGGCATGATAAATCCAAAGAATCTAAAGTTTCTATGAATGGAAATCGATGGGTAGGGTCTTGTTGATAACCTTGTGAGACTAAACTGGTCCTAGGATGAGGATATCCAAGATAACCTGGAATAGGTTGTGCATTTCGAATCGAAGTGCCCCGTGGATAACCAGGAATAACCGAACCATACTGGGGTTGAACAGGTGTCTGATATGTATACCCAGGGTATGTTTGTTGTGGGTAGACTGGAGTTTGAATAAGTCCATATAGATATGGCCCCTGATATAGTTGATAAGTAAACTAAGGTTGACTTGTTATAACTGTACTTGTTCCATGTTGTCCTGTCAACATCAGAATAGTAGTATGAATTGTAGGTCCAAACTGTGGAATAGAAACTCGAGGAATCTATATTGATGTTTGAGGGGCGGATGTGATAGGAGCTTTAGACACCCCAAGAATAGGTGTGGTTTGTTAAACAGAAGTCTGAGCAGTAGTTTGGGGCAGAGTCATAGGTGTACTCGGGCCAGGTTGTTGAACAAGACCAGATGCAGATGTTTGAGTGACAGGTTGGATAGGTTGTTGGGGTTGATTATAACCAACTAGTTGTCTAGCTTGATAATAAGGTACTTGCATATTTGGTTGTAAATTCTGTTGTACTTGAGATGGATCCCACACCATTCTGGGATATGAATGTCCCAATGAAGGTTGTACATAAGACGGATCGTAACTTGGTTGAACATATGGATGATAATTGAATGGATAATTTCCACCTCCTTGTAACATTTTTTGTTCTAGATATAAGTGTTATCCTAAAGGAGGCTGCAATCCTTGAGCTGGGTGTTGCCGTTGAGGTTGATATTGACCTTGGGGCACATACTGGCCTTGAGGAATATACTATCCATGAGGTTGATACTGACCCTGAGGCTGACCTTGGGGTATGTACTGTCCTTGAGGTTGATACTAACCCGAAGGTATGTACTTTCCTTGAGGTTTCCCCCCAGGCTTTATTTGACTATTTTGAGATTTCCCCCCAGGCGATACATTACTACCTTGAGAACCGGTTTTTGGAATATTTCGAGACATCATATAAACTTTTTCATTGTTCATTGTTGATTCATTTGGACCATATGACGAAATTGGTTTGTTAGGGAGATGATATTCTCCTGAGAATGTACCAGAGAGCGACTAATAGCCTACAGGAACAAACGGACCACCATACAAAAATGTTTCTGGTCAACAAACATAGATGACTCGCTAGACATGTTTAGTTGAGGTCTATAACCTATTGGTGTAGGGAAAAAGGGAATTCGGGGTGGCGAGTACTAAAGACCTACATTTTGTAGAAAATCTGTTAATGAAGAATACCAAGCATCTTGTCTAAAAGGGTTGTAAAAAATTGATTCACGTTCTCTAAGTTCTAAAGTTTCCTGAGTCAACGAAAGAACAAATTATTCCTCTATATCAGTGATTTCTTCAATACTAATGAGACCAGGAGGAATATTTTTCTGTAATCCGATTTCTTACTATGGGTGAATCAGGATAACTGGAATTTCGAGTAGTGAATTATAAAGTAGGTTCTGTTGTAGCAGGTTCAGTTTCCGATTCAGAAATTTCAAGTTCTTAAGGTGATAATTCACTTGTTGTAGAAGCGAATTTAGTTAATTCAGAAATTGAAACTATTTGTGCAGTATGTTTTACTTCAGAATCAGGATGAATAATCATGGATGATTCTCCTGGTTATGTTAATACAGTTCTACCAATAACATTTGGTATCAGATATTTAAGTCCTTCTAGTTGGCTTGGTGCGTACTCAGGGGGCTTCCCCAAGTTCTACGTTATTGTCTCGGTAGTTCAGTCATGATTAAAACTTTTAACACACACAAAAAAAAAAAATCAAAAAAACCCTAAAGTCACTAAAGAAACAATCAAATGAATCACACGCCTATAAAAATCTAAGAGATCAATCCACACACAAGCAGTAGATTTCCTCACTAGAAACACTATTTTGTGATGAAGTCCAACACCATATAATTTTAATGCAGAAATTGAGGCTAGAACAATTACCCTGACAACCTTCTTAATGAAACAGACCGGTGCAAGTTTCTCGACTTAAACCATATCGAGTGAAGATAACCCTCTAGGGAGTCCACGTGAGTCTAGCCGATGTCTGCTCTAGGTACAGTGGGATCTCCCCTCCACCGTCACCTTGGGAAAGAATCTTAAAGTTTATGGTCACTAAGGTCACCAACGGGAACACATATACCTGGAGGAATAGTCTACGATCCGATATACACGCAAGGGAAGAGTAACAAGCTCAATCCCCTTGAAGGCTCCTTGACATAATCCAAGGTTTACCGACAAGTGACCCCAGGCTCCTCGACGACGGTCAATTCAAGGTTTACCATTTTTAATATATGCACACCTTCTATCATTCCCAATGAGATAGGTATGATTATCTCACTGTTTCAGATATGATCTTGTGGTTGAATCCTTTAGGAGGAGCTTCCTAGAGCATACATGCTACAATTGGATTTTCCTATCGCAATATTGACTACTTGTTTGTTTTTACTCTCTTGGAGAGTTAACTAAAACCTATTCCAAGACACTAACCTAAGCTATGTTGGTGAAAAGAGCCCTAGAAAATTTAAAATTTCTAGATTTATTTTAATTAAGTGTTACTTTTAATTGGCAGTTTCTTAGGAAAACAGGTATGGAAATGAAACTTGATGATGTTTTAATGATCCGACTCAAAATTCGCTATAGTGCATCTATATGAAAAACAATTAATTTCTTTTCAATGAAGTCTAACTAGAGGAAAGAGTTGAGAGATTTTCAGAAACTTTCTAAATATCAATTCTTTATTTTCTATATGAGAACCTTTGAAAAGAAGACAATTTAGAGATTCCAATTCCAAAAAAGGTCTTTCGCTCAAAATGAAATTTCTTATATCATTTAGATCAGAAACAAAACAAACTTGTTCCAAAAGAAAACTAAGAAATACTAAAATAATAAAATTCAAAACTAAGAGAAATGTGTAATCTTGAACTTTAGCTAAAAGTTGGAGGATGTTTAAGCCTAGTTTGTAATCGAACCAATACTTTTCTGCTTATTCCAGCAAGAAATCAAAGCATCCAAAAGTAGTTTTAAATGAAATTCAGTCCTTATCAATATAAAAGTTTTATAAGTTTGCAAATGAAAATGAAATCAAATTTTTATAAGAATAAAAATTTCATCAAGTTCAATGGCTCAACAGAAAAATAATGAAATACCAAGTAGTTGAGCTATACAAAAGTTTCTAATTGATAGAAATGGGAGGAATAGGAAAATTATTAACTCATAATATGCAAACTAATTGAATAGGTAAATTAATCACAGAAATTGCTAAAAGAAACTTTTCACAGAAGTCTTTGACAATCAAGACAAATTGGGTAAAGAACAAAAATCAAGTAATGGGATGCCAGAAAATGGAATTTCTACTTTTTCTAAAATTTTCCAAAGATCCGCAGTTTTTAATAGAACAAGGTTTGGTATACACTTTATTCTACTAAAGATTGTGGATTTTACCGCTTTGTTTTAAAGGAAAAAGTGCGGAAGGTAGGAAAAGTAGAGAAAAAATAAAAATATAGATTTCCAATCAAGGATCCTATTGAGTTTTCTACCGAATCAAGTTTTGAGCTAATCTCAATCAAAGAAATTTAAAAAATCAAATAGAAAATGGAAGAAAACTAAGTTTAGAATATCCCCAACAGAGTATCCATTTTGTTTCACGGATGATTCCCTCTTGCGGACAACAGTGATCTCCCTAGTATCCTAACGATATCTAGAAGCAAATAGAAATATGTAGACCATTTTCTCTAGACTATTTTGCTTAAGAATTTTTGATTAACTATGGATAGTTACTCCTACCTAAAGTCCAATGCTTATTTAGTCTTAAATCCAGTAGCTCCCGAAATTATCGGTCCAACATATAATATTTGCAATCAAAGACAGACAAACAAGATCAAAAGCATCTACAAAATATGATAATTCGAAAGCAATAATCTATCTTAGTGATCAAGGAGTCTAAGAATTAAATCATTCAAAAGATAGATAAACAATTCAATGAGAAAATAGAATTCATTTGCATTAACTTTGAACAAAAGAAGAAACCTTACAACCTTAAAGCCTTGATGTTTGTACAGGTTCTTCCGGGGTCCAAAACAAATGTTTTCCTCAGTTTGACAAGACTCCAACTCTCTAGATTAGCATAAGACTATGGCCATGAGTATGTAATCTCTCGCATGTCAATGATGCCAAATGTGGAGATTATAATTCCTTCAGAAATTCTCTTCTACAAGCTAAGAAGCAAGTATCAACTACTAAGTATCCAAAAGTCCTAAGTATCCCAAAAGGTACCCTTGAGACTGAAACTTGGTCTCAATTTATAGCTAAAGAGAGGCAGTTTTAGCTCCAAAAAGGAAGAGATAAAGCCCTCTCATTATGATATTTTAGCTCCAAAAACCAAGGGATATCTCCATTTATGAACGGATGAAGGTTCATGAATGGAAGGGACGAAGCTTGACCAAATAACGCTTGTAGAAGGCCCTAGTTGGGAGAATATTGAACTAGTTGGGCTTCTAGAACTTACTTTTCTCTTTATTTTACCTTTTACAGGGGTCTGTAGTTTTAATGAGCTTTACCTGTGGTATGTACCACATTTTTTATAGAAATTAGCCACGGTACCACAGAGAATGACTAGGAAAAGTGTGAGAGTAGGCTTTTCAGGATTTTTAAGAGCTTCTTCCAGTTCCAAGACTTTATTTGGGGAACTTTATGTTTTTAGACCTATGAGGGAGCAATAAATAGGTAATGATGAACCCATATAGATAGATAAATGTCATGGTGACAAATTTTAGTGTAAAACTTACCCTTCACTTAAACAAACATTCATCAGATCACAGTTTTAAGCATTTCATAAATAGATCAAGCAAATACATATTCATTTCAGGTCTAGAGATCCTGAACCATTATTGTATTCATTGGTGCATTATATTATTTCATATCTATCAAAAAGTGTATCCCATTCTAGGCATATATACTTCAAAGTGAAGTATTATTTCAATACCCAAACACATGTACACTTTTCACTATGATCTTCTTCTCCTTATATAGTTTGAACCTTTCAAAATACCATGAGCCAAAACCACACAAGTGATGATGGTATTCTTGGATGGAATCAACTGGAGGACACAATGATCAATATTGTGGGCTAAGACCATGGTAAGGACCTCTAGTATTATAAACATAATGTTGAAGTACATACGTGAGTTTTCCTCTTCGCACCCACATCTATATGTGACTTCTCTTCATCAAGCCTATGCATAAATTGTGAAATATTACCTTTATCATTTCTCTGACACTGACTGGATTTCCTTTCTCTGTCATATATGAAATTACATATAGATACATCATTTTACATCTTCAGCTCAATAAGAAAAACTCATCGAGTAGGTTTCCATCAAGGAAAACACATTACATCATAATGCCAAAAATATCCCTCTTTGGACTTGATGGCAACCATTTTGGTGTTTGATCACTACAAAAAATAGATACATTAATCATAAACATAATTCAAACACCAAGCTAGTCTCCCCCTTTGACATCAAGCAGGTCGAATCAATACTAAAACAAGGTTTCTCTTTCCTTATAGAAAGAAGATATCTATAGATCTCATGTGCATTCTATTGACCAAGCTCCCCCTGAGCTCATGCTAAATCTTCAGAGAGATTTTTCAATGAAGTACACGACTCTATAACTCAACTGAGTATGACCTTTCCTATCACCAAGGACTCATACATACACCAATGACCCAACCAAGTGGAATTTCATATTTTTGAATCAACTACCCATCTAAGTGGGTTCACACATTTGAAGAAGTCCTTACATGATTTAATATGACAATTTTTTTTTTCTTTTACATAATAGGTCTCAACATGACCTTTGCATCAAATAACAGATATAAATTTGTATAACCAATACCAAAGGATCTCAATAGAGAGATCATAATTCAACAACCAACATAATTTCAACAATGCATTATCCTTGGCAAGGGTAGTGCTCCCCCCGAAACTGTGCTCTTGATCACATATCATAAATTGTTCTTGAGTCTATCTCCCATTTTTTCTTCTCAAAGAAAAACATACACAATCGCATCCAATGGAACTCACGTCTATACACGGCTTTAGTTCATGCAACCCGTGTATGGAAAGTGAAATACATAAAAATTCATAGCTCCATCTCCCCCTGGATTTATACATATTCTACCTATCTTCTTTTGTCACATAAGATGCACTATTAGAAATAAACACAACCAGAATTACCAAACTAACCATGGGAATAACTATATATTTCTCCCCCTGTGATGATACATCACTGATTCCTAATATTGATCTCACATCAATTCTATATTCATTATGAGAAGTGAAATTTAGACACAGATGATTGAAGTAGGGTCAATATTCCCTAGGTTTTTGACTGGTGCTTCTTCTTTTTTCCATTTTTTCTTGAAATTTCTTATTTTGTGTTGGAACTTCTCTAGTTTCTCAAATCTGTTCATCATACTTAACTTAAAATCAATGGCCTTATGCTCAAATGAGTTACAATAGAAACAATATCCATGAAAGCATCCTTTCTTTCTTGATCAATGCAATTTTTCAACACCCAGATTCCTTTCGTTTAGGGAATTATCATCATTCATGGTATATGCCATGAAAATTTACAGATATTGATCAGAATCTCCTTCTTCTTCATTTGATAATCAATCATTTTATTCATTTGTATAATAACTCCTTCCTTCTTCAATTTTTTTCCTTTTATCATGATTTTTTTTATAAGGACATTTAGCAACACAATGACCAACTCTTCCACAAGAAAAACACTTGAAGGGAAGCTTACCTCTAAATCTTCCAGTACCTGGTTGATGTCTTCCACAAAATTTTCTTCTTCTTCTTCGAATATATAACATGATTCCTTGAGAGCTTAATTTTGTTTTCCTTTTTCACAAGCCTTAAAAGAAACTTCTCCAACTTGTGAGGAACCTCTTTTTCTCATTTAAAAGGTAGTTAGGATACCATGCAGTTGAATAAAAGTAAGAGTTTTTAGATCCTGCTTTTCCTCAATTGCTGACACTTTTGACTCAAACTTTGGAGTTAGAGATCTCAATATATTCTTTGCTAAAGTTGAGTCTTTTATATATTTACCCATATTTCTCATAGAAATCACAATCTCATCTAATCTTAGGAATAAACTTGCAATACTTTCATCAGCGTGCATTCTAAAATTTTCATATTGAATTCTAAGAGTTTGAAGTTTGACACTTTTTACCTTTGCATCACCTTCATAGCTTTGAATGATCTTGTCCCATATTTACTTTGACAAATTTTGTTTCGACATGCTTCCTAATAAAACATTGACAATTTTTGTATTAATTTCATATCTCTACCTTTCTCCTTCCACGATTCCCCATATGTCTCCTCCAAGACTTTAAAAATAAGATCTTGTTCATATCTTCCATAATAATAGATTAATTATATTGAATAGTAGCTACTTGATAGAAAATACTCCTTCATGATTTCCCATTACGATAGATCTCCTTCAAGCGATCAACCTTCTTCTGAAGGACCAGCTCTGATTCAAATTGTTGGAAAAAATACTTGGCGGGGGGGGGGGGGTGGTGAATCAATATTTATAACTCACCCTAAAGTTTTACTTTTATTTACAAATTTATATGGATGAATTTAAGGAAACGAAATAGCGTATACATGCGACCATATTTAATGAAACTTGTGTATGTCCAGAGATCTTATTATGCATATAAGTCTTTACTTAGATCAATGCATAATTCATTCAAAATTTTTTTAGAAAGTAGTAAGCATGTGCAGTAAGAAAAAAATAAATCATCACAGATAAGAAACACACATGAACACCACGATTTAAGGTGGAAACCAAAGTCAGGAGAAAACCACCATCATTGTCGTCTCTGTAGTCAATGTTTATTATAAAAAAACTGATTACAATCTTGTACTAGTGTTTACTCATACCAACACGTACGAACCCACTTGCAGAAGGCTACAACATTCTCTCGTTCTCCAGCTTGTACTAGAAGGGAGCTCCAACTCCTTCATCTCGTTTACCAACTACCACTGGAAGGGAGCTATGACCCCCTTCTTCTCCTTTACCATCCACTCTTGGAAGGGAGCTACTACACTCTATTTTCGTTTACGAGCAACCACTCGAAGGGAGCTACGACCCCCTCACTGAAGGCTCCAACCCTCAGCACTATTGGGGACCACGTTTCATCAATTTTCACACTTGATCGAGAAACTTAAAAACAACAAAACTTGTAGGCCTCTTTTCATCATATTTTCATACTGGACTGACTCCACACATTTAAGCTGAAATAAAATACATCAAACTGAAACTCATAATTGTATCAAATAATTAATAGAATAATCAATAAACCAGCCAACCACTGATATTTATTCATAATCAACTAGTAGCATAATCAATATTCAAAACAACCCAAATTTGTATGAAGACATCATTGACAGGAAATAGTAATACAACAAAACTGATCATAGATTTCCTTTCACATTCTTGAGCAAAAACATATATTCCATATGCGTTTTTATTGAAAATAACCTACATATATATGCACTTTTACAAAGACGAACCTAGGTATATATCTACAAACATCTCATGATTTTGTAACTCTTTAGAACAAATAATAAGCTTATATCTTACCCTTCACCTCAAAAAACATTTTCCAGATCACAGATATAAACATTTCATAAACAAATCAATAAAATACATAGTCATTTTAGGTCTAGAGATCCTGATCCATTATTGTATTCATAGGTGCATTATTGTTTCAGATATATCAATAAACAGTAGCCCATTCCATGAATATATACTTCACATTGAAGCATTCATTTAATACCCAGACACATGAATGCTTTGCACTATGATATTCTTCTCCTTATATAGTTTGAACCTTTCTCAACACCATGAGCCAAAACCACACAAGTTTCGGTGGTATTTTTGGATGGAATCAACTAGATGACATAATGCTCAATATTGTGGGCTAATACCATGGTAAGGACATGTGGTATCATAAACAAAGTGCATAAGTATATACGCGACCTGGCCTCTTCTCACCCGCCTGTTTATGTGACTTATTTTCACAAAACATGCGTATACATTGCTAAATATTACCTTTATCATTTCTCTAAAACTGACTGGATTTCCTTTCTCTGCCATATCTAAACTAACCTGTACATACAACATTTTACATCTTTAGCTCAACAATGACAACTCATCAAGTAGGCTTCCATCAAGGAAAACATATTACGTCATAATTCAAACACCAGATTCCAAGAAAGAATGTAAGATCTCATGAAACAAATACAACAAAGACAAACTAGGGCTTCCAGAGGACAAACCACCTTAACTCTCAACCAATGACTCCACCTAATGGTCGTACATCACTAATCATCACCATATTGGTTTCTACCCAAGATTTCCTAAGCACCAGAGTGGTTCTTCCAACCGAGGTTCGAGGACTAGTAACTCAACCCACTAACTCAACCCAGAGTTTTCGTCAGGCTCTAGATTATTTTTCCAACAAAGCCTATAGGACTAGTAAGTCAACCCACTAAGGGATCCAAAGCATTTGTCCAACCAAGGCTCCAGGACTAGTAACTCAACCCAAGATATTACAAGGCTCCAATAACTAATAACACAAACAACAACCAAAGGAACATGAGAACAGAAGACTGTGGTTTTAACCCATTTTTGCATAATCCCATATGGATACAAACCATGTCTAAAATAGAAATCACTATTAAGATGTGGAGTAAATGGATTGTGGGTTATCATGTTTACACTTGGTAGAAGAATCTTGAAACCACTAAAATAACACTCAAGGAATGGGCCAAAACAAACTTCTCCTCTCCTGCTATAAAACTTGTCAATAATAAACATGACTCATAGGGAAAATTTTAAGGATGGAAATTTATCTTAAAGTTTATAAACTTTGGCGAATATTACTAGTCGCTAATATGAAAATTGTAAAATTTTTGGCGATATTTTTGTAGAAATATATATATTTTGAATGATTTTATATTATTCAATATAATATTTTGGCGATTTTTAAGGTAAAATAATGGTGTGCTATAAAATTTTGGCAAATCATTTTCGAAAAAAATGGAAATTGGCGAATCTTGTTTTTTGAAAAAGCATGGAAAATTAGCCCACCTGCGAATATTAGCCCCTAAAATTTTCCCTGGAATAGAGTCAATCTCACCTTGAATCTAAGTTTGTAATTCAAAGTATATTTTTGGATGGAAAGGACTATAAGTTAATTCTTACCGAAAAGATCTCCAAAATGGGAAAGCCCATTGGCATTTAAATTCCCAAAGCCTTTGGTTGACAACATCGGATATGAACACAATTTTTTTCCATTAAAAAGTGCGGGATTATGTTTAGAGTATAATGTTAATGTCATAAGGGTAGATAAGGGTGAAAAACTGGAAACCTTTAAAGAGATATAGGGTGTGGTGTTCTCTCATTTTGTTAACTTGTACCCTAAAAGGAAGGAGTTGAACAATAAAAAATAGTGGAAATGTTGGAAATTATATTAGCATTAGTTAGTTAAGATGATAATGATAGATTAATTCAATAAATTGGGTAGGAATAAATTTTAAATAAAACATGGGAACTTTATCCAAACAAATACCCTATTCTAGTTTGATTCACAATTATTTTCTATCATATGCATTTTTATACCATACGATTTTATTTAATAAAGACTCTTTCATATGTACCCACTTCTTTTAGAATGGGAGCTACTATAAATTCATTCTTTGTGTCTCTAATCCCAAAAGAATCTAATCCATCGAGGTTTTCTAGGTTTATTCCCATTTTTTTACGCAACATCTATTATATGATTATGATCAAAGCAATTTAAAATAGGCTTAAAAAATTGTTTATAAAATAATTTCCAAGAAGAAAGGAGTATTTATGCGATAGAGGTAGATTAAATACCAGATTATGGTGGTTTAGGAGGAAATTCACTCCAACTAGGTCAAAGGGGAAAGGGTGTGGTCATCATGATTGATATGGTTAATTTCTTTGATTTTGTTATGCATTCCTTTAACTTTTATGTGTTGAACGAATTTAATTTCTACTCTACTTTTATTTTCTATATTTCGACGCATGTGAGTAACCCTTCGACATGACCTCTAGTCGGTGGGAGATATTTTTCCTTTTCAATGCAATTAGAGGAATTATATAGGTATCCCCTCTTTTCCATTTATTACATATCAATATGGTGGAGGCTTTAATAAAAAATGGAATTTCAACATGTTATTAAAATCCTTATAGGCATCATTTTGGTGGGAGGGGTAAAAAGCATTAGTCACTCTTAGTTTGCAGATGACATTTTTTTACTAAAGGGAACCTAAACTATCATGGCTAACTAATTCAAGAAGTTATTGGATATATTTCTTTGCATCTCTCTATAATTTATTAATAATAATAAATATTAAGTGTATCCTTGGAACAACAAAAAAAATCATTTGGAACACAATTGTAAGAATTTTATCCTTTCATTATAAGGAAGATTAGAATTCTATTCAATATATTGGTATGCCTATATTTTTGTACTCTTCCTCTTTTGTCATGGTAGAAAAGTTGGCAAGATAAATATGAAAATTTTCTAATGTTTGATCCAATCATTAAATCTTGTTGGGATATTACCGCTTCTAAAGGTTGTCCTCTTAGCTTTACATATATTCCAATTTTTCACTCAGCCAATCATACAATAAGTTGATCAGGAATTAAGGAAAAATCTTTGGAAAGGAGAGAAATTAAAGAGAAATAGGTTTAATTTTGTTAATTGGGCCATTGTTAGAGAAATGAAATATGATTGTGAGGTAGGCCTCAAGGATTCCACATGGATGAATTTGGATCAAGGGGGAAAGATTCGTTCCAGATTAATATTCAGAAAAATGATTGTTGTATGAAACTTATACAAAAGAAATATTTCAAGGTGCTTGAGAAAACATTTCTACATATTTCCATGATAATTTTTGAGAGATCGCCAATCTAAAAAATCCTCAAGTTTTCTCACCCAATTTTTGAATCTAAACTACCTGAATTCTTAGAAGTGGGAGGTACATAAACATTTCAAAGGACATTATAATGGAACAAATACCATTGATCACTAAATAAGTGTTACAGCCACTAGATAATTAGGTGTTGAAATAGAATGAAAAAACACTCTATGACATATCTTTTTGATTGAAATTACGTTATTGGACTAATTTAAACTTTGGCTAGTAGTGTACTTATTTAAATTAGTCAATAAAACCATTTAAAAACTCTCTTAAAGTATGAGCTCCTTAAAAAAATTCTCTTTGATCAAAGCGTATGGGGAATAAATAGCTAGATAGTGAAATGGAGTTATGAGAATTGTTCATTTCTGAGTGTGAATAAAATATTCAAATATTTTTCCACATTAATTCATCACTCTGTTTGCATACATTACTTCATGGTAATGCGCAAGGTATATGTAGGGGCAATGGCACAATCCTATATTGATCACATATTCGACAATTAAACTAACTAGAACTAATGTTACAGTAATGAAAGATAAACTGCATAAGGCATTTCATTGGATCGACCAGGCTGCCCCACGCATTGGCAACTATCACACCTTCCAACATAATTTTGTGCATCCTCGAAGATAGAAGGCCAGTAATATCCCATCTGTAACACCTTATGGTCTGTTATTTTATCTAGAAAATTACCTCCACAAGGGCCATCATGGGTAGCCTTCAACACTTCATAGATATCATCCTTAGGTACATAGCACCAAACCTGCATATCGGCTCCTGTATGAAAAAGGTATCCTACCATCTAGGAATATTGGGCACTATGATGAATAATTTTCCACTGTTCCCTATATGAAAAGTTATGGGGCACCTTCCCAGTAGCAATATAGTTAGAACTATCTGCATAGCACGAAGGATTAGTAGAAATTACGAAAACATGCTCATCTAGATAACTATCTTCTATTGGTATTCCTTCATCATTATTATCCATTCTAGACATAAAATCAACAACTACGTTATCCTTTCCTTGTTTATCTACTATTGTAATATCAAATTCTTGAAGCAATAACACCCATATTGTAATGCGACGATGAGTGATAGGTTTATTCATGAAATACCTTATTGATGTGTGATCAATATGTACAAAAGTAGGATTGAAATTCTTGCTGACGGTGCCTTGTCTACCTGTTGTCCGAAAACTACTCCAACTGTTGTCTAAGAGGCATCAACATGTATATGAAATGGTAGTGCCCAATCTAGTTCTCGAAGTATCAGAGCTTCGCAAACCAGTCCCTTGATCTTCACAAAATTTGCTTCATAGTCCTCTGTCCACAAAAATTCAGCATTTTTTGTTAGCAGTTGAAAAAATGTATGTGCTATTTTAGCAAAATTTTCTATAAAGTGTTTATCATAACCAGTGCAACCGATAAATCTATGTACCTATGTGGGTGTCTTAGGTACGTGGAAGTGCCATATTACCTCTACTTTGGTCGGATCAACTCGAATTCCAACAGCCGAGAGAAAATTTCCCAATACTATTCCTTCTTCCCTCATCATGTGACATTTAAATATACTCAGAGACACATGGGTCTGTTTATATATTTGAAGTGTTTTTTCCAAATTTTCCAATCCTTCTTTGAATGAATTCCCATATGGAGTAAAATCATCTATATAGATTTCAACATTTTTATCAACTAAATTAGAAAAAATTCCCAGAATTTCCCTCTGGAATGTTGCAGGCGCGTTACACAGACAAAATGGGAGAACCCTGTATGCAAAGGTCCCCCATGGGTATGTAAAGGTTTTTTTATCTTGGTCCTGTAGGGATATCTAGATTTGATTGTACATGCTAAACCCATCTAGGAAGGATAAAAACTTCTTCCTAGCCAGGGTGTTCAGGACTTGGTCAATGAATGGAAAAGGGAAATGGTATTTTTTAGTTTGTTTGTTTAGCACCCTATATTCCACACCAATCCGCCATTTACCATTATTTTTGGGAACGATAAATAGTGGAGACACCCATTGACTATCCGAGATGGGGTAGATAAATTCTACATCCAATAATTTCTAAACTTTGCCCTTGACACTGTTCTTTAGAGAGGGATTCATTCTTCGTTGGGGTTGTCTTATAGGACGAAAAATTTCCATAATGTAAATATGATGAATACCTAAACTAGTAGGAATTCACTTCATGTCAGTATAATCCCAGGTGAAGGCTTCCTTATGGTTTTGAAGAACTTTTAGGAGCTACTTTCTCTGGGATTCTGCAAGATTCGGGTTGATGTTCTGTGTTTTTCCTAGTTCAGTTTCAATAGGAATACTATCATGGGATGAATTTGTAGGGAATTTTTCAATTTAATCTTCTAGTTCAATATTTTCCTGCGTTTCACAGCTCATGAAAGATTCTTAAATTTGACGAGTTGAGTCAGAAATAGAACATGGATCATTAATAAAAATGTTAATGATATCATCATCAATTTCTATTTTGAATTGGAGGGCTTGACTAATGGTAAGGATTGGTCTCAGGTTCATATTCTTCCATTGGTAGAGGTTTTCACTTGGATAATGGTTTCTCTGATGGGCTTGGTTCTACGGGAGGATAGAGAGTGAGGTTCTTTGTAACCATCCCATTTGATATAACCACATGTCCACATCGACACCTGATATAGGCATTCGTAATTGCGAGCCAAGGTCTTCCCAAAATCAAGGGATGACCACTAGTTGGGGATCGTGTCTGTAATACAAGCAGGTCCACGGGATAGTGCCATGAGTCCACCGAAATAGTAGTGTCTTCCAACTTCCCTACTGGTTTAATTGTAGACCTACCCTCCAATTCCAAGACAATAGGGGTTGGCTTAATGTTTCTAAGACCTAATGAATTCATTGTTTTAGAGGGACTGACATTTATGGCATTTCTCAAATCTACCAGTACATTTTATATTTCAACTGCATTAATTTGTACCATTAGAATTGGGTTCCCTGGGTCCCCATATTTTACAGCCATGGTTTTTCCCAACATGATGTCAGACAGTCTACCCATCACATGGATGGTTAAAAAATTCCTTGATTTTTTCCTAGGTTTCCTAAAACAATATTTTCTGAGAGTTTTTGCGTATATAGGTACGTACCTCATAGTTTGGTCCAGGGAATTTTAACAAACATATTTTTTAATTCTCCTAGAAAGTCAAATTCTGCATGAGGGCTTTGTTTACTTAGGGTCAATATTTCAGGATATGGCGGATTGACTGGACGACCCTGGTTAATAGTAGGTTGGGGTTGTGTTTGATTTATAATGTTTTGGTCTCGTTTATCCCCAAATTTTTTTGGTTATGTTTTTGTAACTTCATTTTCAATCTATTTGACAATAATAGGTGAATTTTGAGCATTCATTGACCACCCATATTGTAAGTTTATTTCATTAAGCCCTGCGGTAGAAATTATGTATGATGGAATGTTAAGAGCGTCATATTGTTGGACCCCTTTATTATTAGGAATTGGGTTGGGTTGGATGGGAAGTTTAGGTCAAAGGGATGGATTACCTGGAGGTGCATTGGAAGGCAACTGAATTTGATATTGTAGCATTGATTTGGGAAACTTTCCAGTAGGAGAGGGTGCCCGCCAATTCTGAGCCCATGAAGGATTTGAAATAGTCTGGGGAACCCATTTTTGTCAGGGTGGATATTGATACTGAGACCACATTGGTGAAAAAGGTACAGACTAGGGACCCATACTAAAATTATTAAAATACTGAGGTGGGTCATGAGGCATACCTGGATTCATATTCAGTGGTTAGGGTTGCCATGGCTTCTTCGATCCCATGAAATAAATTTGATCCACCACGCTTTCTTCAATTTATCCTTGAAAAAATTCCTTCAATCCCGACAACGAAGGGCATGATCAGGTCGGATGGGCCTGTTCACAAATTGCACAGGATTCAACTGTGTTCAATGGGAATTCCTTCAGTGGATGCTTCTTCTTCATTGAGGGAAAAATATAGTGATAGGATTTTCCAACTCCATTTGTTTCTGCTTCACTTATAGAGTGTCCATCTGGGAAGATAATGTACTTAGGATATGAGTCCTCAGGTTATCCAATAAATATTCGATTTCCGCCTTTGTGACCCCTCCACCAGAAGTTTTTGATGATCGAATTCCTTGTCCAATTCTTGGAGCCCCTTGCGAACACTGAATGCACAACCCACAAATAGTGTCGAAGTCTTCCTTTGATATATCCCCCTTTCCTACTATATTGAAAATTTTCAAAGAATATTCCCTGAGTGCTCGGAGAAGGATTATCTTCAGAATAACTTTGTCCAGGTCACTATGGCCCAACCTCTGTAGTATGTATTTCGTTCCACACAATCTTCCATATTCTCATCTTCTTTCTGCATAAGCTTAAAAATATCCTCCTTGATGTCATGGGATTTACAGTAATCTTGATATTTCTCCAAAAATACTTTCTTCATCGCATTCCATGAGGAGATAGTCTTTCCCCCTAAACCCATGAACCATCATAGGGTTGTTCCCTTTAAAGTGGTAGGAAATATCATTAATTTATGAGCATCAATGATATAGTCCTACCCTCAACCGAAAATATCAAATTCAAAGAGGAATGTGTTAGGGTCCTTAGAGGAAAGCCCATGAAAATTAGGCAAAGCTCTTAAAGGTATGGGCTTCATTGGTGCATCACCCGTGATGTTTCCAATTGGGAAATCAATAGAGAAATTTGTAGGTGTCATCAAGATCGTCCAATACTCACCCGAGATTTAAATTGGTTTTTCAATTGATAATTGGGGTGATTTTGTTCTCATGGAAATGCCAGCTCCTTTAAGAGTTCTTCTTCCAATTGGAATTTCTCAATTCCTCTAATCCCCTGCTAGAAATTTCTTCTACTTATGCTGACAACAAGGGTGTTCCTTCTATTGATATTTTATTTACTTCTTCTTCTGTTGTTGAAAGGGTCTTCTCTAGTACCATGGATGGCACTGGCTACCCAACCGACTTCCCTTCAGACTTCTTCTCAATCTTTACCCTCATAGTAGCATTAGAATATGTTTTTGATTCAACCATTGAGATGATCTCCTGGATATAGTTATTCCTTCCCAGATCCCTTCCTTTAATCAAGGGTCTTCCTCTGCCCCGCTTATTCAAATATTTTTTCATACAATTGGTGGGAAGAAATCATTAAAATAACAACAGTGCTCTGGACCCGGAGGAGGACAAATAATTTCCTCCCCAGGACGAGAGATTGGATTCAAGCAAAAAATCAAACAAAAACAATGTTACCGATGAAATAGGTAACCTCAATGTTACCTACTTTTTCAAATATCAAGAAAAACACCTGATTTTGAAAAGGTGGCGATGCATAATCACGAAAAAAAATTTTGAGCATGTTTTTGGCACTTTAATTTTTTTTCATCTTGTTTTTTTTTTTTTAATAATTTTTTTTTTTTTAAAGTGGTGTTTTTTATGTCGATTTTGAATAGTGGTGGTGTATCATCACCAACGTTTTTTTTATAGCATTGATTTTGACACTATAAATTTTTTAATGTCTTCTTCTTCTCTGAGATTTTTATTTTTAAGTGCATTTATGTACTTGTGTTTTAAAAATAAAAAAATATTTAAAAAAAAAATAAAAACTTGTAATGATATCTTCACTTTTTCACATACATAAAGGATGGAAAAAAGGTCAATATTCTAAAGTTTATATTTTCCACATGTTTATGTATTGTTAAATAATTTTTCAATGCACATCAAAAAATTATCGCTAAAAAACCAATATTTTGAACCATATGACAAAAAAATACATTTTTTCAATATAAATACAATGTAAAAAATACACTTTTACAGAGTTTTTGTTGAAAAAAACATATTAAATAAACTAATTTTTTGGGAGAATTTTAACAAAAAAACTTAAGAAAACAACATTTTTATTGAATTTTATGTCAAAAAATAATAGCAATCACATGTTTTTTGCAAAAAAAAGGGTTGTTCTCATAAAATATCAAAGTCTAAACATTACAAGTAAAACTGATTAATAGTTCTAAAAAATAAGCTTTGTTTGCAAGCATAACTTAAACATCATCAACAATATCAACTAATACATCTTCAACATCATCTAAAACAACATTGATGGCTTCTTCCGCAGCATTTTCTTCTTCATTTTGATCATTGTTGTCTTCTAATAGATCTTTCATGTCAGCAAATCTTCCAAAGTGTCCCTTTCCAATCATTCCATATAATGGTGGTTGAGGTTCCTTTGCTTTTTTTGCCACACGTGATTCATTAAAATCTCCTTTCCTCAAACCAACTTCTTGCTTCGCATCTGGAAGAAATTTAAGAGCGTTAATTCTTTGTTGAATAAATTTGCATTGAACTAGATCTTTCTCAATGGCAATGCAATTTCTTCCTTTTTGTAGGCAACATGCTAGTGTTGTACCTAATCATCAAGCACAAAAAAAATAAGAAAATTACTATGGAGACATAAAAAGTAAAAAAGACAATATTTAAATTTAAATTTGTATATTAAAACTTACCTGAACCTGAGAATAAATCCAAAACCCATTCTCCTTCATTTGAACATAGATCTATAAGATAATTAATCAATGCTTGTGGTTTTTGATAAATGTTAACTATATCTCCTTTTGCATCTTTATCCTCATATGTTAGTTTTCTTACCACTGCATCATAAACCAATACTTGACTATGACTCTTCCCATCTACTTGATTCATAATAATATGCTTATAGCTATCCTCTTTTGTCCAACATTCAACATAGATGAACTCACAATCATTTATAATAGGTTGATCTTCGGAAGAAACAATATTTGACTTTTGCCTGTTACATAACATAGTAAAAGTTCAATTAAATTTTACATGAATAAATTTTTTTAGGAGGAATCAAAGATACAATTTCAAAATCTTACCATGTAAGTTGCATCCTTGAGTTTTATTTACCCTTGAAGCTTGTTAATAACATTGGAAACTGTGTGTCTGAATGAAATGTTACAAATCGCCAAAGTGGTGATGTTGTCACTTCTCGAAAACCCGTAACCACTTTACTAAAAGCTTGATAAGTATATGGTTCTCTATCATATTCAATGTCTGGGAAATTGAAACCATGAGGAATATCTACAATAACTAGGCCATACTCCCTTTTAGGTATTAGTGTTGCAATGTCTTCAAATTCACCTTGTATTATTTGATATTGGACACTGTCGAGCCCATTCCAAATGTAATGATTAAGAGTAGGATCTAGTTCAACATTCATAAGACGCTTCCTTCTTATGTTCTCCATCTTAATTTTTTCAATAAAGCTTTTGAAAGTATCTGGTACTCCATTTCCATCCTTCTTCGACATCATTAATGACATAAAAGTATATATATAGATATGTATAATTAATAAAATAAAAATGGTTAAAATATGAATAAAATAAATTTATAAATCAACATACCTTATTGAATGCAATATAAAACTCTTTTAGTGTTGATGTAGAACTTGCTTCTGGGTAGTTGCGTACAACATCATCCCAACTGTCTTCATTCAACATTTTAACCATGTGTTCTTGTATTTTCATATAAATTTTCTGACTGAATAAATCAAGTTAAAAACGTTAATATATTGACATGTATAAAAAATTCTACCAACATCATTATGTTTTATTTAAAATAAAATTATAATGAAAGAAATAATTCAAGAAACTTACTTCTGAAATTCTACACACATTTCTTCCATTGATAATTCACCCGACTTCACAGGGGCTAATACTGATTTGACTAATTTATCATCCTTCACACCTTGCATTGTTCTCCAAGGTTTAATAGTCATATCCTCTGGAAGCTGCTTCATTTCAGGACCCCCCTTACTGTTGGTACATATTATGGGTTTACTCTTTCTGACTTTCTGATTTTTTATGGAAATATTCTCCCATCGATCAAAAATCTCATCAATCAAATCCCATACCTCCCCAGTTCTAAATGCCAACTGAAAAATGTTATCTGTGCCTCTGAAGAGATTTATATTCAATTTTCCATCTTTTGCTTTTTTTTCATCAATTTGATAACATGTTTCCATTAAACATTCCTTTCGAAATGCTACACTAACTTCTGTCTTATCCCCACGACATTTTTCTATGAATTCATTATGATAAAATCTGACCCTTTGGATGAAAGTCATTTTCATTCTGTACTCATTATCTGCATTATGATCCCATGCCAATAACTTTGATTCCATTTCTGTTAAGCCAGCATAAATGATGCATTTCACTGTTTGAAAAAGATAGTTATTGGGATATTCTGCAATCAATTGTGTTTTAGCCTCTATTGAATGGTTTCCTCCAATTACATAATACTTATAATCAAAACATTTTGCCTTGTCAAATGCTTGTTTGTTGGGACCCTGACATGGATCGACAAGAACCACATAATCCACCACATGCGCATATGGATTGAACCTGAACAATGTTTTTAGATTATGTACATGTAGGTGATGGGCCTTTCTAATTTGATATTGAGATTGCCCTTCATCCGAGCCATAAAATTGGTTAACATTAAGTTCAAATGTTTGGCCACCAAGAATTAATTTATTCTTCCTCAACTCTTGTTGAATAACATTTTGTTTTGTTTTAATAATGCCATCCTCTAACTCAACACCTGGTGTTATGATTTCTCTGCTTCCGTAATAGCTTTCAATTTATTCTTCACTGCTGCTCATGACCTTTACAGGTTCACCAATATTTGATTTCCTAGCCTTATTGGATAACATATCAGTTTCTTTATAAACAAGCTCTCCTCTATGAGGTACAAGAGAGAGATCTTTGACAATTTTTCTTTTTGGTGTCTGATCTATTTTCTTCTTTTGCACAATAGTTCTCATCTCCTCCTCACTAATTCTATCATAATTTTCTGTTTCATGTTCGACACCTTCAAAAGAAACATGTTTAAGTTTATTAGATTGACCCACCTTAGTGACACTTGGTTGATCCCCTCTTTGTACTATTGCAGTGTCACGAGATATTGCTCTTTGCTTCAATCTCCTATCCTCTGCTTTGTCTTTGTGGAAAGTTTTGATCACATCCATAACATTTGGCACCAACATATAAATACCATCAAACATGTTTGAAAGACTCGGAACAAAATCCTATGAAACAAAATAAAACATGTCAATTATCAATAATTTATAAAAAATTGAATCATCCTTACAATAATGCATAGAGGAAATAAAAATAAGCATACTTACAATGTTATTTACAATGTTTTTTGCTATTTCTTCAGAAAATTTTGAAGTTATTTCATCTGTGTCGTACTTCACGATTGATAGACGATATCTAACCTTCTCACATTTCTGAGCCTCCCTTAGAAGAACATAAATAGTGTTTGTATTCGGGACCATACATATGTCTCGTACTTTTCCCATCACCTCATATTTCTCATTTAAGTCAATCATACCAAAAATCAGATAGATGTGTATATCAACCTCCATTTCACTGTCTTCATGATACCATGAGAAATCGGTTTTATCTATTTCCTTGGCCTTCTTCCAATAAGAAATAACCTTTAATGAACCTGGTGCCCCACTTGCTTGAATTTTATTAGTGTGTGCAACAATATCCTTATTGCGTCCAATAGTGTCCATAGTGCGTTCAGCTGCAACTTTAGATTTGGGAGTTGTATCCATAGTGCGTCGAGCTGCAGCTGTAGATTTGGGAGCTGCTGCCCTAGGTGTAGAAACATTCACAGAAATATTTTTTGATGCCATTTTCCTGATATATATATATATATATATATTAGTTAATGGAAAAATATTGCGAATAAAATAAATTTAATAAACAAAATGTATTTCTAAAACTAAATAATTTGAAATTAAAGCAGTAAAATTAAACTTAAAAAATAAACTAGTATTTTGAAACTTCAGTTTGTGTTTAATATTTAAAAAAAAAACAAAAAAGTTATTAACTATTTATAACAAATATTATAATGTTATATAATTTTTTACTTTTTTAATTGTATTGTTATATATATATTTTTAATTAATTTTTATTGTTATATTAAAACAATTTTCTTTTTTTAAAATTTATTATATTGTATTTTTTTTTTGATATATATATATATATGTTTGTTATATTTTGAAATTTTTAACAATTAGTATTTAATAATGTTTTTATTACATTATATAATAATTTTTTTTTTTATATTTATATATAACAATGTTTCTATGATTGTTTTATTAAAAGAAATTGTCTTAAAAAAAAAATTTAAAGAACAAAATAAAATTATAAAAATCAAAATTATAAAATGTTTTCTTAAAACAAATTATTAAAAAAAAACAAAAAAATTATAAAAAAAATTTTTAAATCCAAATTATAAAAAAAAAAAAAACCAAAATTAAAAACAAACAATTAAAAAAAAAACTTTATAAAATTAAAAAAAAAATTTAAAAAAAAACCATTAAAAACACAATATTATAAAATTAAAAGAAAAAAATTAAAAAAACATTGGCCAGGCGGCGCCACGGGGGCGGCCCAGCCCGCCTCCAGGCACCCCCAGCGGCCGAGGGCCGATTTCGAGCCCCGCCCGTTGGGCACCGGGGCCGGCCGGGCGGCGCCACGGGGGCAGCCCAGCCGCCGGCACCACCCCATAAAACAAATAAATATTATTATTATTTTTTTTTTTAAATTTTACAATTTGAAAATATAATTTAAAAAAAAAACAATATAATAAACTATAAAAAAAAAAACATTTGTTTTAAGATAATAATATAATTAAAAAAAAAACAATATAATAAACTATAAAAAAAACATTTGTTTTAAGATAATAATATAATTAAAAAAAAAAAAAAAAAAAACAATATAATAAACTATAAAAAAAAACATTTGTTTTAAGATAATAATATAATTAAAAGAAAAAAGAAAAAAACTATAACACAATACAATTAAAAAATATATATGTATATATATAACAAAACAATAAAGGAAAAAAAAATTAAAGATTTAAAATTAAAAAAATAAAACAAAGATCTAAAATTAAAAAAATAAAATAAAATAAAATATAAAATATAAAATTCTCAAATAAAAAAAAAAATTTAAATAATGAAATCACTCATATATTTATGATAAAAAAAAATACAAATAAAAAATGTTATAAGGCCACTTTTTTTTATGTGCATGGTCGTTTTATGGATTTTTATGTGTAAATGAACCTATAAGTCTTTAAAAAGAAAAAAAAAAATCTAAATTTTTGTTCTTAAAACCCTAAAAAATTCAGTTTTTTTTGCATTTTCTTCACTAAAAAAATATTAAAAAATCAAGGTTTTTGAACCTAAAAACCTTAAAAAAGTAGTTTTTGAACACAAAAAAACTATAGAAAAACATATTTTTCCCAAAATCATCTCTAAATTGACAGAATAGAAGGAAAACTAACCTTTGAAATGCAAGAAGCTGCTGTCACCAATGCCAACACAACGCCTCCACACAATTACAAATAGCAACACAATGCCTCCAATGCCAATGCAATGCCTTCACGAAGATACCAATGCCAATGCAACACCTCCACAAAATTACCAATAGCGACACAAAGCTTCCAATGCCAATGCAATGCCTCCACGAAGTTACCAATGCCAACGCAACACCTCCAAAAATTTGCTCTAACAAATACCAGAAAACTTGATGTGATGTGATGAATAGAAACAATCATTCCTTTTAAATATCGTATATTGTCTGATTGATTTACTGTTTAATGAATGTAGGATTAAAATTTCAAATTTAAAATATTTACATTTAATTTATTATAGTTCATACTATAGTTGAAATACTTATTATTTGCATGTGGTTATCATAATTAATATTTACATGTACTGAATGTTACATTTAATTTATTATAGTTCATACTATAGTTAAAATACTTATTATTTGCATGTAGTTATCATAATTAATATTTTATTTAATATTTACATGTACTGAATGTTGAATAATTCAAATATAATCTCAGATTAAAAATTAAAATATGAAATACTTACATGTAGTTAATTATATTTAATATTATAGATAAAATAGTTAATATTTGTATTTAGTTATCATAGTTAATATTTATATGTAATCAATGTTTAAAATCATGGGATTAAATTTTAAAATCTAAAATATGTACATGTAGTTAATTATAGTTTAAATAGTTAATATTTACATCATGTTATTTTTGTAAATATTTACATGTAGCCAATCTTAAATTATTCAAATAAGAAAATTATTTTAGTTTCGAAAACATGCATGAAAGGAATATTTAAAAAAAAAATTTGAAATATATTTTAGATTAATATAACGTAAGTTTAAAATAAAAAATTTAAAATATTTACATGTAGTCATTATAGTTAAAATAGTTAAAGTTTTTCGTAAATTTTTTTGGAGGGAATTTTTGGAGGGAAATTTTTTCGCGAATTTTTTTGGAGGGAAAATTTGGAGGGAAATTTTCAGTCTTTAAGCTATATATTGTAAGTGGGAGAGGAATTTGTATCATTCAACCTATTCTTGTTGGAAGCCATGCTTTCTTCTGATAACGAAGTTTTTCTTTCTAGAACATCAACATCTTCGTCATGCAACAACTCTATTCAGAGTGATGAATATAACGAGAGTTCATTCACCATGAATAGAGAGTCAAAAAATCAAGCGCCAGTTATACCACTTACTCTTAATCCTAAGGATTATGAAAGCAACAATGATGAAGGGCATGATGAAGAAATTGCAGAGTCAAAAGTTTCACTTCGTCCTAATCCCAAGGATTATGAGGACACCATTGATGAAGAGGGAGATGAAGAATATCCACTTCAACTTAATCCTAAGGATTATATGAGAACAACAAATGAAGAGGGGAATGAAGAATCTGTAGAGTCAAAATATCCACTCTGTCGTAATCCTGAGGAGTATGCCAGCAGCACTGATGAAAAGGGGGATGTAAAATTTCGAGAGTCAAAATATCAAATTTGTCCTAATCGTAAGGATTATGCGAGCACCACCGATGAAGAGGGGAATGATAATGTTTGAGAGTCAAAACATCCATTTCGTCCCAATCCTAAGGATTATGCCAACACCACTGATGAAGAGAGAAATGAAAAATTTACAGCGTCAAAATTTCCACTCCGTCCTAATCCTAAGGATTATGCAAGCACCACTGATGAAGAGGGGGACGAAAAAATTCCAGAGTCAAAATTTCCACTTCGTCTTAATCCTAAGGATTATGTCAACACCACAGATGAAGAGGGGAA
This sequence comes from Pinus albicaulis, assembly GCA_034641835.2. Lineage (NCBI taxonomy): Eukaryota > Viridiplantae > Streptophyta > Pinopsida > Pinales > Pinaceae > Pinus > Pinus albicaulis. Next base: position 535,570,786 of record CM076584.1, read on the forward strand.
TGAAGAATTTGCAAAGTCAAAATATGCACTTCGTCCTAATCCTAAGGATTATGCCAGCACCACTGAGGAAGAGGGGAATGAAGAATTTGCAGCATCAAAATATCCACTTCGTCCTAATCCTAAGGATTATGCCAGCACCACTGATGAAGACGGGGATGAATTTCCAAAGCTAAAATTTTCACTTCATCCTAATCATAACGATTATAATTTAACCACTGATGAAGGGGGGGGGTGAAGAATTTCCAATAGATATAGATTCAAGGCATTCACTTATTCCCAATCCTAAGGACTATGAGAGCTTTAGTGAGGAAGGGGAGGGGCAGGGTGAAGAAATTATAGTGAATACAAATTCAAAGCTTCCACTTATGCCTAATCCCAAGGATTATGAGAGCGCCACTGAGGAAGGGGAGGATGAAGAGTTTCTTGCAAATGATAATTTTAAAGGCACAGATCTGAATATTGCATTTTCTCCAAGTGACCATTTCAAAGACACTCGTGGTGATGAAGAATTGAATCCTCCCGGGGAAGAATTTGAAAGCATGGGTCAAGATGGTGAGGAATTTCTTTTGAGTCAGGGTTACAAAAGTGTCGATGATTCTTGTGAAATGTTTTCTTCAACTGATGATGGTAAAGAAAATTTTCCATGCAATGATGTTGATGAATTTCTTAACTATGTTGAGGATGATGATAGTGGGGATAATATTCCTTCTAATGGTGATGAAACTACTTTTACAAAGGATGATGGAATGATGAAGACGTTGCAAGCAAATATTGCAACTAGGAGTAGGAGTAGACCTTTTCATATCAATCCAAGGCATTCCAATTATACAAGGGCGAGGACAAAATATCTCACGACAAAAAGTTCTGTCGTTCATTTGATTTCAAGTGCATGTTGTCGAAGGGATTGCTTGAAAAATATGGATTTCAACTTTGCTTTTCAGAAAAGGAAAACATATATGTCAATGAATAAAAGCATGCAAAATTCATATTTAGTGGGTTGCATGCAATCTACACTAGCAGGTTATGATTATCATATTGGGAATGTATTGCTTTGCAGAAAGGCGTTCAAAATGTTGTATTCAATTGGTAATTGTCGTTTGTCAAGAATCCAGGATAGATTGGAAAAGGATCCCACATATTATTCAGAAGCACGTCATAAACGGGAGGTGGGGCCGTTTGTAAATACTGCTAAGACATGGATGAAAGACTTCTTTTCAAATCATGGAGAGTGTATGCCAAATAAAGACACAATACATATTCCAGATAATTTCTTGAGACGAGAAATATTCATGTTATATAAAGATTATGCAGAAGATGTTGAAGGAATTGGTAATTTTATTACATATTCTTATTTTACAAGGATATGGAAAACTGAATTCAATAATGTTCGTATTCCTAAGAAGACAAGGATGGGGATTTGCAGCACATGTGCTTCTCTTAAAGCAAAAAGAGATAAATTTCAAGGGGCAGAAATAGGTATGTGTTCAAAACATTGCTTTTTAAAATTTGATACTTATCAACTATCAAAATATATTTATTCATATGTTTCTTTTATTTTATGTACAGATTCCGTTGTCAAAGAACTTCAAGACCATCGCAATCAGCAAACAAGTGAAAGACAAAAGTTGTATAAACATCGAAAGAAGTGTTATGATCATCCAAATAAATATCTGGGATTGATAATTGATGGTATGGACCGAAAGAAAACACTTCTTCCACATTTTGTCCGCACGCCTAAAAAATTACAGGAGGAAAATTTCATTCAGTTTCACTTGGTTGGTTGTATGGTATTTAATGAGAAGATGTTTCCAAGAGTTTTCTTCACAACTCCAAATATTCACAATGATGCAAATCTGACCATAACTATAATCCATGATGTGGTTACTCATTGGTCTGGGATTCTTCCTGAAGTTTTGTATTTACAATTAGACAATACAAGTCGTGAGAACAAAAATCAAGTTCTTTTTGGGTATCTAAACATGCTTGTTGAATTGGGGATTTTTAAAAAGATAAAGGTTGGTTTCCTTCTTGTTGGGCATACTCATGATCATATTGATCAAATGTTCAGTCGTTTTTCAGTAACATTGAGGAGGAAAGGTATTGGGAGCCTGCCATCATTAATTGAATGTATTAAGAAATCGTACATTCCAGAGCCTGTTTTTCATGTGTTGGAAGAAACTATTGACATGCGAAGGTTTATTTTTGGATTGCATGGTGAGGAGAAATGCATTGAAAAACTTAACGACATTAGCTTCCAACATCAATTTCGTATCAAAAAAATTGATGGGATAACACTTATATGGGGCAAGAAGTATTCAACTATTGAAGAATGGGGACCATCATCAGGTTTAGCATTTTTGCAGTTCATTCCAGAGCGTCCAATGTTTTCATCAAAGATCTTGTTATTACAGTCAGTTTCCGAACTCCATAATGCACGAAGGCAGAAGACAGAGATAAATTATTTTGAATTTCTAGAGGAAATTAAAAGATGTATTAGAGATACATATGAATACTTCGATGTTGCTGATTCAGTTTGGTGGGAGTCTTTTTTCAGTAATCAAAGTGATATGATTTCAAGATCAGTAAATGAGGATACGCTTTTGAAGACTCCTTTTTTTTGGCCACAAAATATGCCAAATGAACATGAACATCAAGAAACACACAATGTTGAACAACAACAACCTCAAGCTATTATTAATTTCCCACGGGTAGAGGAAAGAGAAATCTATATTGGTTCTAGAAGATCACGTGCACAACGTGAAGCCATGGAAGACCTTTACAGGGGTTCTGTGCAGGATCTTAAGGAGGGTTGCATGATAGTAGTGTTAGCAGATGAAGATCCACTTGGCTATCCATTCTAGATTTCCAAGTTTATAAAGGTCATTAATGAAAATGAAGAGATTACAGTTGTTGATGTACATTGGTATGCCACAAGTACCCACCCTTTCAATGGTGTGTACAAGCCAGAGATGGTAGTGGAAAAAAGAATTGGCAGAAAGAGAAAAAGAAAGGGCGCAAATATAAATCGTCGCCACACAGATGTCTTAAAATTGGAGGATGTTGACATACTTGTGTATGACTTCAATTTGACAAAGAGAGGAACTCTTCGATTGCAGACCATAAATATTTTGAAGAAATTGCTACCAGAACAATTACTGTTGAGATGGGACTCTGCAGAATGTAGACGTAGATCTACAAGACTTTTGAACTCTGAAATGGTGGGCATGCATGTTGACTCGGATGGAGCACTAGTTGATGAAAGAGAAGAACATGGATCATCTTCATCTGCATCGAGCCATTCATCTGAAGATGTAGGTTATGATGGTGTGCCAGAACCTATGGTTGATTTTGAATAACTATCTAAGACACTTTTATGTAATTGATGTTTGCATGGTAACTTGAAATAAATTTTTTGACTTCCATCTCATTTTTCATGAAGTTCTGAGACATTTCTATGTTTGTTGGATTATACGTTTTAATTATGAAGAATTCATTTCTTTAGAATATCGAAAATGTAACAATGAATTACAAAAATAATTTATGTTATATTCAATGTACCAATGTTGATATTTTAATTATAAGTAAAATAGAAAATAGAAACTAATGTTGAATTTTTAGATTATGCAGTGATATTACCATGATATTATGTATTGTTACCATTTGGTATAAGATGCTTTTAAAAGTTTTAATAATTATATGCGTCATTGAAACAGAACACTTTGTTTTGATGCTTGATTTTTAGGTTTTCGTTGAAATTATATTTAAATTTGTCTTATGCTAAGATTTGAAAAATGATAAGTTTTTATTCTTTAAAATTAAAATTACTCTTACTTGTTTCTGTTTTAAATTGTTAAGTCTTATATTTTCTCCATAATTTCATATTTCAAGTATGTTGAACACTTAAGATTGAAAAACTTTATATTTACCTTTATCTTTAAGGTTATGGTTGAAAATAATTACAAATTTGGGGTTGTTTAAAGTCAAGATATTTTATGTTTAACAACATGGATGAAAATTGTTCAAAATTATAAGCCCTTCATACATGTATTTGTTTATCTTTAACATAATCTATCAAAAATGTTAGAAATTTACGATTTTAAAAAATGTCCTAATATGTTGTCTTTAATTCCATTGTCACAAGTGTCAAAATTATGACACAATTTTTTTTTTTTGCTATTCCAGCATCAACTGGTTTTGTTTTGAGGGTGTTTTTTCAATCCTTTTTTCAACAAACAATTTTTTTTTAGCATAATTTTAGAAAATGTTGAAATTTGACCTTCGAAAAAAAACAAGTGTGTTCTGGAAGACACATTTTTTTTTTGGGGGGTGTTTTTTCATGTTTTTTGAGCGTTTTTGGGCTAGAGTTCCCGTTTTGAGGTCAGGTTACCTATTTCATCGGTAACAGTGTTCAAACTTAAAAGAAATGAAAACTGTTTAAAAAATAAAATCACACAAACTTGAAAAATTAAGGTTCAGGACCTGAAGTAGGGTAATCAAATACCCTCCATAGGACGAGAAATCCCCCCCTAGCAAAACAATCATAAAGTAAGAAAATGTAATACTACTCTCAGGAATTAGAGCAGTGTCACTAATTCCCTCCCAATGACAATAGATTTATCTCTAGAAAAATGATTAGAGAGAAAAAAAATCATAACACTACGATCAGGACTTAGAGCAAGGTAACAGATTCCCTCCCTATAATGAGAGATTGATCTCTAGATCAATTATGGATCATGTTCTTGCACCTTGTTAGCCTTCCCTGGCAACAACGCCAAAATATTGGTGTCCAAGTGTGAATAAAATATTCACCCCTTTTGCCACATTAATTCATCAATCAGGGTGTGTACATTATTTCAATGTAACGCACAAGGTATATGCATGGGAAATGGCACAATCCAATATTGATCACAGACAAAATATAAATTGCAGAATTATAAAATCATTCTCAGAAATTAAAGAAACATACCATAACAGCAGTTAAAATACACAAATAGAAATGCAAAAATAAAACACAGAAGTAAAGCAACACGTGATCAAAAGAGTTCGCCGAACTTTATGACCAAGGTTGCAATAGATTCAGAGGTTACAGGTGAAACAAAAAAATGGCTTGCATTCAATTAATCAACAACCTTATGTTGCAAACTTGATCTCTTGCACACTAACCCGATTCACAGCCCTGAGACCCTTCTTATACAATTTTTTAGAAAACTATCTTCCCAATCCAACAACTAATATCTACAAATATAAAACTGTTACAATGGCAAACCTAGTTGTCGAGAGAAAACCAAGAAAGGTCTGAAATAGATATCAAGTCGGGTTGGAATCTGTTATGTTGTTATAGAATATCAAAATAGCACTGTGAACTCGGATTTTCCTCTGTGACTTGCAGATGTGACCTTTTGACTGCCGGATATGACGTAATAATAGAATTAGCACTCACGTAGGAAAAATCCCCATTACTATTATTTCATTAGTCAAAAATTCTAGATAATACATTGGAAGGGGGTTTACCTTGTGCGTTTAGATCATTTAATGAATATTGATGATATAAAGAAGTGAAAGAGTGGGTGAAAATGGAAGAGAAAAGTATGCAGATTTGGTACCCAACATCTCCCCCCAATTGGTCTATCTGCATGTCCTCATGCAGCTCGTCATATTTTTAGGTCTGGGTTGGATTGACTGTGGTCAGCATGAAGCTGAGTGAGGTCGTATTCTATGGCCATCCCTGTTCCAAGGGCTTTATACCCTTCTGTCAGGACAATATCCTTCCACTAATATTCACTTACAGTGTATGTTGGAGTATACTGATCTATTGGCAACCAAATGAGGGGGAACTGAAATATTAGCCCCATCCACTCGACCCCACAAGTCTAAATACATGAAACAAAATGAGGCACTCTCTTTAATGCTTGTGCAAAATTTGGTGCTCCAAAAGGTTCGCAATTTCTTACAGCTAATGACGAAAACATACATCTCCTTTGACAACTGTCAAGCTCTTCATTTTGGAAATAAAATACCTGTCTAACACAGAGGTCAGCACACCACTTCTATGTTTTCAACATATGTTCTTTATGTCCCTCAATATGCAAAAAAGGTAGAGTGTTTGTTATAAATATTTACTTCCTGGCCATGCTCCCTCCTTATCATCAGTGGCCTTGTAACTTGATTTTCCTCAAAATTATCAAAGGCATTCCTCCATTTTACCTGGTTGATAGTGTAGGAGGTGAAGGCTCTCAAGTGAATATCCCCCACAAATGGAATAGGATTGAAATTCTGATCATCCTTCATGAAATAATTATAGATGTAAAGTTCGCACATCAAGTGCTGACCTACAACATCATGGATTTTCAAAATATGAAGGAACACTATCAGATCCTCAAACTTATGGCCAATTTCTGTATAAATAATTTCCAGGTAGAAGAAAAGGAATTGATCATGAAGAAATAAAGCATAACTATGGTTTGGAGGTCTACACGCCATTACCTGCTCTGCTAAGGTAAACATATTTTCTTTATCTTCTTTCAACATTTTCACTTGTTCCTATAAATCCTTCATATTAACCTATTGTTTCTATTACTTATTCCGTGCTCTATTTAACTCGTATACATACCTAGTAATAATCCCATTGGTATGCTCTCGAACACTCTTTGTCTCCTTCTTATTCTCGTTTGCAACAAATTTCCATTTTTGAATTTTGGTAGCCAAGAAGAGCTCTCGAGGTTCAAACAGATGTTTGATAGGGTCAATTTGTGTGGCAACAGAAGAAACCTCGACCTTTCCCTTTGCGACCTTCCATTTATATTTTTTACTTTTTTCTTCAACCGAGATACTTGTTTCCTCAGTTTCTGAACTTCCTTCTTCAGTCGCATGGTATCGTTAAACTGAATTTGATACCTTCTTCTGAGAGGTTTTATCCTACTTTGACATTGTTCTATCCATTCTTTCTTAACAATGAGTTAATCTCCCAGCCCTACAGTAGGTTCAGAAGGAAGTGGGCCGCTATCAACGACATTAGCTAGCTTCTTTACCAGATCTTCTTTACTCCGTTATCTTTCTTCAAGAGTAATCCCCTATTCTTCATTCCTTAATTTGGGAGTTTTTTTCACCTGGTCAGTGCCTTCAATGACCACTTTCTGCTCCAATGCTTCCAAGAAATTCCCTTCTTCATTTTGAATTTATTTCTGAGAATCAGCAATCGATGGATCGACATCAGCCATATCTTTCCTTGAATTGAAAAACTTCACTACCGGAGGGACAATGATCTCTTTTATTAATTGTTGGGGAGAACGAAACCCCCTTTCTCCTCTTGGCATCATAGTTTCAGAATGGAGAATATATTTTACCTGATCTGTGTTAGTCTTGTCTCCCATCTCTTATTATTTTCCTTCCTCACCTTCGTCTTTTAATTGGGCTAAGCCTCCCTCATACACTTCTTCTTTGTCTGTAGTCGACACTGCTTCTTATGGAACAATGTCAACCCTGAGGGTCGTTCCTTCCATGTTTTCTTGTCCTGACTGATTCGGGGGTTGTTCTTGTGTAACACCCTTACCTATTTCAAGTTACACATTCATTTTGGCAGGTGATGTTGTTTCCTGCATAATAGCATCACTTTATATCCCTCTGGTTGTTGTTCCTTCTCCTTGTGCTTCATTGATAAAGTCAATTTTTGTGGGACCTTATCAACTTCATTCCCTATCTCCATGATTCCTTCCTCAACATATTCCACAAGCGAGGTTGGTTCTTTTGTGACATCCTCAAATGTATCACCAATTCTATCTTTAATTTCCATTTCTTCCGGTTCTTCCTATTCTTCCTCCATTTCCATTTCTTCTGGTTCTTCCTCTTCTTCCTCCATTTCCTCCTACTCTTCATCTTCTACTAAATTAACCAGCGGTGCTAGTTCTTCCTCCATTTCCTTTGGCTCTTCCTCTTTTGAATTAACCGGAGTTGCTGGTTCTTCCACCATTTACTCTAGATCTTCCTCTTTTGTTGAATTAGCTAGAGGTGCTAGTTCTTCCTCCATATCCTCCGCCTCTTCCTCTTCTACGGAATTATCCATAGGTGATCGTTATTCTTCCCTAGTAGCGATGATATTTGATACTTCCTCCTACAAAATTTCACAGACTTCTACCCACGGAACTTGGAATTAGGCCATTTCATGCATAACCAGCAAATGAACCAATCCGTGATTGGTAAGGAGTGCCAACACCTAGCACAAACGCCGAGCGAATTGCGCCATGGGTTGGAGACGTTTCAAAAAAAATAAAGGCATGTTTAAAGAGTTAGCCTGTGCTTGCGAGAATCAAATATGGGCTAGGATTTTTAAATGGTACTTGAACAAAGTTGTAGACCGTCCTTCACAAGTTATCTATTTCATCACAAAGCCTGCTACCTCATTCCATGGATACAGTAAATATTTATGGTTATACCCTCTCCCATACTAAAGAGTGCTTTCTCCTACATGAAAAAATAGTTTAGGAAACTCCAGTAGGGGAATCCTCAGAGAAAACCACTATTGTCCTTGCCATGTTAGCCCACTAACTTCTGCAATGGATTCTTCTATGAATGGAATTTCTACTCCTTTGATCTGAGAGTGATTCCAAACCAAATTTAGCGCAAAATCCGTCATAATTTCATTTTTGAATCCCTACAATATATTAAAATAAGTATCCCATCCTGCATTAACGAAAACTTGCCACACATCTGCATTTATATGGAGCAATATTGTATCTTCAGGTTCATACTGCACAACCATTCCTCAAATCCTGTATAGACTGTAGCAGCACTCTGGATGTAACATACCATTTGGAGTGACGGCTACCAATTTCAGCCAAGAAAACATGGTGAAAAATGAAATGGAATAACGGTTATACAATAGGTGATTTCATAGGAAACAAATCAAATCATGGCAGATTATGGTAAGTGCAATGAATGAGATGGTATTTATTTTGCATGAGTTTGAAAGTACTGATCGATTGGAAACATGTCCATGTTGCTAATCCCAATACATGTTAATAATTATGTGAAATATGGTGAGAATCATGGAGTGTACCAACAACACGAGTTTTAATAATGGCTTTGGAATAATCATTAATATGGTTTAATTACACCGTTGTTTATTTATGACAGTTCCCCCCAAGTTAAAAATAGTTGTCCACAGCTTCAATGTCTTATCATGGAATATCTAATTAAACCCATCAGAATCAAATGGAGACATACCTAGCGACCTACCCGAGGGAAGTGACACTTAGCAGAGTAACGATGAAGTAATGATGCTGACGGAGTAACATCATCAAGGAGTAGCAACATCAAAGAGTAACAGCATTGTAGAGTAGCAACATCCGTGGAGTAACAACATCACAAAGTAGTAGCATCCAAGGAGTAACAACATCACTAGTAGCAGCATCTGAAGTAACAACATCCAACGAGTAAAAAGAACCAAGAATTAACAACATTCGAAGTAACAACATCGTAGAGTAGCAGCATCTCGAGTAACAACATCCAAGGAGTAACAACAACTAAGGAGTAAAAAAATATGAAGTAACAACATGCAAGGGGTAACAACAACCAAGGAGTAACAACATCCAAGGTAACAACATCCAAGGAATAATAGCAACCAAGAAGTAATAGCATCACATAGTAGAAACATCCAAGGAGTAACAACATCATCCGTAGCAGCATCTAGAATAACAACTTCCAAGGAGTAGCAACATCCAGGGAGTGACAACATCATGAGTAGCAGCATCTAGAGTGACAACATCCAATACTTAGGAAGTTTCCAATTCCGCAACATTGCACCCCAATAGTAGCTCCTGCAAAAATACAACAAGTGAATAGTAACAATATTTATTATTATTATTATTATTATTTTAAAACAAGGATGCATCGGAGGAATTCTCTGCATTGATAAAATTTAGACCACATTTCTCGGAGAGATGTTTAATGAAGCAATCCTTAGAGGTTGGATGGTGGTACAGTCTTAGACGATGCCCATTTTCTATCAAAGAAGTCTGTGTATCAACAATTGCGCTCAGTCTGACTGTTCCATTGTCAAATATAACATCTACCTCATAAGGCCCAATACAGTGAGTACAAATATTTCCTTTAAAATCCTTAAAATTGGAGTCATAAAGTAATGCCCAATATCCTCTATGAAACACCTTTCTTTTGTTAAATTTATCGTGTCATTTCGTCCTCTGCTGTTGAAGAGCAGTAGTCCTTTGGAAAGTCATTAAACAACTTTCATCTAATTCATTAAGTTGATCCAACTAGTTTTTTTTGGCATCTGACAAGTCCAACCCTAATTCAAGAGTTTTTCTGAGCATATTGATTTCAAACTCTATTGGAAACAATGAGGATTTCCCATAAACCAACTCAAATGGTGAAAACCTAGTTGTCTTTTTCCATGTTTTTTTGTATGCCTAGAGAGCTTGAAGCAACTTTTGAGCCCAATCCCGACAATGGTATGCCATAGTCTTTGTCAAGATATTTTCCAATACCTTATTTGTGCTTTTCACTTGTCGGTTGTATGGAGATGACACTGTTGTGAAACCAGCTCCAAAAATAGAAGAAAAGAGATATCAATGCCTTAGAAATAAGCCACTTGGAGGGGGCAAACTCCAATACATTACATGAATGAAAAATTCTTGGATGATACAAATGACAAAACCTCCTTTCTATATATAGGAGTCCATGGGGCCACAATGTAATCCTAGCCAACCTAACAATAATAATGTAAGGACACAATAATAATAATATGGGGTTTACAGGGGTACAACAATAACCATAAGGGGGATAAACTAACATAATAAAGTACTACACTATTAATATAGGGACTTAACGTGCCCCTCTCCTTTAAACAAGTGTTGTCCTCAACGCTTGATTATTTCTTGATGCTTCTATATAAAATTCTCATCCTTCCATGTGGAATCTTCTACTGGAAAGTTCTTCCACTTGCTAAGATACTCTGAAATTGATCATACTTGTTGAGTTCTTGTTTTTGTGACTGCTTCAGAACTTCTTTTGATGTGATGTTGATCTTCTTGTTGTTTCATTAGATTCTGCACCAAAGTTAGGTTATCCTTTGAGAGTTGGAGAACTTGTTGTTGATGATCGATGTGATATTCCACTAATTTATCATCCATATTAGCTATTATTTGATCCTTCAAGCCATCCAAATTAGCCTCTATTTCTTATTTTAAAACATCTATTTCATCTTTGGCTACTATTCATAACATCAAAATTTGTTGCACTTGGTACCATAATTTTGATATCTCATACTGCAATTCTTCCTGTTCATGCATCATAGTATATATTTTTGAGGTCTTAATGGGTATGGAATTATTTTTTTGAGGCATTATAGAACTCAATACTGATAAAAATTCTAAAATATGCCCTTGTAAACACTTCAAACTACTTTTTCAAACAAACCTTATGCAATTTAAAAAACCAAAAACACACCTTTTTCTTGCTTTTGAGGAGCTTTATATTGAAATTGAATTATCTCTGTAATTGTAAATCCTCAATATATGAAACGTTTCCTCGTAGTATCCCTCTGAAGCTTCTTTCAAATGTCACAGTTCTGGTCGAATTTGGATTCTTCAAGGAAAATTTATGTCCAATCTCCCACAATGACCCAATTATGGACTAGTTCAGTAGAGCGAAATTGTACGACTTGGCACGTGTCACTGTTTGCTCCTTTGGCTCTGAAATTTATAGAAAGGAAACTACATTCCGTGTCATTCTAGTAAATTTTTACAAAATTCCAATCTGATGCTCAGAGAGAGAGTTATGAAGCTTTTCCCACGATCACCTCTTTGAGATGAAATTCAGGAGCCTCAAAATGACCTAACTTCCACATATCATATCTCCAAAAATATTGTGAACCAAGCTCTGAAATTTTGTGACGATGTTCCCCAGCATTTTAATTTTTTGCTCTAAAAATTTCAGCTCTGAAACCTTCTTGGAAAAAAAATTATAGTGAAAATTCTGCACTGACCTTTTTAAGTGAAATTCACGAGCCTGCAAAAAGACATAACTTCCACAGATCATATCTACGAAAATGTTGCAAACCAAGCTCTGAAATTCTTGTTGATGGTGTCTTGTCTACCTGTTGTCCTAAAACTACTCCAACTATTGTCTGAGAGGCATAAACATGTATATGAAATGGTAGTGCCCAATTTGGTTCTTTAAGGATTGGAGCTTCGCAAAAGAATCCCTTGATCTTCACAAAAATTTCTTCATAGTCCTCTGTCCACAAAAATTCATCATCTTTTGTTAGCAATTGAAAAAATGGATGTGCTATTTTAGAAAAAATTTCTATAAAGCGTCTATAATAACTAGTGCAACCGATAAATCTACGTACCTGTGTGGCTATCTTAGGTACGTGGAAGTGCCATATTACCTCTACTTTGGTTAGATCAACTCGAATTCCAGCAGCCGAGAGAAAATTTCCCAATACTATTCCTTCTTCCCTCATCATGTGACATTTAACTGTACTCAAAGACACATTGGTCTGTTTACATATTTTGAGTTCTTTTTCAAAATTTTCCAATATTTGTTTGAATGAATTCCCATATGGAGTAAAATCATCTATATATATTTCAACATTTTTATCAACTAAATTAGAAAAAATTCCTAGAATTTCCCTCTGGAATGTCGCAGGCACATTACACAGACCAAATGGTAGAACCCTATATGCAAAGGCACCCCATGGGTATGTAAAGATTATTTTATCTTGGTCCTGCAGGGCTATCTAGATTTGATTGTACATGCTAAACCCATCTAGGAAGGATAAAAAATTCTTCCTAGCAAGGGTGTCCAAGACTTGGGCAATGAATGGCTAAGGGAAATGGTATTTTTTAGTTTCTTTGTTTAACACCCTATAGTCCATGCCAATCCACCATTTACCATTATTTTTGGGAACAATAACTAGTGGAGACATGTAGGTTTTAGCGCTGAAAAAAATTATCTACACACGAATCTTATGACAAAAAATAAACAATAGCGAGAGCATAAAACATAAAAAAAGAAACACAAAGATTTTCCCCTGGATCCCAAATCTGGACAACCAGCTTGATTTTTCATTATATTCCTTTTAGTGTTACAACACATATATATACATGCCGAAGCATACATAAACCCCAATCCATTAACCTTGGATTAGAACATAATCATAGTTCCCCTGAACAGATTCACAAGATACCAGGGGCCAAAAACCATCGTACCCCAAAACCATGTGGAAAATCATGTAGAAAACATGGGTGGGTCCGCCTATGAGTGGGACTGCACACCAAAAAAAAAAAATTTCCCGTGGTGTTGCCTCAGACCCCGACAGGGGGGGTTTCCACCCCCCCTGTGACCCCCTTGCTGCACTTGGCACAACGTATAGCGTGTGGGGCTAGTCATGGAAAGAATATAACACATACCCAACATTCTCCCACTTGTTGTTTTCTTTCCACAAGGGGCAACATGAGAGCTTAATCATTGGGGAAATTCTTCAACACCCATTGTTTTTGTACACCAAGAAAACTTCTGAGTGCTCACAGACTTCGTCAATGCATCTGCAACATTCTTCAAAGTTTCCACCTTTACCAGCAACACCCTTTTAGTCTCAACCATATCTCTAACAAAGTGATATTAAACATCAATGTGCTTTGTATTTGAATGATAAGCAGGGTTCTTAGCCAAGAAAATTGCACTTTGGCTATCACAATCTGTCCCTATAGCTTCCTGTACCAACCCCAAACTTGAACACAATATATACAACCAAACAAATTCCTTGCTTGCATGAGTGGCTGCTATGTATTCTGCCTTTGTAGTTGAAAGCACCACTACAAACTATCTTTTACTCATCCAACTGACTGCACCTCCAAATAGGCTAATCACATACCCACTTGTAGATCTTCTTTGGTCTAGATCTCCAACCCAGTCTGCATCAACAAAACCACAAATTTCCAACATTCTTTCCAATCCTGGTCTTCCCTGGTAGCACAGGCCATAATCACTAGTGCCACGTAAATATCTGAAAACCCGCTTCACTGTTGTCCAATGCTTCTTCCCTGGGTTTGACATAAACCTGCTCAATACTCCCACTGCATGTGAAATGTCTGGTCTAGTGCAGACCATTGCATACATCAGGCTACCCACTACACTTGCACATGGAACACAGGACATATCCTCCTCTTCTTCTTGTGTCTTGGGACACTGTTTAGCAAACAGCTTTACACGTACACGAATAGGAACATTCACTAGTTTACTATCAAGCATGTTGAACCTCTGCAATATAGTGTCGACATACTTTCTCTGGTTTCCTCTTTGCCTGATCTCTCTTAATTTCCATGCCCAAAATATAGTTTGCAGCACCAAGATCCTTCATGTTGAATTTGGAAAATAGTTGGGTCTTCAAATCTTGGATAATTTCTTTGTCATTTCCAATCACCAACATATCATCCACATACAAGACCAAATAAATAACACGGTCACCAACTAATTTCAAATAAACATAGTGATCCTCCTTGCTTCTAGTGAAGCCAAGTCCCCATATATAGGTATCAAATTTCTCATACCACATCCTTGGTGACTGTTTTAACTCATATAGAGACTTCTTCAACCTACATACCGGTTCTTTCTTAACCTTCACCATAAAGCCTTCAGGTTGCTTCATGTAGATATCCTCTTGTAGATCCCCATGAAGAAATGTTGTCTTCACATCCATCATTTCTATCTCAAAATCAAATGGAGAAGAAAAAAGTAATCTAATAGAAGTAACTTTGGCAACAGGAGAAAAAATATCACCAACATCAATTCCTAGCACCTGGGAATAACCTTTTGCTACCAACCGAGCTTTGTATTTCTCCACCTTGCCTTCTACATTCATCTTCTTCTTAAACACCCATTTTCTCCTGATGGGCTTCCTTCCAGCCGGCAACTCCACCAGATCCCATGCCTCATTCTTGTGCAAGGATGCCATTTCATCAACCATGGCCTCCTTCCAAAGTTTTCCATCATCTAAATCTACTGCCTCCCTGACAGTTCTGGGATCATCATCAGTTATAGTTAAGGCAAAACCTGAACAGAAAGCATATGGACTACACCTTTCTGGTTGCCTTCTTTCCCGAACTGATCTTCTCAAAGCTGGGGTTTGTGGCTCTTCCTCTTCTGAATCTTCTTCTGTTGTAGATTCTAATTCATCCTCCTTTAGCTCAAACTCTATCTTCTCACGTTCCTTTGGTAGGAATTCATGTGTAACAACATCTTTCAACTCTCTAAACACCATATCTTGGTTGTACACAACTTTCCTTGTTTCTGGATTACAAAGCTTGTAACCCTTTAAACCATCCTTATACCCAATAAAGATGCACCTTTCAGATTTATTATCCAACTTGGTCCTTTTCTCCTTTGGAACATGTACATATGCATCACATCCAAATACCCTTAGATGTGCAAGAGAGGGTTTCTTACCAATCCATACCTCATGTCGAGTCTTATCCTCCAACGCTGATGAAGGTGATCTGTTAACTAAGTAACATGCAGTCTCCACTGCCTTTACCCAAAAATCTTGTCCTAACCCGGTACCACTGAGCATGCTTCTTGCCTTTTCCATCAGCATTATGTTCATTCTTTCTGCAACTCTGTTTTGCTGAGGTTTGTATGGAATATTCTTCTGCTATGCTATACCACACTTCTTACAGAACTCTTCAAATTCCTTCTTGCAGAACTCCCCACCATTATCTGTCCTCAGCACCTTTATCTTCTTCTCTGTCTCGTTTTCCACAAGAGCCTTAAATTCTTTAAATTTGTCAAAGACTTTAGATTTATTCCTCAAGAAACATATCCATGTATTACTTGAGAAGTCATCTATGAATGAAACATAGTACACAGACTTTCCCAGTGATGGAACTGACACAGGTCCAAACACATCACTGTGCACAAGTTCTAATATCTTGTTCACCCTCTTAGCACGAGAAGGAAAACTCACCCGATTTTTCTTCCCATATACACAATGTTCACAGAAATTGAAATCCAGAGAGCAATTAGACATACCTTCTACCATACCATTTCTATGCAATATTCGAAGGCCCTTCTCTCCAATATGTCCAAGCCTTTGATGCCATAGCATGGTCTTTTCTCCAGAGACAGCTAGGCTTTCCGCTTCACTTTGAGGAACCACAGAAGTATTACACCCATCAATAATAGTGCTACCTTGTAGCTTGTACAGAGTTCCAATCCGAACTCCCCGCATTAATACCAGTGCTCCCCAAACCATCTTGCAGGCATCTTTCTCGAACACTGTTTTTACACCTGCATCATCCATCTTGCTTACAGAAATAAGATTTTTGGCCAATGTAGGAATATGCAGAACACCAGGAAGTGTTTTGATCCTTCCACCTTGCAGCTTCAACTTGGCCTTTCCACGTCCGAAAATTTTGACCTTCCTATCATCCCCTAGGAATACATCACCACCATCATATTTCTCATACTCGCAAAACCACTCCCTATGGGGAGTGATGTGAAAGGATGCACCCGAGTCAATCAAGCATGACTCATGATCTACATGTGTATTTGAAGAAGAAGCGAAATAAAGATCCCCACCTTCATCTGAGGTGGTTTTTTCCTCTACAGAAGGAGCATCATCAGATCCCTTTCCTTTCTCAAGAGCTTTAGATCTGCAGTCCTTTTTTTAGTGCCCTTCCTTTCCGCATTTCCAGCATACCTTTACAAACTTTCCAGGAGATTTAGATCTTCCTCTAGATTTGGATCTCCCACTCGAAACCTTATTCTTGTTTCTATTTTGGGACCTTCCTCGTATAGATAAGGCATCTCCATTTTGACCCTCCATATTTTTCCATCTCATTTCCTCCGACAACAAGGCTGAGACAATGTCATCAAAATTCAAGGTATTTGTATTGCTACCTATTGCAATAACTAGACTATCCCACGAGTCTGGTAGAGAACAAAAATAACTGATGCACTTATCTTCATGTGAGATTTTAATATCAACAAATGACAGCTGACTTACCACAATATTGAAGGCGTTTAGATGCTCTGTCACCGAGTCTCCATCCTTCATCCTCAGGTTATACAGCTTTTTCCGCAGGAACAACTTATTCAACAGAGACTTAGATTGGTACAAAGTCCCAAGTTTTTCCCACAAATTCTTTGCTGTAGCTTCCCCAGATACATTCAACAATACTGAATCTGAGACACACAACCGTATTGTGCTCTTAGCCTTCCCATCCAGTTTCTTCCAATCTTCATTTGACATTGTTGTTGGTCTAGTACCTGGATCTACCACAATCCACTGATCTTTATCCACCAGTAGATCCTCCATCTTGAGATTCCACAACTCAAAACTCCGACAATTAAATTTCTCGATCTCTATCTTTCTACTGCTCGCCATATTCTTTCACCACAAGAATCAATCCCGCAGATCTCCCACTGAACAGGGTCCACCTCAGGCGTGAGCAAAAAACCCTCAGCAACAAAGGCATCCCCTTGAAGCCGAAACAACTCTGATACCAAATGTAGGTTTTAACCCTGAACATAAATTATCTACACATGAATGTTATGACAGAAAATAAACAATACCAAGAGCATAAAACATAAAACAAATAAACATAGAGATTTGACCCTGGATCCCAAATCGGGACGACCAGCTTGATTTTTCATTATATTCCTTTTAGTGTTACAACACATATATATACATGCCAAAGCATACATAAACCCCAATCCATTAACCTTGGATTAGAACATAACCGTAGTTCCCTTTACCGGATCTACAAAATACCAGGGACCAAAAACCATTGTACCCAAAAACCATGTGCAAACTCATGCAAAAAACATGGGTGGGTCCGCCTATGAGTGGGACCGCATACCAAAAAAAAATGTTTGCCGCGGCGCTGCCCTGGACCCCAACAGGGGGGGCTGCCACCCCCCCTGTGACCCCCCTACTGTGCCCGGCGCAACATACAGCTCGTGGGGCTAGTCGTGGAAAGAATATAACACATACCCAACAAGACACCCATTCACTATCCAAGATGGGGTAAATAAATTCTACATCCAATAATTTTTGAAATTTGTCCTTAACAATGTTCTTTAGAGAAGGATTCATTCTTCATTGGGGTTGTCTCACAGGATGGAAATTTTCCATCATGTAAATATGATGAATACCTAAACTAGCAGGAATGTCCTTCATGTCAGTATAATCGTAAGTGAAGGCTTCCTTATGGTTTTGAAGATATTTTAGGAGCTGCTTTCTCTAGGATTTTTAAAGATTTGCGTTGATGTTTAGCGTTTTTCCTTGTTCAGTTTCAATAGGAATACTATCATGGGATGAATTTGTAGGGATTTTTTCAATTTCATCTTCTAGTTCAATATTTTCTTGTGTTTCACAGCTCATGGAAGATTTTAAAATTTGACGAGTTGAGTGAGAAATAGAATAGGGATCATTAATGAAAATGTTAATGGTATCACCCTCAGTTTCCATTTTGAATTGAAGGGCCTGACCAATGGTAAAGACTGCTCTCAGGTTCAGATTCTTCCATTGGTAGAGGTTTTCGCTTGGCTAATGGTTTCTCTGATGGGCTTGGTTCCACAAGAGGATAGAGAGTTAGGTTGTTTGTAACTGTCCCATTTGATATAACCATATGTGCACATCGACACCTAATATAGGCATTTAAAATTGTGAGCCAAGGTCTTCCCAAAATTAAGGGATGACCACTGGTTGGGGATCGTGTCTGTAATACAATAAGGTCCACAGGATAGTTCCATGAGTCCACTGAAATAGTAGCATCTTCCAACTTCCCTAATGTTTTAATTGTAGACCTATCCGCCAATTCTAAGACAGTAGAGGTTGGCTTAGTGTTTCTAAGACCTAATGCATTCATTGTTTCAGAGGTAATGACATTTATGGTAGCACTCAAATCGACCAATACATTTTCTATTTCAACCGCATTAATTTGTACCATTAGAATTGGGTTCCCTGGGTCCCCATATTTTACAGACATGGTTTTGCCCAACATGATGTCAGACAGTCTGCCCATCACATCGATGGTTAAAGAATCCCTTGATTTCTTCCTAGGTTTCTTAGAACAGTATTCTATGAGAGTTTTTGCGTATATACGTACGTTCCTCGTAGCTTGGGTAGTGGAATTTTAACAAACATATTTTGTAATTCTCCCAGAAAGTCAAATTCTGCATGAGAGATTTGTTTACTTAAGGTCAATCTTTCGGGATATGGTGAATTGACTAGATGAACCTGGTTAATAGTAGGTTGGGGATGTGTTTTATTTATATTTTTTTGGTCTCGTTTATCCCCAATTTTTTTTTTTATTATGTTTTTGTAACTTCATTTTCAATCTGTTCGACAATGATAGGTGAAGTTGGAGCATTCACTACTTGCCTAGATTGTAAGTATATTTCATTAAGCCTTGTGGTAGAAATTCTATATGACGGAAGGTTAAGAGTGTCATCATGTTGAACCCCTTTATTATTATTACTTGGGTTGGGTTGGATATGAAGTTGAGGTTGAAGGGATGGATTACCTGGAGGTGCATTGGAAGGCAAATAAATTTTCTATTGTAGCATTGATTGGGGAAATTGTCCAGTAGGAGAGGGTCCCCGCTAATTCTGAGCCCATGAAGGATTTGAACTAGTCTGGGGAACCCATTTTTGCTAGGGTGGATATTGATATTGAGACCACATTGGTGAAAAAGGTACAAACTGGGGACCCATATTAAAATTATTAAAATACTGAGGTGGGTCATGAGGCATACCTAGATTCATATTCAGTGGTCGGGGTTTCCATGGCTTCTTCAGTCCCATGAAATACAGTTGATCCACCACGTTTTCTTCACTTTATCCTTGAAAAAATTCCTTCAATCCTGACAAGGAAGGGCATGAGCAGGCTAGATGGGCCTGTTCAAAAATTCCACATTATTGAAATGTGTTCATTGGGAATTCCTTCAGCAGATGCTTCTTTCTTCATTGAGGGAAGAATATATTGATAGTCTTTTCCAACTCCATTTGTTTCTACTTTTCTTACAGAGTGTCTGTCTAGGCAGATAACGTACTTATGATATGATTCCTCAGGTTATCTAGTAGATATTTGATTTCCGCCTTTACGACCCCTCCACCAGAAGTTTTTGATGATCGAATTCCTTGTCCAATTCTTGTAGCCCCTCGCGAACACTTAATGCAAAAACCACATATAGTTTTGAAGTCTTCCTTCGATATATCCCCCTTTCCTACTATATTGAAAAGTTGTAGAGAATCTTCCCTGAGTTCTCGAAGAAGGATGATCTTCAGAATAGCTTTGTCCAGGTCGCTATGGCCTGACCTCTGTAGTATGTATTTTGTTCCACACAATCTTCCATATTCTCATCTTCTCTCTGCACAAACTTAAAAATCTCCTCCTTGATGTCATGGGATTTATAATAATCTTGGTATTTCTCCAAAAGGACCTTCTTCATCGCATCCCATGAGGAGATAGTCTTTGCCCCTAAACCCATGAACCATCATAGGGTTGTTCCCTTTAAAGAGGCAGTAAATGTCATTAGTTTATGAGCATCAATGAAATAGTCATACCCTCGACAGACAATATCAAATTCAAAGAGGAATGTATCGGGGTCCTCATAGGAAAGCCCATGAAAATTAGGCAAAGCTGTTAAAGGTATGGGTTTCATTGGTGCATCACCTATGATGTTTCCAATTGGGAAATCAATAGAGGAATTTGTAGGTGCCATAAATATTCTCCAATACTCACCCGAGATTTCAACTGGCTTTTCAACTGATAATTGGGGTGATTTTGGTCTCATGGCAACGCCAACTCCTTTAGGAGTTCTTCTTCCCAATTGGAATTTCCCAATTCCTCTGATCCCCTGCTTGCAGTTTCTTCTCCTTATGACGACAACAGGGGTGTTCCTTCTAGTAATAGATTATTTACTTCTTCTTCTGCTATTGAAAGGCTCTTCTCTGGTACCATGGATGGCAATGGCTGCTCAGCCGACTACCCTTCAGACTTCGTCTCAATATTTACCCTCACAGTAGCATGAGAAGATGCTTTTGATTTAGCCATTGTGATGATATCCTGGATATAGGTATTCCTTCCCATATCCCTTCCTTTCATTAGGGGTCTTCCTATGCCCTGCTTATTCGAATATTTGTTCATACAATTCGTGGGAAGAAATCATTAAAATAACAACAGTGCTTAGGACCTAGAGGAGGAAAAATAATTTCCTCCCTAGGATGAGAGATTGGATTCAAGCAGAAAATCAAAAAAACTTAAAATAAATGAAAACTATTTCAAAAATAAAATCACACAAACTTGAAAAATTAAGGTTCAGGACCGGAAGTAGGGTAATCAAATACCCTCCATAGGAAGAGAAATTTTACCCTAGCAAAACAATCAAAAAGTAAGAAAACATAATACTATGCTAAGGAATTGGAGGAGTGTCACTAATTCCTTCCCTATGACAATAGATTGATCTACAAAAAAATGATCTGAGAGAAAAAAATCATAACACTATGCTCAGGACTTAGAGCAGGGTAACAGATGCCCTCCCTATAATGAGAGATTGATCTCTGGATCAATTATGGATCATGTTCTTGCACCTTATTAGCCTTCTCTGGCAACAACACCAAAATATTGGTGTCCAAGTGTGAATAAACTATTCACCCCTTCTGCCACATTAATTCATCAATCAGTGTGCATACATTATTTCAAGGTAATGCACAAAGTATATGCATAGGAAATGGCACAATCCAATATTGATCACAGATGAAAGATAGATTTCAGAATTATAAAATCATTCTTAGCAATTAAAGAAACATACCATAATAGTAGTTAAAATACACAAATAGAAATGAAAAAATAAAACACAGAAATAACGCAACACGTGATCAGAACAGTGGGCCAAACTCTCTGACCAGGGTTGTGATAGATTCAGAGCTTACAGGTGAAACAAAAAAATGGCTTGCATTCAATTAATCAACAGTCTTATGTTTCAAAATTGATCTCTTGCACGCTAACCTGATTCACAGCCCTGAGACCCTTCTTATACAATTTTTTAGAAAACTATCTTCCCAATCTGACAACTAATACCTACAAATATACAATTGTTATAATGGCAAATGTAGTTCCCGAGAGAAAACCAAGAAAGGTCTAAAATAGATCTTGAGTCGGGTTGGAATCTGTTATGTTGTTACAGAATATCGAAATAGCATTGTGAACTCAGATTTTCTTCTGTGACTTGCAGATGCAACCCTTTGACCGCTTGATATAATGTAATAACAGAATTAGCGCTCGCGTAGGAAAAATTCGGATGATTATTATTTCATTAGTCAAACATTCTAGATAAGACATTGGAAGGGGGTTTACCTTGTGCATTTAGAGCATTTAACGAATATTAATGATTCAAAGAAGTGAAAGAGTGGTTGAAAATGGAAGAGATAAGTATGCAGATTTGGTACACAACAAGCATCAGTTGGGCACCTCTAGTCTCCCTCCCAGATCGATTATATCGAGAAAAATATGGAATCTATGTGGTATTAAAAAAATTAATAGTTTTTGTTGGACACTAGGACAGGTAACCTATTAATTATAGAAAATATAAAAAGCATGAATAAGGAATCTAATGTCCATCCAAGTGCGTGTTATGTTTTAGCACTATAGAAATAGAACATGACATGTTTGTTTAACGTGAAAATAGGAAAGTTATGGAGATGGATTTTATGGGGATAAAACATATATTGTGAATGCTAACAACATCAAATTTATTTAATAAGTTGGTTAGGTCATCCATGGAGACATTGAAAAATCAATTGTTCTATAATAACTTATTGATTTCTATAGAGAAGAATATTTTATATAAAGCATTTTATCCAAAAATGAACTTCAATATATATATAAGAATTGAATCCTTGAATAGGTGGATACAAGAGCAGAAACCCTATTAGCTAATCACTTCAGAACTAAAGGAATTTAAATAAAAATATTGCAAAATTTGGAGAAAGATGAAGAAAAGTGGTGCAATCATTTTTGAGATACGGATGCCATTTCTTTTATACAACAAAAGAAATACCACCTAAAAATTAAGTTCCAAGCTTTGTTATAATTAACAATACAAGGAAAACACCCTCTAGCGGAGGTTATAAAGGAGGTTTTTATTGTTAAAAAATTGGCCAAAACTATCAAAAAAACATTTGCTACAACATTCGTTTATGGTTACAGAGGTTTTGGCGGAGCTTTTAATGGAAATTCAACACAACTAAAAAAACTCTGTGGCTGGAGGTTATTACAGATGTTTTTTTCATCGATGCGCTACTAATGTGTCAACACACCGGTGCATGTCATCTAGAAGGTGGACCAGGGCGGTTGAAGGTGCATGCACCGGGCCATCAAGGTATTAAACCGCACTGGGTGCAGTGTTGGTGATACAACGCACAAGGCTATTCTAATTGGTCTTGGGATTTGTGAGGTGCCCATAGGTCATCTCGATGCACCGGTATGTAGAATTATAGAAATGCATCACTGTACAGTATAAAATAAACACACTGACTGTTCTAATTTGTATTAGTATTTTTGCGGTGCCCATAGGTTGTACAAATGCACTGGTGTGTAGTCTCACATAAACGCACTGGTGGGAAGTATCACACAAATTCATTGAGATTTATAATTGGTATTGGTATTTGTGCAGTGCCCATAGGTCATACAAATGCATCGGTGAGTAGTCTCACATAAACACACCAGTGTGCAATATCACACAAACACACCGCGATTTATAATTGGAATTTGGTATTCGTTCAGTGCCTATAGGTCGTAGAAATGCACTGGTGTGCTATATCATACGAACACACCGGTGGAGTAACTGACATGCACCAATGCTAATTTTTCATTTTCTAGAAACATCGACCAATGATAGCACAATTATTGTGATTCTTTTAAATTAATTATTCATCAAAATTTGACACATCTTATAACAATACTCATATTAGTTAAATTTTTATTAATGCATTTGAATGTGATGTTTGGATTCATTTGTTATATCATATCATAATTATTGTGATTTTTAAAAATTAATTATTCATCAAAAGACGACACATATATATCTTATAGAAATATTCATATGAATTAAATTTTTATTAGTGCATTTGACTGTGATGTTCGGATTAATTTTTTATAACATATCATCAAATTTCACATCTCTTCATTATAATATTTAATCATCCATAAATTTAATCAGTGTTGTTACATTTCACGTCGACAACAGAGAACACAATAGAATAAATTAAAACATATTTTATTATATATATATATATAGTCTTTGTCATAAAAAATGGGATAGTTATTGGTATCCTTTTGTATTTCAAATTGGGACACTATGTCCATTACATTAAATAAAAAGTCTAATTTCACAGACGAATATTTTAAAAAATACAATGCCTTGCTTTGATATCCAAACATAGTGATCATCATTCTTCACTTGAATTGTTGTCACTACTAGAGCTACTTCCATGACTTGGGTTATTTTTAGGAATGTTTTGTTCACGGTGTTGATCATTTTCTTCTTCTTCACCTTCTATATAAAAAAATAAAAATAAGTTGTAATGAGTGTATATAAATTGTTGAGAATAATGAAAATTGCAATATTAAATAGTATACATCAATGCAAATCGAAAATAAATGACATACCATAGCAACAATTGACTCATGAACTATACACATTCTTTCAAAACCATGTAGTATGCCATATTTCAAGATTTGATCTGCTGGCACGGTTCCATAATTTTTTCTTGCAAGTTTTATACTCCATAAAAAATCATATATTTAATATAAATTAAATTTTTGTTCTATTAATTATAGACGGAGGTAAGTAAAACAAGATCGATAGATGCTTACAAATTCCACAATTAATTTCTGATTTGCCAACAGATACTCACAGCTCATATTTAACCCAATCTCAATCAATTCACATGACTATTATTCTTTGTATGTTAACACTTGTTTGAAGACATTCAATGATGATTTCTGTAAAACAACTTAAAAAATACAAAAATGAAATCTAGTTAAGTTGTTATAAGAAATTAACAATTACTCACAAATTTAGATATCAACCCTTTTCTTCCTTTTCATCCTGTTTTATGTGCTGAATGGGTTCCATTTATTTTCTTTTCTGCAAGAAAATTCTTGAAAATTTATATTTAATGCTAAATTGTTTATTTATTGTACCTAATGATCGAAAAAATCAATGATTACATAATACATTTGAAGCACGTTGTTGTTGAGATGGCTCCTCCTCCGATGAAATTTTGTCTATTTCTTTGACCATCTCCTTGTACACCTTTTTGGACATTCCTACTCACATAAATCTAATATCAGCTTGTTCATGTTTTGAGATTTTCATAATTTTCCTGAAAATGTAGCATGACAATAAACTATTTAATTTTTATATTTATATATGAAAATCAAATATAAAAAAAATGGTTTTTCTAAATAATTCTAGACAATCATATAAAGGAATATTACTTTTTCATTCCTTATTTTTTGTTGTTGTACATTTTTGCTATCAAAATTCTGACATGACTCATTGACCAGTTCTCTCGAAACTCTTCCTGTAGTTTAGATAAAATTTGGTTCTTGGAATCATTGGATTGATTTTTTTATTGTAAGTGGAAATAATGTCTATACATTAATTCCAATAGATCCCTCAAACTTTTGTAAAAGTTTTCCCCCCTTTCGTTAACCTTCAGCACCACTCCAAATAAGCTAAGGAGAAATTCATTTCATTTGCATGTTCTATTTTTTTTCTTTTCTTAGAACAACATTAATTTTTTGAGTTGTTGGTCCTTGTAGAACATTAAACATATGTGAATTAATATATTTTTTGAGACATTTTATCTAATAATTTTAAGTATATTTTTAATGAAAATTATAAAAAGAAACTCATATTGGATCGATAGTATTTTTTCATTCCCTCGATTCATCATTTTGCAATTTTCCCATCAAGCTTTTACGCTCTTTTGGTCCTAGATAAGAAATAATCCTATCAAGCTTCATTGATTTGTGGCTCTGCGTGATACACAGTAAACAATAAATATTAGTTAAACTTACATATAGTTCAAAAATAATATTTTTTTGTAAACAATCTACAGAGAACTTGCCTTTTTTTCTTTTCTTGATGTCTTATCAGTATTTTTGTTACTTGATCTCTTGTCAGCCATTTCTTTATCAATATGAAACCTGTACCATATCATTCATTAATATATTTTATAAATAAATTTTCAAATCTTTAGGTAAAAAAAAATTCTCAAGAAACCGGTGTGCCATTCATGGAGTACACACCCACGTCGGTGTATGGGGGTATTATAAACGCACTATCAAAAAAATATAATAGACTGTACAATGTTCTATGTCAACAAGGAGCACCGATATGTTACATGCTAACCACCGCATCGATTAACAAAAAAAAAAATAATAAAAATCGTCCAGTGTTAGTTTTTGTAGCATAAATGTCCCGCGCAAACAAGGGACACCCATATGGTGCTCTCTGTCAACTAGGAGACTTGGTGCGGTGCGTTATATGTTACATTGTTCACCAATTAACACAATAAAACATTTTTTTGTCAAACAGCACGTGAGTGGTGCACCATAATGAAATAGCACACCGATGCCCTATTTTACATATGATACACTGATTAAAAAAAATCGTGTTTAAATTTTTTATCACACAGTACTTTCACGGTGCACTACAATAATCTAGCACACTGGTGTGCTATGTCACATTGGGCACACTGATAAAAAAAAATTTTTTTTTTCAAAAATTCATGCAAGGGCCGACATGGATTGGGATATGACTATACAAGTTGTCCCGTGGGTTGGATGTCATAGGACTATATGTAGCAATACAAACCCTATAAATCTAAAATGAGAAGCACTAATTTTGAAATCACAGAAACAGGGAGAAGAAAGGGAAAAAACAAAAAGAATGAATGGTTTAGCGTAAAAACAGACTTTTTTTTGTTTCTGAAAATGTAAAAAAAATGATTTTTTTTTCTTACTGTATAAAAAAAAACTGCCGAAAAAGTTTAAAAAGCAATAAAATTTAATCACGAGATAGTTTGAAATTCTATGCTATAGGGTTTGAATCACCGGAGGTTTGGAATTTTGATTTTCTGAATACTTCTATTCGAACATATTTCACTGCTCCACATTTCTCTCATGCTCTCTTGCTATAGGTGTGTCTCTTTCGAATCTCTGGCTGAAATTGTTTACAAAAATAGTGAAATAATGAAAAGTGTTTGGTATTTCAAGAATTGTTTTATGAAATTAGATTTTTAAAAATATTTTGTCCCCCATTTTTCAGTTTACTGTTTTTTTCACTTAAATAAAATAGAGTTGTGCTTTTTTTTATTTGTGGTTATTTTTCACTGGTGCATCACTTAATAGCACCACACAGATGCATCCATTGATAACATGGCACTAGTGCACAATAACTAAAACACACCACTGCGGTTATCTGTACATTAGCACATATTACAAGAAGTCCATTTTTAAGGCATAAAAATTACTTTAGGGGTGTACACCAAAATTTATTATTGATTTTGCTCAAATGCAGGGAGAGAATATCATAATTATATCGAATGGAAAATTCTTCAAAATCCATCTCGTTCCATAATATTTATCAAAGTTCATCGGAGAGTTCTCCCTATCCATCTCAAGAGGTAATATTTATTTCATATTTTATTTATATTTTCATTATCTAATTGAATTTATGTTTTTTATCCATGTCAATCATGCACAACTTAATTAAATTTATAATGTATACAAATTTTTAGGTTCATTCAGATTCAGAATTGAGTTCAGATGCTCAAAATATTCAAACAGATCCAAAATGTCGGAAGCTCTTATCAGGAGAAACATACCGGAAGGCACATTTGGTAGATGAAAATGGGCAGCTGCTTCATCCTGGGACAATGATGGTAATAATTATAATTGTTTAGTATATTGATTAATGTAATTATTTCAATGTCAAACCGATTAATTATGCAATATTATCAACGTTCTTAGTAATTGACATCATATATTTTGTACTAATCATGTTAAGATATATATATTTTTAATTTATTAGGGTTATAGTGATGATGAGAGACCTACCTACCTTCTTCAGTTGCACCCCACGAAAATCTCAAATCGAAAGAAGTCTGGGTTAAGAGAAAAAAATCAGAGACGAACAATACCAAGAACGGTTGAATCAACCACCGATTCAATTCCTGCTACGTCCATATTCACCAATTATGAATGACTACAACAATAGTAGTTATTCACAAGCTGGAAAAGGAGGAAATAAAATAAAGGTTGGTATGGATGATTAATTAAGGGGTATAACTACCATGGAGACAATGTTGTTAGATGCATTCCAAAATGATGATCAGTTAGGGGATGATACTCATTAAGATGACACCTTTTTCGAAAGCCTTAATTTTTCTTCCACCAACGCTCACTTTGGACCTGGAATTCATTCAAAGTCTACCCAGTTGGGGACAAATATGTTACTATACAATTTGAGAGAAAATTTTCGCTTGTCAAATGCATGTTTCTTGGAAATTTTGAGGTAAGTTACCATAAAGTCTTGCCTTATAAAAATTTGAGAACTATACTCAGTACACAATGAACATTACGAATGGTAAATTTTATGAACGTTAATAATTATGTTGAGAAATTTTTGATTTAGATGAAATGGAAATATATATTTTATAACCTCCCATGTTGGGAGCATCTCAAGATTACCCACTTATTAGATCCCATGCATATATTTTTTTTTTTAAAAGCATCTTCTTTATGGAGGAAGATATCATCGAAATAAAGTAACACATTGGTTGTTAGGAAAGACCTTATTACTTCAAAAACTAAAAAGAAAAATTGGCCAAGACAATTAAAAAGTACAGGATTAGAGGCAGGCGTTGGTCCCTGTAATTCATGGTATTTCAAAGAAGGCAATGTCCCATGGATTTAAAAAAAATATGATATTTCTTTGGTGAAGTTATAATGGGTAGGAGGGTGCCAACTGCATATGGTTCTTCACTACAACGCTACTTCACAATGGATGACCATTTGTCGGGGTTGAAATTGCATGGCCATATGAATCTTCTAAGAGTACGTATAATGTCAAAAGCATGATTTTATTATTTTTTATATTAATAGATTTTATCCCATGCAAATATCATAAAACATAACTAATTTTGTATATTATTGCAAGTGTTTCTAACTTTACAGTGTCATTATCATTTCTTCATGCATGGGTGTGTGAAACATGAATTCCATCACGACCTAGGTCATGCCATATCTTAATTATCTACATTTTTACCTTGGATCATGTAAAAGGAGATTCATGTGGCTATCATTCTATGGTGGCGTCAATAGATAGTTGATATTGTTGTATGTTTGAGAAGGAATTGCCAAGGAGTTTCATGGACTTGCAAGTTCATCTTCTAATCCACCTAGTGGATGAGGTTGAATTAGTTGGGGTGGTTTATCATCATTCTGTGTTCTTCTTAGAGAGCTACATGAAGAAATTGAAAGGTTTTGTTCAACAAAGGGAAAAACTCGAGGGGTCTATGATAGAGGGGTACATATCGTATGAGTCTTTCCATTATGCTAGTGAGTACATCAATCAGATCGACAATGGACAAGGTTCAGTGATTTGGGATGATGGAAGGGATGAAGACAAAAGATAAGGGGTGTTTCCCCAATCGAGTTGGAAACAACGCTTGATAAAGAGTAAGCGACTTATAACTTTTCAAATGTACACAAAGTAAATATTCATGTTGAACGTCGATATAATGTATATTTTCATCTCTATGTACTATATAATGTCAGTTTGATTTCATCAGTGAATGCATAAATTGAAACAATTAATAAATTCGTTCTTTACAATTCTGAAGCGACACAACCATGGGTTGCATTGTACGAACAAAAGAGGATGAAATGGGATAGAGACAGGAAATAATTAAAATATTTGAATGGTAGAAGTGTGCCTTATCTCAATCATTTAAAAGAAAATATGCCAAAAATATGCCCCAATAGTTGGGTTCCTGACCAAGCCAGAGAGAAATACGATGCAACCGATCATTACCCGCATGCTGAAGAGGACGTGCTAAACGTAGGGATTTGGTGAAGCAACTTGGTAATAATCTATTTAATTTATATGTGTTAAGGTCCTATAATAATAGGGATAATAATTATGAATTGGCTATTTTTAATATTGTAATATTTTACATAACTTTTCTTTCTACAAATGCTTTCCCATATTAAAAAATGAAGAGAGGGTATGTCCTAAAAGAAAAATCAAAGGAAAAAAAAAGAAGAAGATTAAAAAAGGATATAATGTACGAACCCCCCAAAAAAAAACAAAAATAGATCCTGAAAGTGTTGCACATTCAAATTCCAATACTCTTAGTTTATATTTGAAAATTAAAAAATTGTGTACAGATTGTCCAAAATGCCACAATTTATGATGATCATACATTTTAATCATGATTCATTCATGATTTTAATTGCATGTCATGATACTTAGTGAATAAATATCTGGCCAAACCTTTTTATCTTCGCATTTCAGTAGTTAGGTAGAGAAGAAAATGAGCTCATAAATTTAATCTGAGCCATTGGAATTTGGGCGGAAACGTGAAGCTGGGTTACACTTTTGTGAGAATCGGGGGCCGAAATTTTTTTTCAACAATAGTTCGGTAGAACATTTTACAAATTTTGGCCGAACTTTGCAATAGTTCGGCCGAACTCGTGATTCCTTTTAGATGGACGGCACAATGACGGCGCGGGCAAACAAAATTTTTGCCGGGAATTGGAAAATCGGCATCAAAAGTTCGGCCGAACATTTTTTTAAAAATAGTTCAGCCGAACTATTTTTCTATAAATAAGTCACCCACGAAGGGTAACGGTTTACATTTTTCATTGTGCGTGCGTTTTTTTTCGCTCTGGCTAGATTGGTGCTGCTCTTGGTCGTCGTGCTGCATCGAGTAGAACTTCTCGGGTATGTCACAAATTCTTTGGATTTCTTCGCTATTATCAAATGCCTTGCCAGAATTGCAGTTCTGTGTGAAAAATATTTAATAACCAGATTGGTTTTTCAATGCTAGCTGCCTTTGCTTCTCTTCTCGTGCTAATAGACTTCAATGGCATTTATTTCTCAACGTATTATGAATGAATAATTTAAAATTAGGAAAATTGTACTATAACTTCTTCAATTGGCAGTTGGAAAGCTCCATTAACATTGGTATGAATTTTGTTTCTGGGTGTGAGAAGCTGTGAGAAGCCGCAAGTTCAATTCTCATAGTGCCCTAAACCTTTATAATTGTTTGTTTGGAAAATCATAGGCAAATGCTATTCCGAACAATGTTTTTCTTCAATGCCAAAAGCCCGGCTACAGATTGTGTTACAGTTTGGTGCAACTCTCCTGTTTGTTATACTTCCCTATATTTTTTCTCTTACTAACAAAAAAATAATTTCGAAAAGGAACATGCATCATACAGGCAGCCACCACGGGGAAAAATCAAGAAACATTAAAATCTACAAAATGTTGAAACCAACCAACAATGTGGGTCGGTACTGTATATCCAATTTTAAAGCCTTTCCGACACGAAACATCATGATCAACCCACTGTTTTCCGAGCTTATCAGAGGGATAGGGAGAAAGTAATTGCAGATAATTATGGCATTATTTTATCCATTCTAAAAATGCCTTCGAACATCATTATTTTTGGGTTGTAAGGGCGAAATTATGGGAGACGTTGAGACACAAGTTAAATTAACAGAGAAACGGATAAATTTAGAACTGCAAGGCATTTTTAGAGCGCTTCAACAATGATATCACATCAAAATAGTTAACCTCCTATGTGCCACACTGCCTCCTATTTACATCAATAAGCTATATAGGAATGTATAAACAAGAACTATAAGGGAGGGGTGAACATAGCAAGGATTATCATAAAAATGTTGTTGTTGTATGTAGATGATGGGGCACTAATTACTAGGACACAATGTAGCCAAAGCTAGCGTATAAGCTTTGTGGTCTTTTTACGCACAAAGTTGAAATCACTATTAGCACAAGCAAACCAACAAAAATAAAACAATAGTCTTCCAGAATAGAGTAAACAATAGTCTTCTTTATTAAAGATAGAGTAAGGAATAGTAAAATAATTTTGTGCAGAAGATCTTAAGTCTTCCCCCTTAACCTCTCGGGCAAACCAGCTTGTTGAAATTTTAGGCACCATAAATATATTTGACTAAATAGGGAGAGAAATCCAAGGAAAATATTCTATCTATTTGACTAACTATTCTTTCCTCTATGTTTAATAAAGAAGCACCCAATATTGTGTTTCTTTTTTCATTATATCTTTAATAAAGAAGCAAACTGATATTGTGCTTCTTTCTTCATTATAGATACAAAAGCTTATACATCTCAATAAATGTCATTTTCTTTTTTTTTTATAAAAAAGTTATGCTGTCTTCTTACATATCAGAATGGTTAAGTGGGCCTAATGATTAAGAACATGTGTTTCTTCCTAAAATATTACAAAATATGTATGCCTGAATAGTAAGACACAGTTACTTCTATATCATATTTATTTTCTTTATAATAAGACACCGAAACTTCTCTACCATATTTATTTTCTTTTATGTATTCGAAAATAACGTGACAGAAAGATAATTCAGTGATTTATTCCAAGAATCCACTGTGAAGAATCCAATATGATTGGAAAGAAATTTTTGTCATCATTATTATTGCATGGTAATCTAAATAAAGAGCGTTAGTTGTTTTCTTTTGAAAAAAAATTCGTAGATGTAACATTTATTCTTATTCTTCTTTGTATTCCAAGATAACGTTCCAAGATAATAATTCAATAAATAGATAATAATTTGCAAATGCCATATCTAAGCTATATTTCATCTAAGTAGCTTTCAATTTAAACTTATATCTAATGTTAAATTATATAAAAGAATAACAGTAATCTAAAATTCAAAATAATATTTAGAGTTAGTATAAAATGTGACATAATTTTCCTGCGTGGAAAAACATAGTTACCGAGAGTTCAAAACTCATGCATTTGAATAGAAAGTGGGTATACGAATGAGCAAGTAGATTTTTTCTAGAAATGAGGAAGTGAAGGTTGATAGAGAGCCACACAAAATTGCAAATTCATACCTTAGCAAAATTGTTAGGTCCTTTTATAGAAAACATATTTAATCAACTTTCATTGAAATATATGATAATATTAACCCAATTTTATGAAAAGTAGTATACCATTTTTTACATAATTTCACATAATAAAAATAGATAAATTTTACTTAAGTATTGTTATAAAGATTTAACTCCCCATTGAGAGATGGCCAAGTGATTGAGACAGGGCATCATCACAATAAAAAAAAAAGTACAAATTGTAGTAATCCTAGAATCATGCTTTACATGAGGTAAAATTGGGGAACTCATGACTTGTACTATAGATAAAAAAAACATTTACCCTTACCAAAAAATATATGATAAAAATTGACAAACTACATAAGCTTAAGCTTAGGGGGATATAATCCTTCTTGCCTTCCATATAGATAATGAAAATTATTGTTCCAAGTCTCATTTTTCTTCTCATGTTATTTTATAAGCCTTGATTGGAAAGAAAAATAGGCTCGAGCAGAAATGTAAGAAAATAAAAAATAATGAAACACAACATAAGAAATAGAGAACATAATGAAACACACACATACATATCTCTAGACAATCAACACAATTATTTTCCTAGGAAATCCTTATATGGGAGACAAGCAACCCTAAAAAGTAATGATGCTCTAGACTCCTATTTCCCTAGGAAATCCTTATGGGAAAAAAACAACACTAAAATGTAAACATGCTCTACTCTCTCTTTTCTGGTATGGAAAATATGTGAGTACAAAGAAAGAGGTAATCTCTCTAGAGTTACCTAAGACTTTTAGTGTGTAATGTTGCTATAAAAACTTAACTTCATACGTTTTTATCTCTAACTTCACACTCCTAGTTGTATTTTCAACTATGGAACAAAATACAATAACGCAAAATAGAACTCTTATTCCTCCTAGTAGCCAAGTTTCCCTTTTTCATATGACCATCTGCATCAATCTTCAAACCCCTTACATCACAACATATGCAATTATTTATATCACAACATCTGCACTTGTGTCCATACCTCTCACCATAGGGGCTTCACTCAATGAAGCTTTGAAATATCGTGTGCGTTTGTGGCATATTAAAAAATACCCTTAATTTGACTACATATTGGAAAATACCTTTGAAAATCACATTATTTAACCCCCTACCAATACGAACACAGTACACCTTCCCAATTTAAAAAACCCCTCCTTTCCCATACTAAAGTATGTTCTTTTAAAACATGTTTTCTTGGTGATATGGGTGATTTAGAAATGATTGGGAGAGCGAAATTCGTCATTTAATATGTACAATTTGTTTGGTTGAATCCACATGAAAAACAAGACTCCCAACCGTGAGAAGAGGAAATTACATCCTATTTCTCCCCCCTAGCACAATTACCAGTTCAGTTAGAATTTAACAGCCCCAAACTGGATTTTACTCTCAGGTACTGGAACCTCTACAAAGGTTCGACCTGGAAACATAGTTTTTCCTTAGGTTTCTCCACTGGTTCTATGTCCAACTTGGATAACCTACAAGAACATCCTTCTTTTCATTTTTTATATCCCCTATTGGATAACCATAGTATCTTGAAATGGAGCTAGCCAACTCAAATATAGTATTGCAAATCCCTAGATAAGTTAGATGAGGATTACATATGGTCTTGACTGGGAATTTGGTCTCTTTAGATATGCGTAACAATTATGTTCATATAACACAACAAATAGATGATTCAATAAAAATGTCACATAGAAGTCACATTTATCTCATGGGCCTTCAACTTAAATTATATATATAGCATTACATTAAGCTATAGGAGAGAAATCAAAGAAGCATTTGAATGTAAATTAAACATGTGTAATAATTATATGTCCTTTCTAGTTCAATAAATAGATAATAATTTGGCTCAACTATGCCTTGTACATGTTTTCCTTTAAACCTTTACTTTCATAGCACATTTTCATCAAAAATTTTATTTGTCAATTTGGACTCTTTAGATATGCGTACCATTTATGTTCATATAACAAAACAAATAGATGATTCAATACAAATGTCACATAGAAGTCATATTTATCTCATGGGCCTTAAACGTAAATCATATATATAGCATAATACATTAAGCTATAGGAGATAAATCAAAGAAGCATTTGAATGTAAATTAAACATGTGTAATAATTATGTCCTCATTTAATATGTACAATATGTTTGGTTGAATCCACATGAAAAACAAGACTCCCAACCATGAGAAGAGGAAATTACATCCTATTTCTCCCCCCTAGCACAATTACCAGTACAGTTAGAATTTAACAGCCCCAAACTAGATTTTACTCTCAGGTATTGGAACCTCTACAAAGGTTCGACCTGGAAACATAGGTTTTCCTTAGGTTTCTCCACTGGTTCTATGTCCGACTTGGATAACCTACAACAACATCCTTCTTTTAATTTTTTATATCCCCTCTTGGATAACCATAATATCTTGAAATGGAGCTAGCCAACTCAAATATAGTATTGCAAGTCCCTGGCTAAGTTAGATGAGGATTACATATGGTCTTGAATGAGCATTTGGACTCTTTAGATATATATCTAAAGAGTCCAAAAGCTCATTCAAGACCATATGTAATACATAGCCTCCTCATTTAATATATAAAACTATAATCCATGTGCTTAACCTTAACATTGACACAAATGGAATACAATTTTACTCACTGCTTTATGATAGAAAAATATGCATATGAATATTGCCCACATATCCGAAGTCAAAAGGGATAGATTAAAAAGGGATGCTCTGGTCATCTATAAAAGATAAATTAAAGAAGCATGGCATATTAATGTAATGTAAATTAGATATCCGTACCAATTATGTTCATATAACACAACAAATAGATGATTCAATACAAATGTCACATAGAAGTCATATTTATCTCATGGGCCTTCAACTTAAATTATATATCTAGCATAATACATTAAGCTATAGGAGATAAATCAAAGAAGCATTTGAATGTAAATTAAAAATGCGTAATAATTATGTCCTCATTTAATATGTACAATATGTTTGGTTGAATCCACATGAAAAACAAGACTCCCAACCGTGAGAAGAGGAAATTACATCCTATTTCTCCCCCCTAGCACAATTACCAGTACAATTAGAATTTAACAGCCCCAAACTGGATTTTACTCTCAGGTACTAGAACCTCTACAAAGGTTCGACCTGGAAACATAGGTTTTCCTTAGGTTTCTCCACTAGTTCTATGTTCGACTTGGATAACCTACAACAACATCCTTCTTTTCATTTTTTATATCCCCTCTTGGATAACCATAATATCTTGAAATGGAGCTAGCTAACTCAAATATATTATTGCAAATCCCTGGCTAAGTTAGATGAGGATTACATATATGGTCTTGAATGAGCATTTGGACTCTTTAGATATGCGCACCAATTATGTTCATATAACACAAAAAATAGATGATTCAATACAAATGTCACATAGAAGTCATATTTATCTCATGGGCCTTCAACTTAAATTATATATCTAGCATTACATTAAGTTATAGGAGATAAATCAAAGAAGCATTTGAATGTAAATTAAACATGTGTAATAATTATATGTCCTTTCTAGTTCAATAAATAGATAATAATTTGGCTCAACTATGCCTTGTACTCAACTATGCCTTGTACATGTTTTCCTTTAAACCTTTACTTTCATAGCACATTTTCATCAAAAATTTTATTTCTCAAATTTTTATTATATATTATGTTTTTTAATTAATTAATAACGGCCATTATTACTGAAAGGGATTTTACAAATTTATCTTTTATAAAATGAATTATGGGGGGAATATTGAGATGGTTATCTCACTTTTTACTGATTCTTCTAATATTCCTAGAATTTTATGAAAGAAAATATGAATTTGAAATGTTTGTATAAATTTAATGAGGATACATGAGTTGATTTGGAGAAGACCATCATCACTTATGTCTAGATTGAGACAAGGCATCATCACAATAAAAAGCCAAGTACAAATTGTAGTAATCCTAGAATCATGCTTTACATATAAGGTAAAATTGGGGAACTCATGACTTGTACTATAGATAAAAAACATTTACCCTTACCAAAAAATATATGATAAAAATTGACAAACTACATAAGTTTAAGCTTAAGGGTATATAATCCTTCTTTCCTTCCATATAGATAATGAAAATGATTGTTCCAAGTCTCATGTTGCTTCTCATGTTATTTTATAAACCTTGATTGGAAAGAAAAATAGGAGGGCAAAAATGTAAGAAATATAAAACATAATGAAACACAACGTAAGAAATAGAGAACATAATGAAACAAACACATACATATATATCTAGACAATCAATACAATTATTTTCCTATGAATCCTTATGGGAGACAAGCAACCCTAAAAAGTAATGATGCTCTAGACTCATTTTTTCCTAGGAAATCCTTATGGGAGAAAAACAACACTAAAATGTAAACATGCTCTAGAGTTAGCTACTGATTTTTAGCGTGTAAGGTTGCTATAAAAACTTAACTTCATACATTTTTCTCTCTAAATTCACACTCCTAGTTTTATTTTCAACTATGGAACAAAATACAATAACACAAAATGGAACTCTTATTCCTCCTAGTGGCCAAGTATTTAACATAGCGTGATAGCCAATTAGGTGTAAGATTTGACTCTGTCAACCATTAACGAGGTTTGTGATTGTAGACTTTTTATAGAGTCTTGTTAAAATTCCACATGTAGCTAGCTTTTCATGCATCAGTAATGGGGCTAAAATTCCATTCTTTCGTACCATGACCTGGTGAACATGATAGGTCAACTTACTAAAGGCATAAATTTTTAATGAACTTCATTTGATTTTTTTCTTGCACCATTGGATATGTCTTTAAGTGTAGAATAATGGTCAAGATTTCGACACAAGGGATAATAGTTTGAACCCAAGAAATGTCATTTAATACCTCAAAATGACTCCAAAAGGTTTTAGACCCCAATTCTCCACCCACCATTAAAATGACCCTACAAGTTGATTCTTTCAGTTTTTTCACTCTATAAGCATCAAAATATAATATGACAAATAAGTTTTTTCAGTTTTTTTAGTTGATCCATTTATGGTAAAGAAATCAAATAGTTCTATCAATTCCACCTTGCAACTCTAAGAGACATTGAATTAAATTTCATCTCAAGACAGGGCTTTGAGAGAACACTCTCAAAGCCAACCTTCATTATGGCTTTGAAACACATGGTAAGTATCAAGACTTAGCAACTTTATTTGCATAATTTTTTCTAGCATGGACCTTAATGTCATAGCCTTCTTTGGCCTAAATGAATGCAAATTTCCTTGCCATTTGGCTTGTGACATTCATAATTCATTCTCATGGAACATGATGGTGTTGCAATTGTGATAACATTTGTTGTATGCAGAAGCTAATAAAAAATGATCGAAAATGATATTTTTGCTCTGTTTTTTTGAAGATTTAATGAAAATTACACTAAGTAGCTTCCAACCTCATATGACCATCATGTCAAACTCATCTTAGGATATTTTCCAAGTAAGAGGCACTTAAGCAAGAAATCTAGTATACATGACTCCAATTTCAATTAGCAGCAATGACAGTTCTAAGTATGGTGCAAACATTGCTCTAGATCCTCAATGGGGCATGTTTGATGACAATAATTTGGGGAGTGAGAGAGGGAGATGGTTGGAGAAAAAAATCAAGGAATCCTCGGGAAATTGAAAAATATATAACTAATAAGGTGGAAGACATTTGTAACCTAAGAGAGAAACCTGTGAGGAAATGTGTGAACTTGGTATTACACACCCAATTGGACAACCTTGAGGAGAAAAATTTTCTCCCACTTTATTTGTTGGCATAACCTACTAAGTGTTATTCACTAGCATGTATTTTGTAAAGGCCTTTAAACCTAGTTCCCATTCAACTCCATCCACCAGGTTGTAGAGGATTCCAAGCCTAATTTCATAAAAAGTAAGTTGGGTATGATCACATTGACTTGCTTGATGACATGTCTATGAAGATTAACTACCTTGAACTATTTTTTTGCATAGGGAAAGAGACACATTCCCATGTCTGAGCATGAAAACGTTCTTTGATATTGTTAATGCCTCTAGTGTTTACTTCTACAAGTTCTATAGGCAGAGTCTGTAAAGGGCCAGGTAGCCTTTGGATCTCATATTTTATGAAAGGTGACATATCTAGTAAATGCCCCTACAGTCAATCTCTGGAATGGATCTAAATAGAAGTTCTTCATTTTAATATCCGTAAAACACAACTACTTTAAGGTAAACTATGTACATGTGTCATTTCTTCCACAAACTAAAGTGTATAAGTAGGAAGTTTTATACCAAGTGTGCTCCCACCATGTAAAGCACAATTTGGTGAACTTATCATTTTTATAATATCTTTTTCGATTAAATTTAGTTTCACGCATGATCAATTATTGCTTTGAAAGTTGTGTTCTACATAATTTGTGTACACTAAATTACAAATTGATTTTTTGAAATCTATTTTGTGAATGTCGACCAATAGATATATATCATATAGGATGAAAGACAAATATCAGGCGAATCCCATATGGAGGTTCAGGGATTGGAGGATGTTCACGGTATTTAAATATAATATTAAATCTCCATACATGTGTGTACATATGGAATTGATTTTTTTATTAAATTTGTGAGTGAAATTAGTTGTTAATAAGTTTCATATTTTAATTTTTAGGAGGCAACAGGAGAAGGGTTTCTACTCCATCCATGGAGAGTGGTCAAGGTTCAACCGGTCGAGGTATGAGTGGTAGCAGGTTGCGGGAAGGGGCTGATATTTATTCCCCCGAAGGCCTATCAACAGTTGTTGGTTCTCCACAGGGTCACTGTGGGTCTAGTTCTCAACAACGTCATTCTGGGGTTGGTTCTCAGCAGGGTCAAGTTGGAGATGATGCTAACCAACAACATCAAGGTTGACATCAATTTCAATATTTTTTCATTAAATTTGTACAACTTTTTTTACACGTGTTTTTTCTAATATACGAAATTTTATATATGTTGATGCAGAGGCTGAAAATGTTCGAGCTAGTGGTTAAAATAGACACAGGGAAGCGCGCTACATTCAAGAATAAGGTTTTCAACCCAGCACAACTTATCCGGCTGAGATTACTGATATACCATGGGAAACGAACATGGCAGAATGCACCTTACAAAGGTGTCAAAGCCTTCATGGAAAATTGCAAAGAGATCTCGAGGCTTTGTCTCTACCTACTGAGAGAAGACAAAGCCTCGAAATAGTTACACATTCATTGGGTGAAATGGTAAATGTGTACAAAAATTTGGTGTCAACGGCTGATTCGTTTGTAGAACTGATGAGAAAGAGAAAAGAAAAAGTGATAGGTCCCGATAAATGGCAGGACATAAAAAAAAGAGTTACAAGAGCAGAGGCCAAGTCAATGTTTAATTATAAGGAAGGGCCAAAAAGAAAAATGTTGAAGGTGTAGTATTTCAAGCACCCAGACAAAGCTGCTTATTTGTATGATCGACATCTTGCGGCCTTTGGAAGGCTTCCATGGAACGATGAGGTTCCTGTTTATTTTGCACAAATGTTTTATGCAGAATTTTTTTTGGGTATGAAACCCGACTACAATGACCTTCCTTCAGAATTTTTTGGCCCGGGGAGAGGTCGATTATATCAACGTAAGGGCGCTAAGTGAGATGTGGAGTTGCCTCACCCTGAGCCGCCATTGGTGAGTCGACCGTCTCGAGTCGAAACCCTGCGATCAAAGATGGATGCGACTTCTCAAATAAGTCGTGAAGCAAGAGATGTTATGATCGAAAATGTTCATAGCGGATTGAGTGGAGTCGATATTGGCTTAAATCGACAAAGAGCACGTGAAAATGTACGTGCCAATTTTGTTTATCATACAGATGAGGAGATTTAGAACATGAATGTTGAAGATCTCCGAACATACGCAATAAATTGTCGCAATGGTCTGCAAGACCTAATTTTTCGTGAGGAAGAGGGCACCGGAACAGTATGTGTTAGTGACCTTAGGGTTTGAAATTATATTTACATATACATGTGTACAATTTGTAATAAATACATGTGTATGTACATGTATACATTTATTTGTATGTGTACATTAATCTAACAAAAATGTATGATTATATGTTAAAACACCATTTGCAGTTCTCAAGCATGATGCGTGATGAAAATGTTAATATTACGTTTGGGACGTCTGGTTCAAACGATGCAGATCGGTCTGACCATCATGATATGTTGGCACATGTATGTTAGTGTTTTTTAAGTGACTCTAAAATAAATAATTGTTGCCACACATGTACATGTATGTATATATATCATTTGATAACATGTTTTAACAGGTACCGATTCCGTCTGATGTTTTTGGGGTGGCGGTACCTTCTTCTTCCTTAGGAGATATACCTTCTACTTCATTGGGAGATGTGCCACAAGTATGGACAATTTTTCACAAGTTAAAAATTTATGTTTAAAAGTTATATATATATATATATATATATATATTCTACCTCAAAAAGTTCCATTAAAAATTGAGATATATAGAGAGAGAGATCTATATTTTGATTTATTTAAAAATTTTTGAATTTAGGTTCCTATAGAAGATTTTTTTAATCCGGGGACTCTAGCGACGGAGATAGGAACATCCACAGCATTTGAACAAGTTGTCTTTAGTTCCTTTTTTTAATATTATTGAAAATAAGTTTATATATGTACACGTGCATTTTCATTTGAAAGTTTTTAATTTATATATATATATTTATATTTAATTGTACATGTATATTGTACAGTTTACCACTGCAGATGTTCATATGGGAGAACCTGTTCATCAAATGGAGAGGGAACCTTACGAGGTATTGCATGATTTTTTTGTTATATTTTGTTTTTTACATGAAGTTCTAGATATATATTCTCATTCATTTTTAAAACTTCAAATTTTAATGTTCAAGTACATGTGCATTGTGTATGTAGGTTTCCTATTCACAGGATAGGGCGCGGACTGAGACCCAGACGCTAGATCCTCCATTTGATGGACATCATTTACAATAGATTTGATTTTAAAATTTAGATGGTTTTAAAATTTGTTAAACTTGATACAGTTTGATACTCAAGTGAGATTTACAATTTTTAGACATATTTTATTACATTGTTATTATATAATTTCTTTTATTTATTTTTTGGATGGTTTTAGTACTTTTGGCATGTGAATGTGAAGTAATGTTGTCATCTGAACTACATATGGCATGTGATATTTAATGTTAAATTTTTTTGTTGGATAGTTGAATTATAATTGGCATGGCATGTGAAGTTTTTAAAACTCAAGTTTTGGATGGTTTCAATACATTTTGCATGTGATATTTAATGAAATTTAAATGTTTAATGTTTTAATGTTGCACAATATATAAGGGTTTTAAAACTTAAAGTTTTGGATGGTTTCAACCTACATTTGCACATGTGGTAAATTGAAATGTTACTTGTAACAAGACAATCCCCATTGATTTCATTGTATATGTTGATTTCTGATTTGATATAATTGCATGTATGATGGTACATTACTTTTAAAGTCATTGGATTAATGGTGTTCATTGATTTCAGTGTAAGCGCAAAAAATTATTGACAATGTAGAACGATTTTTGTGTTATAATAATTAAACCTAATAATATTGGAGAGCAAGAGAGACTTGAGGTATGGTGTTTAATACAAGAGTTCGAGCTAAATAATTAAATGGTTTATGATTTATGATTTTTAATTTCTTTTTAATATAATCGATGCGAAAAGATGACAAAACTAATAAGGGTGACAATAAGAATAGAAGAAACAAGTTTAAGATTGATCACAATAAATGCTATTTGTAATTGATTACATTCTAATTATTCACATTCTATCATTCGATATTATTACATTGTCACTTTGCATTCAAAAATTTTATTTGATCATTTTCCATTATTAAAGTTATTCTACAATATTTATCATCTCAACAAATTGAGCTAACTAAGAAAATTTAAAATTAAAATCTCAAACATATTTAGCATATTTAAAATGGTTATATTAATATTAGATGTATTTACATATTATTGATAGAATTAATCATATGTTTCTCATATTATCGATAGTTTTTCCTTGGTTGCACACAAATGAAACCAACTTAGATCCATCTTAACTACGGATCTATCAAGCGCCGAGAGGGATCAAATCTCTCGAGGTGCAAACCTTTCCTCAAGTTTTTCACTCAAAAAAGAGGTTTGCACCTCTAGATATTTGATCCCTCTAGGCGCTTGATAGATCCATAGTTATGATGGATCTAGGAAAATGATTTTCTAAAAATAAGTAAGGGAAAAGAAGCATAGGGAACAATTAGGAGTAAATTTAGGAACATGTGATAGTTGGGTGAGATAAAATCATATATTTTAATAAAATAATGGGAATTTGTGGGAGAGACAAATAGTGGATATGACATGTATTTTGGTGAATAATCAAATTTATGGAATTAAACAATTAATTATTTTTGTATGTGAAAACAAGATTCACACTTAATCCTCACCTAAAAGACTAAATTAAACACATTATTATTAAGGGGACGAGGAGATTTCTAGGTTTTGAGCTCCCCATTGTTAGATGAGTGTCGTAATGGCATTCTAAGTATTTTTGTGAGAACTTATGATATTGTGATATTCTAATTATGAAATAGTGATCTTGAGTACACGCTGGATAATGTAGTAGATAGGAACTTTTTGATAAGGGGAGATAAGGGATGTGACCAAATTCCTATCAGTGAAAAAAAAATTCTTCACCTTCCTATAACTCCATTGTAGCTTTGGGGGCCAAAGGTAAGAAGAGTACCTTGGAATTTCTTGGGTGAAAAACCAAGTGGGTCACCAACTTTGGTCTAGTGCATTGGAATTCACTAAAGAATTGGTCATTGGAGCTTCTTCAAGCTAGGAGTGAGCATCGTCACCAACCTACATTGAATATTTTACACTCCCTAGGGTGAATGATACTTTAA
This sequence comes from Pinus albicaulis, assembly GCA_034641835.2. Lineage (NCBI taxonomy): Eukaryota > Viridiplantae > Streptophyta > Pinopsida > Pinales > Pinaceae > Pinus > Pinus albicaulis. Next base: position 535,615,026 of record CM076584.1, read on the forward strand.
ATTGATTGACAGTCTAAGACTTTCGAATTTTTCTGAATGCCAAATGATCTTACAAAGCTAGTATTTATAATATCCTAGTAGGTCATTCGGTGACAACCTTTACCGGGAACTTGAAACAAAGAGAATCTATCCTTAGCTAGGACATCATGTAAGATGTCTGCCATAAACAGTAAAATTGTACTTAAAAGCTGAGATTCGGGCAAGTGGGGACAACCACTTTTTATCTCGTCCCTTGGAGGCTAGGCCATATGGGGACCGAATCTGACCTTACAAAATAAAGTGAAATAATTTGTACCATACGGTCGGAAAACATATACAAGAACAATTAATATACAAGAGCAATTAATTTCATTCTAGAATATATATATCCAATACATATAACATTTTTCATCAATGCACATGTATAGAAAAACTACTTTCAGTTGATACTAGAGCACGTGCTTGTACCCGAACAATTTGTAACATGTGCAAACCACAAATAACATAAGCAGCTCAATTTTTAGTTGAGTATTGGAAGTTCTAAAACATATTTAATCCAAAGATAATAAATTGTTGGACACTTCACTCAAAAAAATTCTAATGGAATTCCATCTTCAATAATCTGTTCATGATCGGATTTTGACATTTTCCATTTCTTAATTTTCGATTTTTTCTTTGATTGAACTTCTATAACTTTTATGCATGCTGCACACACCAAGTGACTATATTGACAACTTATGGAATCAAGTTCATAGTCTTCAAAGTAAACAAAGTCTCCACTTTGATGAGTTTGTCTGAAAAAATAACCTTTCAGTATAATAGACCCTCTCTCATACTGAAATCTGTGATCATTATAGTCTTGTAATAATTTCATTTTTCGTTCAGTGCAACGCATCAAATAATACTTCACATTTTCATCGTTGTCAATAGGTGCAATTACAACAAAAACATCTCCTGCACAATAAAATAGAAATTTAACATTTAATTATGCATATTTAAATTTATTTCTAGATCTTTAAATCATTAGAAAGTAATTCAAATGTTACCTTCTATAACAAGATCAGAAACTCGATCACCATCGGATGATATTGTAGTTTCCTCTGATTGCATTTCTTCAAACATTGCAACAGACATTTTTCCCTTTGTATTTAGCTATGTATGTTTCCAATCGTTCACATACATTTTGTTTTCACAAACGTCATTGGATTTTGTGTTGTCTATGCAAACATCACAAAAACAAGAATATTTTCTTTTATCCAATGCAAACACATTTGTGGACAACTTTGTTTGAATTGAATGCAATTTTCAAGTCCCTTTTATTGTTTCAACGTCATTTCCAATTGATCTATCTACGTCTCCGATTCCAATATGCCATAAAAACCTTTATATGGAAAATTAGAAAAAGAATTTGTAAATATGATATCAAAATACAATTAAAAATAATCATTGCATGATAAATGTACAATGTTTAAAATTAGATTTTCAATATAAATTAAATTGAATGTACCTTCGCACTTCTCTTGATGGGTTTTTCTCATGGCTTAGAGCAGCGATGCACCATTGAACAACTTCTTCAGCGTTCACAAGTCGGCGTGTAGAGTGGTTCATTTGATATCTTCGAAGTACTCATTTTATGCATGCTCCTGCACCGTCATGTTCTCCTTTTCCATGGCCAGTCTCAAAGAAATTCCAACAATGTTTAATGCAGGTTTTCTTATGAAGACAACACAACCAAAAGAATGATCGTGCAGATTTGAATTGACCTACGCATCCGTCTAACCATATCCAATGTTCATTGAATGTTATTCCACGATTTTTCAATGAATCATAAATTCTTCCAAAACAATGTTGTACAAAACATGTATCATGTGTACGATCGTCACTGATATAAAAGTGATATTCTTTAATGATATGTCGATTTTCACTCGTGCTTTCTATATGATCGACATTTTGTTTAGCGTGTCTATATAGAATATGGATGAGCATGGAGACTTGGTCAGAATGATAGTATTCACTCTGAATTTCTTTTTGTGGAACAAATGTGTAGTTTTCTGCAAAATCAATCACTGACAAAATGGTCCCTGGTGGAAAAAATTCACGAGATTTTTTGAATTGCAAGTCTTTCCATCGAGCTCTATGAGAATGCTTGGTGTATTTGTAAATTTCTGCCTCAAACTTTCTCAAAAATTCTATCAGAAAAATTGTGTCTTCTCGTAATTCGATTCTTTTAACACTATTTGCACCTTGAATCGATGTACCGATATATTCATATCTCTTCCATTTCACTTTCATGTTGGACAATGATTGATCATTTATATCAATACGATATTTGCTTTGAAATTTAGTCAAATTTCCACAATCATCGCATTTTTTACCACCAACACATTTTTTTTTGTAAAATAGTTCATCGCTTTCTCTTTCACATAGAATTTGAGATATGAATTCATGGATAGTGGAAGGAGGAGGTGAATCCTTCCATAATGTTCTACCGAAATCAGGGAATGTGTCATAATATAACTCAAATTCCACATGATAACGACAACAACAAGTGTCGCGTACGGTGATAGGTTTTACATACCATGGTTTTTTTTGAACAAAAGCACTGAGTGCAACTTGAATCTGATGATTCTCTTCTTTGAACTTGTTGAATAACTCTATCTGAGTGGTTTCCAAGAGATCTTTTTCATGTTCTTCGTACTGATTTAGTGCTATTCTTCCTCGCATCACATGTCTTGCAGTTGGTGAAACACGCTAATTGTTCTTCCAATATTCATATATTATTTTTTTAACATTTTCTCCAAGTATATCTTTGTATGGTTGCCTACAAATAGCTCTCCAACAAGCGAGTTCATCATTTACATCTATTTGCAGTCGAAATTTTCGATGTTTGTGTAGAGTTTTTCGCGAGGTTCCCAATTGTCGTGCCATAGATGTTATCAAACGATTCTCTTGAGTACTTGGTGAAACCATTGCCATCTGTATTCCTCTACGTACATTTGAAACATCTTTATCTCTAGATCTCTTAATTGACTTTATAGCACTACTCATATTTTTTATCACCTCTTCCTTCATTTTTTTTATCTTTGGTTGATTTTCGAATACCCAATAGTGTCATCGCTTCTTTTAATTTCCTTGATGATAGGAGACCTTTCAACATTTGAGCCTGAACTGTCACCCGCTCATTTAAGAAATACTTTTCAAAAATGCAGTTAACACGATATCGTATAACATGGTCAGGTTTTTTATCTCCATATGTGTGAGTGTCAACATTTTCTAACATCTCATTATCGATAGTGATTTCATCCGTACATATTCGAAAAAATAGTACATATTCAATAAATCACTAAATTAATAAATATGTCAATAAATATTAGGAAAATTTTAAATATATCAATAGATCATAATATATACATTTACATACCCGCTTCAATTTCTGCTTGAGGTTGATTTTCTTCTTCAATATTTTGAGGAGTATCTCTGTCTGTTTACATTAAATAAAATATTTTTCAAACTAGTTCATCAAATAAAAATTAAGCTTCACATTTTACATTAGGAAAATTTTAAATATATCAATAGATCATAATATTTACATTTACATACCTGCTTCAATTTCTACTTGAGGTTGATTTTCTTCTTCAATATTTTGAGGAATATCTTTGTCTGTTTACATTAAACAAAATATTTTTCAAACTAGTTCATCAAATAAAAATTAAGCTTCACATTTTACATTAGGAAAATTTTAAATATATATCAATAGATCATAATATTTACATTTACATACCCGCTTCAATTTTTGCTTGAGGTTGATTTTCGTCTTCAATATTTGAGAGGGCTTCTAACTTTCTTTTGCGAGATTGTCTAGTCTCTTCTCTACGTGTCTCAGGGTCTCTTTTTCGATCATATTTTCTCGCACAAGTTCTTCGATTTCCCATGATAATAGGGTATGAAGTTCAAAAAAATTCCTTCAAAAAATTGGACAATAACTCAATTACAAAAAATATCACAAAAGATTTAATTTAAAAAAATTCAGTGTAATTTTTTTGCAAAAAATACATATTCCAATTCAAAACATTTACTTTAAAAAATTTGAGAGAAAAATGTCTTATAAAAATGAAACGAAGCTCAAAAGATTTAATTCAACTCAAAACACGTACATACCTCCAAGAAATGTCTTTTGAATGTACGTCCAAGAATTTTTTTACAATTTTTGCCAAAATCACGCTGCCTCTAAGAAATGTCCTCCAAAAAAATTCTTTAAACCCAAAATTGTAAAATCAACCAAGAAATGCTCTTAAATCCAAATTTTGAAGAAAATTTTTTGAACCCAAACCAAGATCTTTGTAAAATGAGAAGAAGTGTGCGAAATGTGCGAAAATTGTGAATCATTTCGCGCCAATTTATATTGACGCGAAATGTGTTTTAGTAGGGGGCTCCGCAAAACTCTTCGGCCGATGGAGAGTTACACAATAATTCGCCCGAACTATTAAGACATTAGATTTAACGGGTCTTAAGCGGAAAACATATTTCGGCCGAACTTTATTAAAAGTTCGGCCGAACTAACGCGTCATCAATTACGCAAAAACTAGGTTCTGAATACGGTTCTGCAACTTCGGACTGATTAAACTCCATGAAAGGTTTTTAATTAACTGTCAAAACCAAGACAAGCATTTTCAGAATTGAATCTACTTTCAGGAAATATAACTTTTATGGAATTTCATAAATTTTTAATAATTTTAATTATTTTTCTAATAAAATGGGTGCAAACAATTTCTGAGGGTCATTGTGATTCAGTGAAATCAAAATTTTGTATCTCCCAAAATACATTGTAAAAAAAATTGAAAAAATTATGGGGCATTACATTGGTCCGTCGTCTATAATGGGTATATTTTATATTTTTATTTTATAACTTATATGTTAAGAAATTTCTTGCAACGCAAAACATATCCAAAATACGTAGTTTTTCGTATTGGACCAGTTCAAAAAATTCTAGTAATTATGATATGCATCCATTGGTTTTGTAAATATGACGAAAACAAAGTAGACTCTGTCTAGATTGTTGTAACACATTTTGTTTTCTCAAAAATACAAATTTTCAATGAATACAACATTGCGTCATAACATGACTTCTTATGAATCCTTTGATTGTTAAGAAACACACACTCAAAAAAACGCTAAGTTGACATATCAAATCTGCATAAAAAAATTTCAAAAAATAAGTAATAGAAATCTAACAAAATTTCTCACAACTTTTATTTTTATCACAAAATGAAATTCTACACAGAAAATTTGTTATAGTTTGCAGAAAGTTGAAGAACCGAAAAAAATGAAATTTTTTTCTCAAAAAAGGGCAAAAAGTGTAACCTATCTTCACATTTTCACCCATAAGGATAGAAATAGACTAGTTTGCTTATCAAAAGAAAATAAAATGGTCAGAAAACTCTAGTGCACCCAATAAATGAAATAAAATAGGGTAAAGAAAGGGTGGGTATATTACTTTCAAATGGTTGTGAAAAGAATCATTTGGTTGATCTCTTATCACTAATTTCTTACTAATTTTCCCTTCCTAATTCTAAAAACCCCTTCCCTCTTCATTTTCTCTTTATTCAAACACATTTCCCTTGTTAAAAGCCCATTTCCCTTTGAAAAATCACTTCCCCTTTACTAACTCCTCTTTTTCCAATAAAACAAGTGAAAACCCACTTTTTTTTATAGTTTTAAATAGTTAAAATCTATCGGGCCCCATTTCATTTACCCTCCCCGATATCATTTTAAAACCCCTCGCCTAATGTATTTATAATACTCCGTTATCATATTTCCCAACCCCTTATAATATTTTAGCCTATAGTTCATATATATTCCCGTGCTTTATATATTTCATTAATCCCCCTATTACATGCTAATACTTATGCTTAAATAATTTTTTTGAACCATTGTTATATTAAAATTCTCAGCTATATATTTTACCCCTTCGCCTATATAAATTCTTGACCCCACATATTTGAAACCTCGTTATTTTACTATCCGTCTGATTAGTGCAAACCTAATCGGATGCCCCCCACATCCTTTCGCACTCCACAATAGCCCGATGTTTAAACCATGGGGGGTGGGGGAGATGTGCGAAATGGGTGGTTTTACCCGCCGCCCCCTTTCCACACGGCACTCCCACGTCTTATCGCACCCCCATCCTAAAAACTGCCAAACTAGCATGTATGTGTGCGATAAACCACAAACCCCTTCCATGCATGTGATAAACCACCTGTCCACTCCTGCACTATGCTGTAAACCACCACGATTAATCCCATTCCAATGCGACAAAACATTCAAGTTACAAAACCCTGCTTTATCGTTATTCTCCAACTTTTGTTTGAATTGCGAAAATGAAAAGCCATTTCCAAGGAGAATTGAAAATTTCCACAGTCTGGACTTCTTCCATAGACCTCCCTGTTTGTTGAAGCCATTTTTGCCTCCCTGCAAACATGTGTTTTACTAATAAATTTTATTTTCCAGGTAATTAGCAAGACTAGGGATTGAACAAACAGTTTTGATACTAGTTCGAAAACCTGTTTACTCCAGATATCGATTCAAAGGCTTCACTCTGCAGAAGTTTTATGTACAGAAAGAAAACCAGGTTAAACCATAAACAGAGTAGGAAGAAACAATTTACACAGAGGCAGTAATCGTTAAATAGAAATAAAAAATATTTACATCAGCAACAACAAAAAATCCATACAAATTACTCTCCAAGAAACACTTCGTCTTTTACATATGATTTTTTTAGTAAAATCTATTTTTTACTAAAAACACAGAAACACAAGATACATAGTATGATTTACAAAAAAGATAAAACAGTTGAAGATAGATAAAAGCAGGAAAATGAAATAATAAAGCGTGAAAGACAAGCTAGCATGAAAGAAACTGAAAAATAACAACAAGCAAGGATAATAGGGCCAAATATTAGTCAGTTGAAAGGAGTGACTACCTTTTTACATCCAGATATTTTATTTCATTGAATAAATCCTAATCAGTTGAATAGTGTATTTTGTAATAAATTGTATAAATACTTCATCCATTTGAAGTATTGAGTGTGGATTTCTGAATATTTCTATAGTTGAAATGATCTACTACCTGAGGGTTTATTGTACCTTTTTCCAACTTGACAGACATGACAAGTAATAAAGGCATTTCCTTACAAGGTTCACGTGTTGTGCTACTTTAGTGAAGTATATTTCAATTTTTCATGTTATTTCCTTAAGTATTTTTATGTCGCTATATTAATAGTGTAGTCCCTTATTATGTTAGTGTAACCCCCCTTATTGTTATTTTTATACTCCTATAACCCCCATATTTTTATTATTGTTCCCTTACATTATTATTGTTAGGTCGGCTAGGGTTACATTGTGGCCCCATGGACTCCTATATATAGAAAGGGGGTTTTTTCATTTGTACCATTCAAGAATTGTTCATTCATGTAATGTATTAGAGGTTCCCCCCTCGAAGTGGCTTATTTATAAGGCGTTGATATCTCTTTTCTTCTATTTTTGGAGTTGGTTTCACAACATTTGGTATCAGAGCTTTGGATTCTATGGTTTTGCTTCTCCACACAAGTCATCATGGAATTTCTGCTATAACATTTGTTATAAGAAGGTTCAGAAGCTGAAGTTTTGAAGGTGTGAAGAAACATTCCTGAGGAAGATCTTCATAAAATTTCAAATCTTGTTTCACAATGTTTTCGGAGATATGATCTGTGGAAGTTAGGTCTTTTTCAAGATCCTGGATTTCATCTCAAAGAGGTGATCATGGGAAAATATTCATAAGCCTCTCTCTGAGCATCAGATTGGAATTATATGACAAGTTACTAGAAGTACAAGGACTTTAGTTTCCTGTCTATAAATTTTAGAGCCAAAGGAGCAAACAGTGACACGTGGCAAGTCGTACAAGTTCACTATATAGAACCAGTCCATAATTAGGTCATTGTGGGAGATTGGACATAAAGTTTTCTTGAAGAATCCAAATTGGGTCAGACATGTGGCATTCGAAAGAGGATTCACAGGGATCCCTCAGGTCCAAATTTTAGATACTGAATATCTGAAATTGGAGAGATAATTCAGTTTCAATATCGAGCTCCTCAAAAGCAAGAAAAAATTGTGTATTTGGTTTTTTAAATTGCATAATGTTTGTTTGAAAAAGCAATTTGAAGTGATTCCAAGGGCATATTTTAGAATTTTTATCACTATTGGGTTCTATAATGCCTCCAAAAAATAATTCCATACCCAGTAAGCCCTCAAAAGGCTATACTGTGATGCATGAAGAGGAATAATTGTAGTATGAGATATCAAAATTACGATACCAAGTGAAACAAGTTTTGATGTTACGAAGAGCAACTAAAGATGACATAGATGGATGAAAAGAATAAATGGAGGCTAAGTTGGATGGTTTGAAGGATCAAATAATAGCTAATATGCATGATAAATTAGTGGAGTATCAAATTGAGCATCAAAAACAAGCTCTACAACTCTCAAAGGATAACCTAACTTTGGTGCAAAATCTAATGAAAAAACAAGAAGATCAACATCACATCGAAAGAAGTTATGAAGCAGTCACTGAAACAATAACTCGACAAGTACGATCAATTTTAGATTATCTCAGCAAGTAGAAGAACTTTCCTGTAGAAGATTCCACATGGGAGGATGAGAATTTTATATAGAAACATCAAGAAATAATCAAGCGTCAAGGACAACACTTGTTTGAAGGAGAGGGGCATGTTAAGTCCATATATTAATAGTGTAGTCTGTTATTAGCCCCCCTTATTGTTATTATTGTACCGCTATAACTGCCATATTGTCATTATTGTGCCATTACATTATTATTGTTAGCTCTGCTAGGGTTAGATTGTGGCCCCACTAGGATTAAATTGTGGCCCCATGGACTCCTATATATAGAGAGGAGGTTTTTTCATTTGTATCATTAAAGAATTTCTCATTGATGTAATGTATTGGAGGTTGCCCCCTCGAAGTGGATTATTTCTAAGGCATTGATATCTCTTTTCTTCTATTTTGAGAGTTGGTTTCACAACAAGTATACCGTAAACTTGCATGTCTTCTAAATTTTAATGTTATAATAGGAATATTATTGCAGAACTTGTTTAAATACACTCTTTTTGAACTGTTATTCATTTTCATGTTTTCTTATGATATTTGGTTTGAATATCTTCATTTCTCTCTCATCCCGATTTGCCTCTTTCACCTTGCTTCATTATCTCATTTAAGGAATCCTTAACTTCTACTTGATCCCGATTGAAAACCACTTCATCACTCAGCCTTTAAAATATTATTTTGGTCAGCTACCTTTATGTGTAACACTTCCTTTATAACTTGAATCTGTTATGTTTTCTTGATATATTGAATCCATTGCCCAATGGAAAATAGAAAGGCACCTATCCATCTAAATCAGTAGTTACACCAACAAATCAAAATCAAACCAAATCAATCTTACATAACTAGCCTAAAATCAATTGAAACAACAAAGTCAAATTGTTAAGAGAGAACCCTCTCTGAGCATTAGGAGGGCTAGATCATAATGTCCAAAACTAGTTGATAGTTACCTCGGTGATTTATTTCTTTAGCCTTGAGAAATTACAAAGTGATAACATAGTGGCGACCATATTGGGGAAGAACATCTTCTTCAGAAATATTATACAGTAATCAGATCTAATCTATGATGGTGGACAGTGATTAGACACACAAAGGCTAAAATCATCAGCCTCGCGAGTCCAAATAAATTTTAAAATCAAATCCAAGACTCCACTAGAGGAATGAACCTAAAAGAACAACATGGGAAGATCAGGTTTCTAACTTGGATTATAATACAAGACATTATGTTTTTTCTCATTAAGAAGGTTTTCCAACGTATATGATATTTTATAAAAGATCTTAGACTAGAATTTAATTAATTTCCTCTGAAGATTGTAAATGTAAATTATCCTTATCCCTTTGAGTAGCTTTCTTCTTTTCCTTATGATGATCATCTTTAGATTGATAAGCCTCAAGTAATCAAGACTAATATTACAATTCCTATACATATTCCTATAGCTTGTAAAGTTCACGATAGATATAAGCCACTCACCTTACCTCCTATACTCCATGATTTGCCTAATAACTATTACAAATATTTCCCCATGTTTGATGGAGAAAATGGTTACATCGCTGTTGAAAAAAATATTCAAGGTTTTGAGAATTATCTGGACCTATTTGAGATTGATGAAGATGATGTTAGTATTAGGCCTTTTCTCTTTCTTTACAAAGTAAAGTAAAGAGTTGGTTCAAGAACCTGCCTATTGCAAGCATCTCAAATTTCCAACTGTTTGTCAAATTTTTTCTTGATATATGGATAATCAAATTCTACCTTTTATAATCATATAAGAATATAATAAAATGAAAAGGTAACCAAATGACATAATACAACAAATTTTTCCATATTTAATCAATTTTATTATTCAATGCCAACAAATATAAGACCTCATCCTGACTTATCTCTCTTGCATTATCCAAAGGCCTTTGATCTGGGAATATAGTTTTAGCTAAGAGAAAGAAACTTAGCAATACTTGAATAGATAAAAAACATTGTTGGGAAAAATACTGAGAGGGGGGGGGGGGGTGAATCAATATTTACTGCATATTCAAAAACTTTTACTTTTTCTTGCTTCTAAAACCCATACGCTACTTTCTTGAAAAATACTCGCGTATATACGCGGATACCCTTTATGAAACTCGCGTATACACAGATATCTAATTATGTCATTAATTCTTCACTTAAATCATTCCATCATTCATTCATCAGATGTTTATTAAACAATAAACATGTGCAGTAAGAACCATCACACAAAGCATCACACATGAACACCAGGATTTTTAGGTGGAAACCCAAGTCGGGAGAAAATCGTCGCTGCGTTGCTCAGCCTTCAATATTTTATTATAGAGAAAACACATTACAACATATGTGCTGGTGCAGACTCCTACTAGCACGCAGGCACACACCTGCACTCGTTTACCAGCCTCTCCTGGAAGGGAGCTCCAACCCCCTGACTCGTTTACCAGTCTCTCCGGGAAGGGAGCTACGACCCCCTGATCTCGTTTACCAACCTCACCTGGAAGGGAGCTACAACCCCTTGACTGAAGGCTACAACCCTCAGCACCTCTATGGACCACGTTTCATCAATTTTCACACTGGATCCAAAGCTTCCTTTAGAACACCACTTGTAGGCCACGTTTCATCATATTTTCAGACTGGACCCTTTCCATACTCTTAAGCACAGTCAACCATGAAACAGATACATATAACTTACTGACAGATATCAGTAAACCAACAGAACAGATCAGAAATTTCTTACCACAAACTTCAACAAACCCTAGTTTGCATATGTGCTTTCCTTTCTCTGATGTCGCGTATATACGCGCTTCCGTCCACATAAACCAGTGTATACTTCAGTACAAATTACAGAGCTAATTTTATTGCGCATACACGCTTTCTCTTCAGCGAAGCCGCGTATATACGCGCTTCCTCTTCGGCGAACTATCGTATGGTTCTTCAAACTTATATGTCATTGCAATTCTTCATTGCAGATACATCACTTCAGATTTTAACCTTTCCCTCAGACAGATGTTCCCCTAGATGTTCGCCTCATCACGGATCTAATCATTCCATAAACAGATCTAGAAAATACAAGTATATTTCAGATCTAGATCCCCTTCATCATTGGTGCATTATACATTCAGATCTATCATTCAACTGTAACCCTTTCCATTCAGATATAATTTAGAGAGAAGTATTCATTCAAGCTCAGACCTCTTGCACCCACACTTATGATTTGCATAATGAATTTCTTCTCTTTATATAGGTTTACCCTTTTTCAATACCATGAGCCAAAACCACATTACATCCGATGGTATTCCTGGACAGGGTTGTTTAGACGAATCATAACCCAATACAATGGGTCAATACCATGGTGGTTACCCCTGGTTTTGCACTTTTTGAGCGCTTTTGCCCATACGCGACTTGGCACGTTCTTTCTCGCGTGCATACGCGACTTCCCTTAGGAAAATCCGCGTATGCCTAGAGACATACTCTTTTCATCATAGATCTATCACATACTGAATTCCTTTCTTCATTGCCTTCTGTACTCACTGTAGATACATCAGATTTAGTTGATCAAGACATATTCAAGCACAACTTCATCAAGTAAGTTGCCATCATCTGCATCATATTGCTAACAAACAGCATTTGATATCAGATTTACATCCTTTGACATCAAGGACAACACCTGCGAACATTCTCATGTCTTCATCTTCATTCAGTGGGTTTCCATCAAGGAAAACACTCTGCATCATATTGCCAACAATCTGCCCCTTTGGACTTGATGGCAACCACAATGGGTACATTAAGAATACAATGACACCATGTCACTCTCCCCATTTTTGACACCATTCTTTCTCTTCATTCAAACACCATGTCACTCTCCCCCTTTGACATCAAGGGAAAAGGGCGGATCAAAACCAACACACTCTCCCCCTGTTCTGCAGATCTGATATACTGAAGTGACCAAGCTCACCCTGAGTGCATGCTGAATCTTCAAAACATAATTTCAATGAAGTACATGACTCTATGACTTTCCTATCACCAATGACTCATACTTAAATCAAAGATCCATCCAAGAGAATTTACATATGAGACTCAAGTACCCAACCAAGTGGGTTTACACATTTCAACTCAGCTGCCCAACCAAGTGGGTTTACAAAATTTGACTCAACTACCCAACCAAGTGGGTTTACAAATTTGACAAGTCTTTCACATAACTGAATATTACAATTTTACATCATGGGTCTCAACAAGAACTTTTCACCAAATTACAAAAATGACCATTTAAGACCAACACCTAGAAAGTCCTCAAGAAAGAGAACATATTTCAGAACCATCATAATGCCAACAATGCATTATACTGAGCAAAGCTAATGCTCCCCCTGAAACTGTGCATCCAAGCATCCTTTTCATATGACTAAGGCTCCCCCTTAGTTTGTGCATCCTGAACACTTTCACCAACAAATCATCAAGGCATCTTTATCAAAACATTAGAAAAAGAATTATGAGAACTGGAACACCACTAGAGATACCAAAAAGTATCAGAGATACCAAACAGCACTGCAGCTTTGCTGAAAAGAGCTGACTCCAAACAGAAAAATGTTAGCAATCAGACATACGCGGTTTTATGTGCATGAACTCGCGTATATACGCGACTGTGTTTCAGGAAATCTGCGTATCCAATGCCATCTTCAAAATTTATGCAGATTTGTGCTTTTGACTGGCAGAGAACACTCCTAGATTTTGTCTTAGATACTCGAATGCTTCCCTGGGCAGAGGTTTGGTAAAGATATCAGCAACTTGTTCTTTGGAGGGAACATACTCCAACTTCACCTTTTTCTCAAGCACTTGTTCACGTAAGAAGTGATACTTGATGGGAATGTTCTTGGTCTTCGAATGCATAACAGGATTCTTTGAAATACTGATGGCACCTATATTGTCACACTTAATGGGGACAGGAGGTTTACATTTGATTTGAAAATCTTGTAAGGTTTGCATCATCCAAAGGAGTTGAGTGCAACAAGATGCGACAGCCACATATTCTGCCTCTTCTATAGAAAAGGCAATAGAATTTTGCTTCTTGCTGAACCAAGATACTAATCAGGGTCCCATATAAAATGCACCACCACTAGTGCTTTTCTGATCATCAACACTTCCAGCCCAATCTGCATCAGTGTAAGCATGAAGAGTAAGATCAACATTCTTTGGATACCATAGACCAAGGTCTTGAGTTCCTTGAAGATATTTGAAAATTCTTTTAACAGCCTGAAGGTGATACTCTTTTGGATTAGCTTGGAATCGTCCAACAATCCCAACTGCATGCATAATGTCTGGTCTAGTCCCAGTGAGATAAAGTAGACTTCCTATCATTGATCTATATTCTGGTTGATTCACCGTAGGAGAATCATCATGAGAACTGAGATTGCATCCGGTTATCATTGGTGTGCTTACAGGTTTGCATTCTTCCATGCCATACTTCTTCAGAATTTTCTTAAGATATTTTTCTTGTGATAGGAATATACCATCTGCAGTTTGATGCACTTGTAAGCCAAGAAAGAATGTTAGTTCCCCAAGTAAGGACATTTCAAATTCTTGCTACATGAAAAAAGCAAATTTTTGACTCAAGGATTCTTCGTTACTCCCAAAAATGATATCATCAACATATACAACCACAATCAATAGTTTATCATTTTCAACTTTTTTGTATAATTTTCTATCAGCAGACCCCTTTGAAAATCCTTGTTGATGAAGATATTTGTCAAGACGATAATACCAAGCCCTTGGAGCTTGTTTGAGACCATATAGAGCCTTTTTAAGTCTACAAACAAGATTTTCATCATTTCCCAAAATGAATCCTTCCAGTTGTTCTATATATACTTCTTCTTCTAGATCACCATTAAGAAAGGCAGATTTAACATCCATTTGATAAACTTTGATTTGTTGATGACTTGAAAAGGCAAGAAACATTCTTATGGCTTCAAGTCTAGCTACAGGAGCAAAAGTTTCTTCAAAGTCTATACCTTCTTGTTGAGTATACCCTTTGCAAACCAATATAGCTTTGTTTCTTACAACATCCCCATTCTCATTTAACTTGTTCTTGAAAATCCATTTAGTTCCAATGACATTTTTATCATGTGGTCTTGGTACCAATTCCCAAGTGTTATTCTTTTCAATTTGATCAAGCTCTTCATTCATGGCTTGCTTCCAACATTCATCTTTGCTAGCTTGATTGACATTGTGTGGTTCAATTATGGATAGAAGTGCCAGATGACTAGAAGATCCCACAAGAGTTCTCCTTGTTCGTACACCTGATTCCTTGTCTCCCAAAATTTGAGATTCAGGATGATTCTTTTGAACATATCTGGATGGAGCTTTTTCAGATAGATCATCTTCAGGTTCTTCATTGGATCCACTATCTATATAATTTCTATTTGATGTAGAAGGACATAGGTCACCATCATCTTCTTTTGTTGTTTGTTTTTCTTCTTTAGGAGTTGCAGGAGACTCATCAATAACAACATCAATACATTCAACAATCTTTCGAAGCCTTTTATTGTAAAATTTGTATGCTTTTCTTGAGGATGAGTAACCAAGAAATATCCCTTCATCTGATCTAGGTTCAAACTTGCCAAGCTTTTCATCATTATTTTTGATAAAGCATTTACTCCCAAAAACTCTAAAATGCTTCACAAAGGGAGAATTACCATACCAGAGTTCATATGGAGTTTTTTCACTATTTACCCGAACATGAGCCTTGTTGAGAATGTTAGCTGCTGTATGTGCTGCTTCACCCCAGAACATGTCAGGAGTTCCAGAATCATCGAGCATAGCTCTAGCCATTTGTTGAATTGTTCTATTCATTCTTTCTGCTACGCCATTTTGTTGTGGAGTGCCTGCTACAAAGAATTGTCTTTTTATGCCATGTTGTTCACAAAATTCAAAGAATTCATTTGATGTATATTCTCCTCCTCGATCAGATCTAAGAGACTTGATTTTTAGATCTAATTCATTTTCAACTAATGCTTTGAAGATCTGAAATTTTTCAAATGCTTCATCTTTGTGTTTAATGAGCCCGATCCAACACATTCTAGAGTAATCATCAATGAATAAGATATAGTATTCTTCCCCACATGGTGACCTTTTCCTCATAGGTCCACATATGTCAGTATGAATGAGTTCAAGAGGCTCACTTGATGATTCTTCTTTGGCATTAAATCGTACTCTGGTCTGCTTAGCGAATTGACAAGATTTGCATATGATACTTTCTGGTAGATTAATATTGGGAAGACCACGAACAGCTTGAAGTCTGCTTGCTTTGTTGATTTGGGAGAAGCTCAGATGCCCCAGCCTTCTATGCCATAGCCAATTTTCTGAATACTTGATCAAGTAACATTGATCTATGTCGTTCAGTACATACAGGTTGCTTGGATTTCTTTTTCCTTTTATAATGATTTTACCTGTATCAAGATCACGAACCACACATTGTTTTGAACTAAAGACCACTTCTGTTCCTTGATCACACATTTGACTTACACTTAATAGGTTATGCCTTAATCCATCCACATACATGACATCATTAGCCTTCACCTTTTCTTTTAGAAACACTGACCCTTTTCCTTTAATTACAGCAGGAGTATCATTTCCAAATGTAACTTTCTTTTCCTTTTCTAGAGAATTATATGTAAGGAGTTTGCTTTTGTCACCTGTCATGTGTCTTGAGCACCCACTATCAATGTACCATTGATTTTCTTCACCTTCTGCAAATAATACTATCCCACAATTTTTGACTGGTATTTCTTTCTTTTTCCACACTTTAGAGCTTGAGGCAACATGTTCTTTTGGCTGGACCTTGCTCCTGCATTCAGATTCTTCATGACCAAAGTTATTGCAATAAGTACATTCAACTTCGTTTTGAAGAGGAGAAATGTTGTTATAGGTGTTCCTCTTTGGTTCAATATTTATTCTTTTCTTTCTTGCTTCTCTTGTCATGATGGTTTTATATGCAACACATTGAACAGCTTTATGACCAAAATTGTGACATGAGAAACATTGTCCATTGAAATAGAAATTTTTGTGATCATGAAATCTTCTATTTGAGTTTACCTGTTGGTTGTAGCTTCTTTGAAAGATCTCCTTGTTAGTGTTCTTTGAATTGAGATGATCATGCTTTACCTGGAAAGATCCTTTGTTCCCTTGTTGAGTGGCTGAATGTAGTGCACCAGTTGTGGCTGCTTTCAAATAATTTGGTGCTGAAGTCTGGGAAGATTCCCCAGTATATCCAAGACCTGTTTTTATAAGAGGAGACCGTTGTATCTTGATAATCTCATCTAAGGTTTATGAACCTTTAGCAAATTTAAGATTGAGAGTTTTTGCTTTCTCATTATCTTTCCTTAGACTTACTACTTCACACTCCAATTCCTCAATGCGTTTTTCCTTTGCTTCAAGCTGATTTTCAAGAGTCTCTATGATTATGTTATTTTCTTCTAGGCTTGCTTTGAGTTGATTGTTTTCTTCAAGAAAATCATTGTCTTCCAGAGCATCCACAAAAGTATCCTTTTCTTCTCTAGATTCTTTTTCCATGAGCAGTTTAATATTTTGTTCACATTCTTCCTCACTATTAGATGACCCATCACTGTCTTCATTAATATAGTAACTTTTTCTTGTGCTAGATCGATTCTTATTCCTTCTTGCTACTTCTTTTACTTTAGTGGACGTTTCTTTATAGGGACATTTTGCAGCATAATGACCAACTTTTCCACACTCAAAACATTTGAAGGGAAGCTTACCTTTGAATCTTCCAGTACCTAGTTGGAGTTTTCTCACAAAATTCGCTTCTTCTTCTTCGGATATATAGCTGGATTCCTTGACAACTTCCTTTTCTTTTCCTTTTGTAGATGCCTTAAAAGCAACTTCTTTGATTTGAGAAGGACCTCCTTGTCTCATTTCAAAAGCAGTCAGAATACCATGTAATTGAACAATAGTAAGAGTTTGCAGATCTTGCCTTTCTTCAATAGCCGAAACTTTAGAGTCAAATTTTGAAGTCAAGGATCTTAAGACTTTTTCCACCAGAGTAGTATCGGTTATGGTTTCACCCAAATTTCTCATCCGATTTACAATATCATCTAGACGAAGAAAGAAACTGGCAACACTTTCATCACTATGCATCTTCAAATTTTCATATTCAATTCTAAGAGTTTGGATTTTTGCATTTTTTACCTTTGTATCTCCTTCATAGCTCAGAATGATTTTGTCCCATATTTCTTTTGCTGAATGTAGCTGCATCACTTTAGCAAATTCTGATTCAGACATGCTTCCTAACAAGACATTTACTGCTTTGGCATTGATTTCATACTTCTTCCTTTCTGCTGCATCAGTAGGAATACTAGCTAGGTATTGATAACCTTCTTCCACGATTGCCCATAAATCTGCACCAAGACTTTGCAGATAAGCTTTTTTTCATACCTTCCAGAATATCAGATTGCTTCCATTGAATAGAGGTGGCTTTATAGACATTACTCCTTCTTGAATTCCCATTGCGACGGATCACCTTCAAGCGATCAAGCTTCTGCAGAAGGACCTGCTCTGATACCAATTTTTGGGAAAAATACTGAGAGAGGGGGGGGTGAATCAGTATTTACTGCATATTCAAAAAAATTTACTTTTTCTTGCTTCTAAAACCCATATGCTACTTTCCTGAAACAGACTCGCGTATATATGTGGATACCCTTTATGAAACTCGCGTATACACAGATATCTAATTATGTCATTAATTCTTCACTTAAATCATTCCATCATTCATTCATCGGATGTTTATTAAACAGTAAACATGTGCAGTAAGAACCATCACACAAAGCATCACACATGAACACCAGGATTTTTAGGTGGAAACCCAAGTCGGGAGAAAACCACCGCTGCCGTTGCTCAGCCTTCAATGTTTTATTATAGAGAAAACATATTACAACATATGTGCTAGTGTAGACTCCTACCAGCACGCAGGCACCCACTACGCTCGTTTACCAGCCTCTCCTAGAAGGGAGCTCCAACCCCTTGACTCGTTTACCAGCCTCTCCTGCAAGGGAGCTACGACCCCCTTATCTCGTTTACCAGCCTCACCTGGAAGGGAGCTACAACCCCCTGACTGAAGGCTACAACCCTCAGCACCTCTATGGACCACGTTTCATCAATTTTCACACTGGATCCAAAGCTTCCTTTAGGACACCACTTGCAGGCCACGTTTCATCATATTTTCAGACTGGACCCTTTCCATAATTTTAAGCACAGTCAACCATGAAACAGATACATATAACTTACTGACATATATCAGTAAACCAGCAGAAAAGATCAGACATTTCTTACCACAGACTTCGGCAAACCCTAGTTTGCGTACGCGCATTCCTTTCTTTGATGTCGCGTATATACGCGCTTCCGTCCACATAAACCAGCGTATACTTCAGTACAAATTACAGAGCTAATTTTATTGCGCATACGCGTTTTCTCTTCAGCGAAGCCGCGTATATACGCGCTTCCTCTTCGGCGAACTAACGTATGGTTCTTCAAACTTATATGTCATTGCAATTCTTCACTGCAGATACATCACTTCAGATTTTACGCTTTCCCTCAGACAGATGTTCGCCTAGATGTTCGCCTCATCACGGATCTAATCATTCCATAAACAGATCTAGAAAATACAAGTATATTTCAGATCTAGAACCCCTTCATCATTGGTGCATTATACATTCAGATCTATCATTCAACTGTAACCCTTTCCATTCAGATATACTTCAGAGAGAAGTATTCATTCAAGCTCAGACCTCTTGCACCCACACTTATGATTTTCATAATGAATTTATTCTCTTTATATAGGTTTACCCTTTTTTAATGCCATGAGCCAAAACCACATTACATCCGATGGTATTCCTCGACGGGGTTGTTTAGACGAATCATAACCCAATACAATGGGTCAATACCATGGTGGTTACCCCTGGTTTTGCACTTTTTGAGCGCTTTTGCCCATACGCGACTTGGCACGTTCTTTCCCGCGTGCATACGCGACTTCCCTTAGGAAAATCCGCGTATGCCTAGAGACATACTCTTTTCATCATAGATCTATCGCATACTGAATTCATTTCTTCATTGCCTTCTGTACTCACTGTAGATACATCAGATTTAGTTCATCAAGACATATTCAAGCACAACTTCAGCAAGTAAGTTGCCATCATCTTCATCATATTGCTAACAAACATCATTTCATATCAGATTTACATCTTTTGCCATCAAGGACAACACCTGCCAACATTCTCATGTCTTCATCTTCATTCAGTGGGTTGCCATCAAGGACAACACTCTGCATCATATTGCCAACAAACATTGCAGTAGATGTAGAATTTAATATGCAAATTAGAAGGGAAAAGTTGAAAGCATAAGAAGACAATAACAACATTGCAGAGCACCTGGCATATTCAGAGGTAAAACTCCACATTTTTGTAAGTAAAACAGATGAAATGATACAAAATATCACCATGAAAGATGGATTTTTGCTCAAGATCATCATGACCCACTTATTGCAGAAAAATAAGAGGTTGTTGACCATAAACACTTTCTTGCTAATCCCAACTACCGTAGATTAGAAAAAGGATTTATATATGAATATGTGGAGGAGAAATATGTTGATCTAATGTGTATGTTTGGTGGCATTCCTTATTTTAATTATTTTCCTATGTATCATCAATATTATGATAATTATGTTCTCCAAATTCAAGCTAACTTTATAGAGCAATCAGTAGCTAGTTTGTGGGATGAGGAAATTTAGTTTTAGTAGCTCTAATATAGTAATCAGCCAATACATATCAGCTATGGGAGTGAAGAAGAAAGTGAAAAATATTTGGAAATAAGTGAAGGAAATTTTCCTTTTTGTTTTTCTTCATTTCAGTTCATCAGAGAAAACTTTAATGTAATCGAAAATTAGCAGTCTTTGGGTATTGTTATTCAAAACAAAGAAGACAATGAAACTCTTGATCATGATTCTTCAATTTCACAATTAGAGTTATCAAATTCCATTGAAATACCTAATCAAATGGCACAGGAAAGTTCTATACCAGTATGCTTTGAAGCATTTCAGTTTTTAAAGGTAATTTTTTTAAATATCTCTAAAGCAAAGGATGAGGAACCTGTAGAAATCTATGAAGTTCCATTGAAACCCATATGTAATAGGTTGTAGCTATATTTCCAAGTTTTTCATGATGCAATAGTTGATGTGTTGGATGTTGAATGCAATCAAGATATTTCTCCATTAACTAACTATGAGGTTCAGAATCAAGATGATAAAATTTTCATCAGATGGCATTTCCATCAGTAGAAATATCATCATAAAGCTTATCTGAAAATCTATGATTATCTCAGGACAATCATATGTTAATTTTGCAAGGAAATAACAATTTATTTTCATGGCATGGAGGCCATCCAGAATAGATGTACAGTTTCTTGGATCAGTTGAAAATTTGTGCATGTGCCTTGGAAGATCATTTTGTACATTTTTTGGAGTCAATAAAGGAAATTAAATATTTCCTTGTCAAATTTATATTTGTTGACAAGTCTCTATTAGGTTGTAAAACTTCAGTTTTGATCACAAACATGAAAAAGAAGAAAAATCCATCAATGTATATAATTCTTGAATGGTTGCATTGGATGTTTCATTTTACCTAATCAACAATTGTACAACTAATTAGAGTAAGTAGGAAGAATTTCAGTTTGATTGGATTTTGTTTTTAGCAGCAAATTTATTTCAGATCAGATTTCAGTTCAGAATGTGTTAGATTTCAGTTTGCAGAAAACATTGTTATTTAAGTCTGATATTTTCAGTAATAGCGATTATATAACAAAGAGTGTGTAGGCTTGGGATCAGTCAAAAATATTGAGTCACTAGTTGACGGTGTTCTTCAAATATTGCAAGGAGATGCCATTCGCAAGTGGAGCCACTGTTAGGGTCTTATAATAATAGGGATCATCATTTTGAATTGGCTATTTTTAATCTTGTAATATTGTACATACCTTATCTTTATGCAACTGTTTTACCATATTAAAAGATGAAAAGAGGGTATTGTTTAGTCAAGTGTTCTAAATTGCTTACATAAATTATTGACCAGGGCCTGTAAAGTGATGAAATGTGGTGCACTATATGTGCCTAAGTGACCTTTCCCTTACTTCGTTGTTTGTGTTTTTCTTATTTTTTTGGGGGTTTTGTCTTTTTAATCATTAGTTTGCTACCTCGGGCTATTGGAAAAGTTAAAATGAATCTAAATTAAAAAGGAAGAAAATGAAGTATTATGAAACTAAGTTAATTTTCTATAAAGGAAACCAAAGTTTATGGGCTAGTTCTAAGATCTAGTTTTGATCAAAAATATAAAGCATGTAATTCAATTAGTGATTAAACCTAATCCATGGATCTATGAATAAACTATAATTGAAGACAAAATGAAACCAGGGAAATGTGTCAACTGTTGTACTTTAGGTTGTTTCAACATTCAATGATTAGGTCAAAACCCTATGAGATGAAATCAACTCTTTGTACCTTAGCTTCTAAAGTCCTAAGACATAAAACAATGAATGCCATTAAAAGTCACCTAAGATGTTTTAGTTACTCCATTTTCCCAATATGTAGAGAGTGACCTCTTTGTGGTAATGTTTCTAAGCAACCATTATATCTGTCTAAACTAAAGAACTACAATAACTTTGTAATGTGAAATAACTGAAATATTGGAATACATCTAATCATTTAACCATCCTTTCTTATTATATTCAAGTTAGTTTCTTTGAGAATTATCCTTAAGAATATTGTTTTGTTGCAACGAAATGAGGATCCTCTAACTAAAACCAACTAAGTGAATAATTGACTTATCAATCTCATCCAACTGTGAAGCTTGTGGCCTCTTGAAATGTCTTCGGAAAAATCAATTACTCCTTTAGTTCTTAGCAAGAAAATGATAATAAATGAAATGTATTGTAAAACTAACTAAATGAATAATTGAATTATCAGTCTCATCCAACTGTGAAGCTTGTGGCCTCTTGAAATGTCTTCAGAAAAATCAATTACTCCTTTAGTTCTTACCAAGAAAATGACAATAAATTAAATGTATTCAACCACTACACTTACACGACATTTAACCATTCAATGTAAGATTTAAAATATGGGAAAAATGGTTTTCATGAATGTTTAATTAGAAACAGCAATTGACAGCTAGTTTCTAATGAATTTGAAAAGGAAAAGTAGCAAACTAAACAACCATGTTTCTCAGCACTTCAATCTTTA
Source organism: Pinus albicaulis (assembly GCA_034641835.2). Taxonomy (NCBI): domain Eukaryota; kingdom Viridiplantae; phylum Streptophyta; class Pinopsida; order Pinales; family Pinaceae; genus Pinus; species Pinus albicaulis. Next base: position 535,637,941 of record CM076584.1, read on the forward strand.
TTCCAATGCTGAAGATAGAAGTCATATCTCCTTGAAATGTTTCAGAAGGAAAATCTCCATAGTTGCATTTAAACTATTAAAAACTCAAAATTAAGCATTAACATAAATTACTAAATAGAATTGAAGAAATCTAACTAGAAAGCATTAAAAACCTCCTTTAGCAGCAGGGGCCCTTTGCTACTAAGTTGGTTTACTCCTAGCTTGTCAAAAGTGCAATCAAACTAGCATTTGGTAACATAAATTCTTTATTAAAATAGAGTCTGGAAAACAGATTCTTCACTTGCAAATATGAACTATAATGTACTTTGACTGAAACGTCTCTCGGTTATGTGGAACCACTATTTAAAGAGAAATTACATAACTAATTGTGATTTAAGTTAGCTACAGGTGTATAATTCGAATTAGACTTGCAATAGGACAGTTGGACTCTTTCTAATTCGAATTTATACTTGCAATAGGACTATTGGACTCAAGTCAAGATTCCTACTACATTTGGATAACATAGTTTGACTCCACCTTTGACCATGAGATTAGGTTCACTTTTCTGTCGATTTGGACTGACTGAGTAGGATAGAATCCATGTAGACATCATTCTAGAAACACCCATGTGACCCAATTCTTCAGTTGACACCTGCAACCTGCTAAACCATGAAAGTGGCTACGAAGTGCACAGTTAGCTCTAGAACAGGCTGCATTCTATAGCTAAATTACAAAAAAATATTCAAGTAGCAAGAGCATGAAAATATAATATGGCAATCATTTTAATGCATCCTTAATACAAAACATAGCATTTTTCATTTATTTGGGTCTGTGATATTATGGGAAAGTGATGGAAAGAAGTGAGGAAAATTGTCAAAAAGAGGGTAAATCTAAGGTTCAACATACCCCCACTGCAAAATCATTGCATGTCCTCATGTAATTTGCCAAATATGTGAGTTCTTCTCCCCTACTACATTTTCTATGATACCTCTGCTAGCACATCTAAATTTTTTCTTTTGTTCTTCTTTGAAGTGACTACCATTCTGAGCGTTCCCATAAGAAGCTGGAACTTGAGGTTAATGACTGATTTGTTTAATAACTTGTTCTTCCTCTTCAATTTCCTATTTTTCTTATACCACAGTCCTAGATGCAAAATAATATTATCATGAATTTGTTTTTCTCCTTCAAGATCTCATTTTTTTGTTTGATATGTCTATTAAATATCTCTAGCTCATAGATATCCTTCTTGAGAGAACTAACTAGAGGTTATTGTGGATTGACAGAAAGTTCTGGGTTCGTTGATGCACTCCTTTTCTACAATGATTCTACAGAATCATATATTTAGGAAGTACAGATGGATGGATTTTCTTCATTTGAAATTTGATATAAGTTTCCTGAATGGGAAATCCAAAAGGATTTTCCTCATTGTCATCATCTCCATCCATTTCTTCAACCTCCTTTGTCACGTCTTCCTCTACCTACAAAAATTTGAATTCATGATGTGGATGTGTGGCTCTTACTACACCACATGATATAGTGGGTGTGGTAGGCGATTGAAGTTTTTTTTTTTTTTTTATGTAAGATATAAAGTTACCTAGTTACACTTCCCCGGCAACGGTGCCAAAATGTTTAGTCAATTTAGTGTTCTCAATTTCTTACATAAATTATCGACTAGGGCTTGTAAACTGATGAAGTGTGGAGCACTATATGTGCCTAAGTGACCTTTCCCTTACTTCGTTGTTTGTGTTTTTCTTATTGTTTTTGGGGTTTTGTCCTTTTAATCCTTAGTATGCTACCTTAGGCTATTGGAAAAGTTAAAATGAATCTAGATTAAAAAGGAAGAAAAGGAATTATTATGAAACTGAGTTAATTTTCTATAAAAGAAACCAAAGTTTATGGGCTAGTTCTAAGACCTATTTTTGATCAAAAAGGTAAATCATGTACTTCAATTAGTGATTAAACCTAATCCATGGATCTATGACTAAACTAATATTGAATACAAAATGAAAGAAGGGAAATGTGTCAATTGTTGTACTTTAGGTTGTTTCAACATTCAATGATTAGGTCAAAACCCTATGAGATGAAATCAATTGTTTGTACCTTACTTGCTAAAGTCCTAAGATAGAAAACAGAGAATGCTATTAAAAATCACCTAAGATATTTTAATTACTCCATTTACCCAATATGTAGAGAGTGACCCCTTTGTGGTAATGTTTCTAAGCAACCATTACATCTGTCTAAACTAAAGAACTACAATAACTTTGTAAAATGAAATAACTCAGATATTGAATTACATCTAATCATTTAACCATCCTTTCTTAGTATATTCAAGTTAGTTTCTTTCAGAATGATCTTTAAGAAGATTTTTTTTTTGCAATGAAATGAGGATCTTTTAACAAAAACCAACTAAGTGAATAATTGACTTATCCGTCTCATATAGATGTGAAGATTGTGGCCTCTTGAAATGTCTTCGGAAAAACCAATTACTCCTTCAGTTATTAGCAATAAAATGACAAGAAATGAAATGTATTCTAAAACTAACTAAATGAATAGTTGACTTATCAATCTCATCCAACTATGAAGCTTGTGGCTTATTTAAATGGCTTCGGAAAAATCAATTACTCCTTTATTTCTTAGCAATAAAATGGCAAGAAATGAGATGTATTCAACCACTATATTTATAAGACAATTAACCATTCAATGTAAGATTTAAAATATTGGAAAAATGGTTTTCATGAATGTTTAATTAGACACAGCAATTGACAGCTAGTTTCTAATGAATTTGAAAAGGCAAAACAGTAAAATAAACAACCATGTTTCTCAGCACTTCAATATTTATTCCAATCCTGAAGACAAAAGTCCTATATCCTTGAAACATTTCGAAAGGAAAATCTCCACAGTTGCATTTAAACTATTAAAAACTGGAAATTAAGCATGAACAAAAATTACTAAATAGAATTGAAGATATCTAACTAGAAAGCATTAAAAACCTCCTTTAGCAGTAGGGGCCCTCTGCTACTAAGTTGGTTGACTCCTAGTTTGTAAAAATTGCAATCAAACCATTATTTCGTAGCTAAAATTATTTATTAAAATAGAGTCTGGAAAATAGAGTCTTCACTTGCAAATCTGAACTATACTAAACTTTGACTGAACTGTCTCTCGATTTTGCGGAACCACTATTTAAAGAGAAATTACATAACTAAGTGTGAATTAAATTAGCTACGGGTGTATAATTCAAATTAGACTCGCAATAGGACAGTTGGACTATTGCGAATTCGAATTTAGACTTGCAATAGGACTGTTGGACTCAAATCAAGAGTCCTACTGCATTTGGATAACATAGTTTGACTCCACCTTTGACTATGAGTTTAGGCTCACTTTTCTATTTATCTGGACCAAGTGACTAGGATAGAATCCATGTAGACATCATTCTAGAAGCACCCATGTTTCCTAATTCGTGAGTTGACACCTGGAACTTGCTAAACCATGAAAGTGGCTACGAAACACACAGTTAGCTGCAAAACAGGTTGTATTCTGTAGCTAAATTGAAAAAATCTATCCAAATAGCAAGAGAATGAAAATATAATATGGAAATCATTTTAATGCATCCTTAAAACAAAACATATCATTTTTCATTGATTGGGGTCTATGATCTTATTAGAAAGTGATGGAAAGAAGTGACAAAAATTGTCAAAGAGAGGGTGATTCTTAGGTTCAATAGGTATGTCCTAAAAGAAAAATCAAAGGACCAGAAAATGAAGATTAAAAAATGATATAAAGTATGAACCCCACAAAAAAATAAAAAGAAATAGATCCTAAAAGTGTTTAACATTCAAATGCCACTACCCTTAGTTTACTTTTGCAAATAAAAAATTGTGTGCATCTTGTCAAAAATGCCACAATTCATGATGATCATAGAGTTTAGTCATGATTCATTCATGCTTTTAATTTCATTTCATTATAGTTAGTGAATAAATTTATGGCTAAAACATTTAATCTTGGCAAATCCGTAGTTAGGTAGAGAAGAAAATGAGCTCATAAATTTAATCTGAGCCATTAGATGTTTTAAGGATAGAAATAGATTAGTTTTCTTATTAAAAGAAAATAAAAGGATTAGAAAACTCAAGTGCACCAAATCAAGGAAATAAAATAGGCTAAATAAAGTGTAGGTAGATTACTTTCAAAGAGTTATGAAAATATTCATTTGGTTTATCTCTTATCACTAATGTCTTACTAATATCCCTTTCCTAATTCTAAAAACCCCTTCCCTTTGTTCAAACGAATTTACCTTGTAAAAACCCTTTCCCAAATTAAAAACCCATTTCCCTTTGGAAAATCACTTCCCCTTTACTAACCCAACTTTTTCCAATTAAACAAGCGAAAACCCACTTTTTTTATAGTTTTAAATAGTTAAAATCTATCGGGCCTCATTTCATTTACCCTCTATGATATCATTTTCAAACCCCTCACCTAATGTATTTAAATATGCTGCTATCATATTTCCCAACCCCTTATAATATTTTAGCCTATATTTCATATATATTCCCCCACTTTTTGTATAGTTTTAAATAGTTAAAATCTATTGGGCCTGATTTCATTTACCCTCTATGATATCATTTTCAAACCCCTCACCTAATGTATTTAAATATGTTGCTATCATATTTCCCAATCCCTTATAATATTTTAGCCTATATTTCATATATATTCCCCCACTTTATATATTTCATTAATGCCCCTATTACATGCTAATCCTTATTCTTAAATAAATTTCACGAACAGTTGTTATATTAAAACCCTCTGCTATATTATTTACCCCTTCGCCTATTTAATCTCCCAACCCCAAATATTTGAAATCCCGTCAGTTTACCATCCATCTCATTACCACAGACCTAATCGGATGACCCCCACATCCTTTCACATTCCCTAACAACCCATTTTTTAAAACCAAGGGGGGGGGGAGGGGGGGGGGGGGGTGGGTGAATGGGTGGTTTTATCCACCGCCCCTTGTGACACTCCCATGTCTTATGGTGCCCCCATCCTAAAAACCGCTAAAATACCATTTATGCATGCGATAAATGACAAACCCCTTCCATGTGTCTGATAAACCACATGTCCACTCCTACACTATGCAGTAAACTACCACGATGAATCCCCGTGCCAATGCGACAAAACATTCAAGTTAAAAAACCCCACTTTATTGTTATTCTCCTATTCTTGTTTGAATTGCAAAAATGAAAATCTATTTCAAAGCATAATTGAAATTCTCCACAGTCCGGACTCCTTCCATAGACCTCCCTGTTCCATGAAGCCATTTTCGCCTCCCTGCAAACCTGTGTTTTATTAATAATTTTTTTCTTTTGCAGGTAATTAGAAAGACTAGGAGATTGGACAAACAGTCTTGATACTAGTTCAAAAATCTGTTTACTCCAGATATCAATTAAAAGGCTTCACTCTACAGAATTTTTATGTACAGAAAGAAAACCAAGTTAAGCCAAAAACAAAGCAGGAAGAGACAATTTACACAGAGACAGTAATGGTTAAATAGAGATAAAAAAACATTTACATTAGCAACAACAAAGAATGCATACAAATTACTCTACAGGAAACATTTTGTATTTTACATATGGTTTTTTAGCAAAATATATTTTTTACTAAAAACACAGAAAAACAAGAGATTTAGTGTGATTGACAAAAAAGATAAAACAGATGAAAGCAACCAAATGAAAGAAGAAAGCGTGAAATACAAGCCAACATGAAATAAATAGACAAATAACAAAAACAAGTAAAATATGGCCCGATATTAGTCAGGTTAAAGGTGTTACTACCTTTTTGCATCCAGATATTTTATTTCCTAGAATAAATACTAATCAGTTGAATAGGATATTTTGTAATAAATTTTATAAATATTTCATCAATTCAAAGTATTGAGTGTGGATTCCTGAATATTTCTATAGTTGAATTGATCTACTACCTGAGGGTTTATTGTACCTTTTTTGAACTTGACAGACAAGACAAGTAATAAAGGAATTTCTTTACAAGATTCATGTGTTGAGCTACTTCAGTGAAGTATATTTCAAATTTTCATGTTATTTCCTTAAGTATTCCATAAACTTGCATGTTTCCTAAATTTTAATGTTATAACAGGAATGTTATTGCAGAAATTATTTAAATACACTCGGTTTTGAACTGTTAATCATTTTCATGTTTTATTTTCATATTTGGTTTTGAGAATCCTTGATTTCTCTCTAATCCCGATTGACCTCTTTCACCTTCATTCATTATCTGGTTTAAGGAATCCTTAACTCCTCCTTGATCCCAATTGAAAACCACTTGATCAATCAGCCTTTAAGATCTGATTTTTCTCAGCTACCATACCCTCTAACACTTCCTTTAGAACCTGATTATCTTATGTTTTCTTCATATATTGAATCCATAGCCCAATGGAAAATATAAAGGAACCTATCCATCTGAATCAGTAATTTCGCCAAAAAATTAAAATAAAACCAAATCAATCTTACATAACTAGCCTAAAATCAATTGAAACAACAAAGTAAAATTATTAAGAGAGAGCCATCTCTGAGAATTAGGAAGGATAGATCCTAATCTCCAAAATTGGTTGATAGCTACCTCGGTGATTTTTTTCTTTAGCCTTGAGAAATTACAGAGTGATAACAATATGTACATTTGAAACTTAATAATGCACCTTTCAAATGTAATTACATCTATATTTAATATTTTAACTGTTGGGTTATTATAAGACACATGGCATTATGATTTTTTCAAATTTTTTATAATAGGTGCGTTTTTCCCCATATATGTGGGAAAATGGACACCATTTTCACATAGAAAATTCCGATGTTAGTAACATCACACAAGACTATAGAGTGGAACTCAATTTCAATCAATCTAGTTGATCTAGCCACCGTGATCAAAACCTAGTATGAGGGACATTAGGTTACATCGGAAAGATACAAGAGATCATTGAAGTGGATTTATCTTCTTTCCAGTGTGTTATTTTTAGGTGCATGAGGTGGGACACCATTGATCAGAATAATGTAAAGGAATATCATGACAGTAGGCTGATATGTATCAACTCTAGAAAGATGTGGGATGAAGCTAAGGAGCCCTATGTTCTCCCCAAACACTGAAACCAGGTTTTTTTTACCCAGATGTTTTGGATAGGAATTGGTGGTTTGTATTCAGGCATAACCCTAGATCAAAACATATTTTTGAGAACAATAGTGTTATCATGCCATGTGAGCTGGAAGATAATAAGGGTGATCATGAGAACCAAGAGTGATATGGTACATGTGTTATTTCATCAATATTTATACTTTTTAAGATGGTTTTTTCGAAACATTATAATATGTATTTTGAATTAATTGGTAATTGCATTGTGTTCATGTTAAAATTAATATTTCACTTAATAATTTGGAATTATGTTGATCTAAAAAATAATAGTGTATTGTATAAAGTTTTTTTTTATTTTTATGTAAGATCATAGTAAAATAATGATAATTCTGAAGTACATGAATTTATTTGCATTATTTTATAAACTTTATTATGTGACAAAAATTCATAATATTCCAGATTTATTATTTTAAAATTATTTGAAATGTTAGAAATTTACAAATTTACAAATTTTAATAAAATCTTTTTAGATTAATTCATTAAAATTTTCACACTAATACAATTAAAATTTTACAAATATTTTACATACAATTAGAATTACAATTACAATTACAGTTTTACAATTTCACGTACAATTACAATTACAATTACAATTTTAGGAATTTAGATATATACAATGACATTTTTACAAATTTAAAATTTACAATTACAATTGAAATTTTACAAATATTTTACATACAATTACAATTAAAATTACAATTAGAAATACAATTACAATTTTAGAATTTTACATACAATTAGAATTACAAATATTAGAATTTTACAATATCATGATCATTTAATATTAAATTAATTAATAAACATTACGATCATGATAACCATCGTACAAACATCATATTCGACTAAAAAACGCATTCAAATTTGCCAACATCATCGTGATCATGATCATCTAACAAAACACAATTAGCATTGTATAACATCATCACAACACAAACATCAAATATACATATCATGTGAAATAAATGCTATCACATACACATCTATCTGCAAGTTTCTCATTAAATGAACATATCTAACATGACCTAACAATATACACATCATGATGATCACCAACATGTAAATTAAGTGAAACTACAACATGAACATAAAATACATGGACTATGAATATATATATATATATATATATATATATATATATATATATATATATATATATATATAAATATCTGTGTGTGTGTGTGTATCTATATATATATAACTGAATAATGTCAAAAATATACAACTATAATATAAATTTCATATATCAACTAGTGGTACATCATCAATAGTAGTACTAGTCGAGACTTGATTAGTCAATGGTGCAGCCTCGATAAGCACAGATACATGCTGATTATCACGTGCATGCTGATCTGGTACTGGTTCCTCATGCTGATCAGGATCAACTTTCGGCTGCTCATCATGATGACTCGACATGGTCGATGGTCCAGCCTACTCATGATCATGAGTACTACTCAATGCTACAGGTTGCTGACTTGACATGGGCGATGGTCCAGCCTGCTCTCCATAATGATCGCTTCTTGGTGCTAGTGCAGGTTTCTCTTCTGCCGTGGCATGAGGCGAATGATGATCACTCCCCTGATCATGATCATCAGATGATGTGTCACTGCTCGCGGACTTTCGATCACATGATGTATCGTGACCATGCCTATAACGTTCAAGGGTCATCCTCAGCTGCGTAAATAAGGTCGTAGCTCCTACGACATGCCGCATCAGGTTGTACATGTAACGCAACATGCCTCTTCACATATGTATAAGCCTACCACCGGCCTTTATGTCTCTCATAGTAGCGGGCCTGACTCCCACCTCAACAATCAATGCATAGAATTAGTTGCCCAACTCCATCCTCAAAATTCTATAAAGCCTATCGTGCCTAGAAAAACGAGGTATCGGTGTACCAGTAGGAGCAGGTCTGTCTTCACTGGCCTCGTGATCCTCGGCATCTGACATATCCTGATCGTCATCACGATCTAGACTTGGATCATTTAGTGGCGTTGACATGTCCTCGTCATCAAAATATGCAATTTTCTCTTAATATATACAAGTACACAACAATAATTAGACAATTTCATTACATAATTTAATCAAAACAAGTTAAAGAACATGTTGGAATAAATTTAAATAAAACAGTAATATTACCTCTATCATCCGATGACTCATCATCTGTGAATAATTTTTTGGTGCACCATCGCCAATCCAAACCGGCCTAAGGATAGGGGACCATAATGAAGGGATGCTCATTAACACTGGCTAGCAACTCCAATGCATCATGCGATATCCTCACGTAAAAATTAGTCTTGCCCCTAGGCAACATCTGTTCCCACATGTGCATTTGTGCCTCCAACATCGGCCTACGAGGTTGCTAAACAAAATTAGGTGTCGTCCTTGGAAACCTATCAAAAAATAAACAAAAAATATCTGAAGAAACAGGGAAGTTAACCTTCCCTTGTGCATGAGCACATCTATCTAAGGTTGTACCAAACTACCGCAAAAAAATGGCAGAGCACCTGAGAGGTCATGGCTCCTGTACTGAATAATCAAAATAATATAGAAGTGGGAAAATAATGCATTTCACGTCATTGTTTTTGTGTGAAATGGTCGAAATCGGAAGTGAGAGGCACCTCACCTCCTCACTACCAAATGCAGCAATACGTAACTAACCTCTAGAGACCTGAAAATATGAAGGAGATAGTATATATGTGCTAATGTATCTCTGGGAGTACACCAACTAACTCCCTATTGCATAGCCAACTGGAACCTTCAAGAATGAGGGAACATCCACCCCTCTCCTCAATAGCCCTCTAATGAAATAGATGTCCTCCTTAGTGGGAGTATACCACTAGTTAAGACCAACCTGAAAAGCTTGTAGGTGGGCATTCCACCTATGGATAAGATGTCTCAAAAATAAACGATGGCCCTTTAAGGAATTAGCCTCCTCATAGAACTTGAGGAGGCCTACCTACCTTAGGAGCCCCTAGGTAGCTACTGTAATAGGGCGAGGGTATGTATCTCTCTCCCTCTCTCGTGCCTCCCATGGGCGAAGCATGTTATACTGGTCCGCCTACTTTTGTTGTTGTTCCCTCTCTTCTCTCCTTTCACATCTCTTAATGATTCACATATTAAATAATTTTTTTTATTAAATGAGACATGTATTTAGGAATATGCATATATAATTTTTCTTGGAAAAAAAAAAAAAATGGTGCGCCACACAAAATAGGCATACACTAGTACCGGTGCATATTTTTGTGTCGCGCACCGGTGGTGTTGCACCAGAAAATATTCAGTACACCGGAGCTGGTGCACCTGATAATTTTCGGCACATCTCCCTCCAGGCATTGTTCATAAGTGAATGGTGCGGTGGTATAACAAACCGCATCGATGACTATGGACCATGTCGGGAGGTCATTACACTGACCAAACTATATGCCTAGACGTGTGTAGTTTGGTCAACGCACCAACTTCCTGACATCATTACATAGTCAATAGTGCGATATTTTAACAAGTTGCACCGTTTTCCATGTCGAATGCAGTGCACTGACAAAAATACCTGCCCCAGGGAAGATATTTGAATCAACACACTGCATTGCCTCTATTCCACCGGTGCGAGGCGAACGGCTCAAGCACAATGCGTGACAAATTTTTATTATTATTTAAATGGTTAAATTTAAGGTAATTTACAATTATTATCTGCTAAAAAGCTTAATTATGTAAAAACAAGAAAAATACCTGTATTCTTGGCGGTCAAGGAGGCATATTAGCTATAGAATTTGCAAAAGTAATTTTGCCACCATTTTGCAAAATTGAAAATTTAGATTGGTGGGCAATGCACAGCAGCAGTGCGTGCAATGGGTGCAATAGGAGCATCGATGTTAGGGCGGCTCAGAAAAGGATAAATTTCACTTATGTTTGAGAGCTCTGGAGCACTGAAAAAAGTGAAAATTCTGATTTTTAGGCCAATTTTTATTTATTTTTATTTAACCTTGTTCTGACGCATGAGGTTTTATAGGCACACTCATGTGGTTTCTTAAGACAGCCTCGGGCGGATTTAGTTTTGGTGTCGGGTTTTAGGACTCACCAGTGTGGAATATTTGTAAAGCACTAGTGTGCTACAATAATAAGATGCACTGGGCAAGTTTTTATGGAGCACACAGTGTCCGGTGTGCCAATGTTTTGTGTGCAACGGTGCTTTCTCTTGTTGAAGGCATAGGTGTGGTTTAGGATGATAAGTGCACCGGAAAAAAAAACATCCCCAAAAATTCCACCTGCCAACCTCCTCTAGTAACCTCCCCTAGAAACGGATATCTGGGATATTTTTATAAGAGGTTCCTCAAAAACATCTACTAGAGGGTCTTTTCCTTGTACTGTAATAAGAATTTTGAGATTGGAGGTGAGATAGAAACTCATTCTTACTTTTCTTTGATGAGGATTTCAAGAGAAGCCTATGGTGATAGGTGTAGAAGGGGATATTTATAACCCCATAGGGACAATAATAAATATTCACCCATGTATTCTTGGAATATTGTTCAATAACATAGTAGAATCCTATGCTCTACTACAAGTACTAAAATTAGTTTAAGACCTTCATATATTAGGCCTCATAGTGGTTCGGATGAACATTATAGTCATTAAGAATATACTCCAAAATTGTTTATTGTTTGATTTTAAATAGATATAAATCATTTAAGGAGTAAGAAACAATGGATATACATTTGAAAAAATGGCCTATTTTCACATCCCTTTGGAAAAAATACAATGGACAGTTATCAAGCAGATTTTGCCACTAGAAAAAAAGTCTTTGGATATTAACCATCAATGACAAGGTTTACACATAGTTTATTCCATGATACGAATAAAAACCCATGTTTTCCCATAAAAATTAGCACATATTTCATGTAGCACCCCTCACTATACCTCATACAAAAAAAACAAGATTAGAATTTTTTACAATTTTTTCCACAATGTAATTTTCCAAAAGAACTCATCCCATACTCATTAACTAATAATAACATGATATAATCATCATCATTAGGTAAAGTAACTTGGTAAAAGTAAAATTAAATCTCATAACATAATAACCATTAATGTAACTTGTTAACATAATTCTTTCTACTATAAATTTTCATCACTAACATTGTTCATTTAACTAGGATTGCTAATAACACTTTGAATGATGTAATTTACAATGACATGCAAGGTATAAATATCATTAATATAACATAAAAGGGAACCACATAAATGGACAAAAATATAACATTGAAAATCTGAAGGTCCAATCCATCAAATTTTATTTTATTAAATGTTTCATGAGGGAGTTCACCATTTAGTCAATTGAAATGAAGGATTCCTTCCCTTGTCCATTTTATAAATTCTACAAAAAAACTATAGTTTGATTCAAGAATAGTTAACGAGAGTCTATTACAATAAACATTATTTCATGTTTCTCAAACACATTACCCAATAATTTTTTGAACATAATGTCTTTGTCGCATGGTTTTTTCCTGCAGTAAGTTACACTTATAAAATACATTAGATGATCATTCACTCTACATGTAACAATATTTATACATAGTTACGTCATCACCTGCAAAAGAATTAGTTGTAATCCAACTTTCAATTGCTGCAAAAGAGTTTACTTTAGAACTATCACTCCATTATCTATGAAAGTAATGATTCTTTCCTAACCTACATACATCCAAACCTTTAGCATACATCCAAACCCTTAACATTGATTTCCATATTGGATTGAGACCAATTGTTTGCAAAGGAACTAGTCAGCCCAATCAACCAAAAATATTCTACAACTCACGCCTCGATTTCTTTATTGATTGTGTGGGATGAGGTTTATTTCTTCCTTGTCAAAGTTGTTTCCCAAGCTTGTTACCGAAATTAATGATTCATGCCAAATGACCAGTGCTCTCACATTATTGGTGCCTTTGGTCTATAGAATTTATTCTTTATCGAAATGGACCAAAGCTCTTACTATTTGGGAAGAGTATTTTTTCTTATTTTTTTCTTCACGGAAACAAATAATCAATACTCAGAGAGGAATAAATGTAATAGCGGCTAGAAGAAAGAAAAAGAATGGATGGAAAAACTCCCTTTCTCTCGCCATCGAACCTGAAAATTTAATGCAAGTGGGAGAAAATATGAATGTTCAACCTACTATGTTTGGCTCTTGTTAATAACAGAGAGTGCTAACTTTACATCAACTCTTTCCCTTCCTCAAACATGATTTTATGCATACCGATAGCTACCTCCTTACTGGCAACATGATCTCGAAAAATAACATATATCTTGATATAAAACCATATCATTAATATGCATTGTCTGAAACAAAGGGCTTGACCCAATGGACCTCTCACATATCATGTCCATTCATAGCATACTAAAAAATACCCTTAATTTTACAAAATATTGGAAAATTTCTCTAAATTTCACATTATTTAACCCCCTATGAATACGAAGCCAATACACCTTCCCAATTTAAAAAACCCCTACTTTTACTGCATATTATAGGTATCCAGTTTTTTATAAACATATTTTACACCCCTTTACATTTTTTCATTAACTTTGAGGTTCATTTTTTTTACCTCCCAATATAAGTGACCCTTTACCCCCTAATATATTCTCAAAATATTATAGCATTTTTTCCTCCATATATATCTCCCAATATGAACACGCGTGGTATGGTATTTCTCCCCTAGTGAATCCCCTGTGGTCTCGAACACTTCCAACATTTAAGGTGCTCGCTACCATCTTCTTCTGCATTCAAACTTATACTATATTCATTCATTTTCTTCATCTAGGTGAAATGCAAATATCTGTACTTTATTATAATCCTTAAAGGTCTGAAAAGGAACAACAATAAGTCTTGGCTCTCCTCGTGGTGGCTAGTATATGTGACCATGGCTAATATATGTGACCAATAATTAGTTACGAGTGCTCATTCCCATAAACGAGGGTTTCTTACAAAGCTATCAACTCCATAATTAATTCTTTATGTCGCTAAGTGAATGATAGATAATTGTTTTTCGGAGAACGTCAAAACATTTTAATTCAACAATTTTATTAAATTTATAACATGCTATAGGGATTTACATCCTCCACCTGTTAAAAATAACATTGTCATTAGTGTTCTTCTTTTATTCCTATCATCATCATTATATTTTCATTTAGTACTTATCTCCCACTAGAACTTTTTCTTTTCATTTTGATTGCTTTTCTCTCCAACAATTTTATTTTTAGATCATCCTTTACCCGTGACATTTATCTACAGTCATAATAGTTTTGTAACGAGAACAACCAAAACAGGATCTTTCCCCTTCAAAATGAGTGATTTAATTTTTAGGCAACACCAATAAATAAAATAAACAAGGTTTTATTGGTAATAATAAATATTTATAGCTATGAAAGTATTCAACTTTTAATTATACCCTTTTATGCATTGCTTAATTTTGTAAAACTAAAACACCAAGGTATTCATAAAAAGCAGTTGTTACATCCCAATATTATTGGAAACCATGGCCACTCCATGCAATATTTTAATTGCAACTGGTTTGTCGGTTGTTGAAAAAACTCTAAGAGTGTTTTAACAAACTAAAAACAATCACCTCGGGTGGTTTATCAACCTCATTGGCAAGAACCACGTGGTGTGTGACTGCAAATCCAATTAGTATTTCTCAATTGTAATAACATTATTGTTACCAAAAATTTTCAACCAAATTATAATCATAATGTTTTTAACTATTAATCACATATCATTATACTTCTACAAGTACTCAAAGAGCATATAGTTCTCTAACCACGTGAATTATGAAAGTAGCCATAATTGCACAAAGTGCATACTGTCTTAGCCCTTGCTAAAGACATACATTATTTTGGTATCATGAGTTCATGGAAATATAATAGAGGCCTCCCATGAACTACAACTCTAGTGGTTCCTCCCTTAACAATAGGCTCCTTTCCTGCTAGGAGACTAATCCGAAATATTTTACAGATTTACTCTTCCTCCACCCAAGTAGTGTCCTTCTAGTCTTGGGTACAGGCCGAGTCTTTATCTTCACATTATTTTCCATTGACACCTTAAAATTCGAACTTCCTTTATCTACCACACTCTATTTAATACATCTTCCACCCATGACATTTATATCTAATAATGTTATATTTTGGTGGTCTTCTACCCATGACATTTATTTGCAACCATGGAATTTTTGTGTTGTCATATCAAACAAACAAGGTCATCCGTCTTGGAAACATGGAGGATTTTTCCCGTCCTTTATTATACCATAACTAATTTTCATTGTTTCCTAGAAGTTAAGACTCTAACCTCTCATTCAAAAGCTCCTCTAATATCCTAAAAATTATAGTAAATAAAATTCACCAAATATGTTTTTACATTCTCATAAATAGTATTTACTTTTTTAATTTTTGGATTTTCAGTCACATGACATCTTATAAAATCATAAATGCCATTAAAAAAAAAATTACCACTTTTCCTTGACATTATTTCCCTAAATACATTTAAAAAAATCAAAGTCACAATTTGGTTCCTACTATATCGTCAAATGTTTCCTTGAAACATTTTCAAATTACCAAATTATTACACCTACCAGCTCATGAGTTCTTGAAATGTTTCAGGCCTTACTACCTAAGCATCCTCATGGTTTGGCCTTCAATAAGGACATCCCCTAAAATCCAAAAAATCACAGGAATCATGATTGACATCTCATGTCTCATGGATGATGTTAAAAACATGAACTTTATAAAAACACCATTGTATGTTCTATGCACAAATCGTGCATTTCATATTTTCATAATGGTAAAACAATATACCTTCACATTTTCAATCGAAACTCATATTGAAAATTTTTACCTGTCACTAGTTCTTATCTTATGTGCTCTCTGAATGTTTGTGACATCACTATGTTTAAATTAAGTTACCCAACTTAATCATACTAGTAGTATTAGTCACAATTGTATATCATAAAACCAGACTTTTCACAAAATCATTTTATTTAGAAAACATCTTGTCAAACATTTCTCAAGATCAATTCTAATTTCCACGTGCATGAATTTTCCTCAATATATTAACAAACTAAGAAGATATTGGTCATGTCAATTTTTCACTTGAATAAAAAATTCCCATGCTTTAAGATTAAGCATACAAAATAAGGATACATCTTCTAGAGCATACATAGAAGGGAATTAAAACAAAGTTTTCGTGGAAATGTTTTCCATAAGAATTATTAACTAAAAAATGACTTTCTAATATATATCTCCATTCTTATTCAAACATTACCATCCACCATATTTCTAATCCATGCAAAATGATATTTAATTTTCATTCATATATGTCTGACGATAAAATATTATGTGGCATTACTAACTTGAATCAATCACAGAGCCTTTTATTGTCACATAATTAGCAATGAAAACTTATTTGAAATTCCATCGAGATTTTATTTAGCAATGATAATGAAGAGAGCATAATTCTACAACATAATGGACCTAATTGATTAGGCTTAACATGTAGTGTCACCAACAATATCCACAAAATATTAAAATAAAATATTTTGTTAGGTGCATCATATATACCGACTCATTCATACTAACACCATATTTGAATCATCAACTTGTAGAATTAGATTGTCATGTTTGAGGTGTCAGCAATCAATGTGATGAACAACACCTAGCTTCTACTTATTCTATCTTACATATTCTATTTCATCTTATGTATTCGCATTATTAGACAGAACATCATCAAACTATCAAATAATAGTTTTTCCCTTATCACACTAATTAGTATTTATGCATTTTCATATGAAATGCCACAACCCTTTTCCTTTATGTTCTCATTATTGACATAAAAATGCATTTCAATTAACCCAGTCATGTGTATAAGGCACTATTTCTATTGTGATCTAGGTTCTTTATAAAATTCAACAATTTACAGTATTGCTTATGCATGGTTAAACAACTATCTATTTTATTAGTCACCATCATTTCTTAGATACTATCTTAATATGCATAAAATAATATACAAATATTTAATCATACAAGAATATTAATTTACCAGTAAATGACCATCGATAATAAATATTGGTAATAATTTAGAAGTAGGAAACAAATTCAAATTCAATTATCGTATTTCCACCATTATGCCAATAACATGAGTATTAATTTTCACTATCACATTATTTACAGCTTTAACAATAATCTTAAATTAAAGAACCAAATAATGCATATTCCAATAGACTTGCTAAACAATCAACTTGAATTATTTCTTATTTTAAACAATCAAAAAGGTTCTTTTAATGTATTTTTAAAGATGTTATTATCAAATTCAAGGATAACCCATGCCTTCCTACACCCTTGATCTCTATCACCCAAAAAAATGCATGCATTCATTCTCTTAATGCATCATTAAACATTATAAAATTAGGCATAAAATGAATGATAGTTAACCCACACTATTACTCTTCATCGTATGAGTTATCAAAAGTATCGATAATTTAGCTATAATCAATGCAAAAAAAATTCTTACTATCTTTTATGAATCATGACGACTCAAATTTCATTATCACCAGTATTCTTCAAAGCATGCATCAACATTATCATTCTTCAACACAATAATTAGCACTATCATACATCTCATATTAAATGTAGCCTATTTCATACATTTTCATGTAATTTTTTTAGTATGATACCTAATATTATATGCAATATCAGCATACCCTTACTCCTTCTCGTTCTTATAGAACCAAATAGGCACCATTGTTGCAACCTTTTATTTGATAACACTTGTAACATCCCTTATTATATCTCCTAAAAAATACACATTATTTGATATTTTTACCAGTTTTACCAACATGCAATATTCCAAAAATAGCTCATCCCATGCTCATAACCTAATCATAAAATGATATATTCATGATCATCAACTAAAGTAACCTTATAAAAGAAATAAAAAAATTCATAGTGTAATAACCATTAATGAAACTTGTTAAATGCTTTCTACTCTAAATTAACATCATTAACATTTTTCATTTAACTATTCTTCTTAATAACACTTTGAATGATGTAATTTACAATGCCATTCAAGGTATAATTATCATCAATATAAAAGAATAAGAAATATCATAAATGGACATTGATAACCTCTAGAAACCTTGAAGGGAAAAAGAAGCAAACTTTTATTTGATTAAATTTTTCATGAGAGATTTCACCCCTCACTCAATGGAAAAAAAAAATTCTATCCCTAGTGTATTGTAGACTTTTTACAAAAGAAACAAAAATATTTGATTCAGGTATAGTTAGCTAGAAACTATACATTAAACATATTTTCATGTTTCTCAAACACATTACCCAACAGTTTTTCAAGCTAAATGTATTCGTGGCATGGATTTTTCCCACAATAAGTTACAAAAATTATACATAATGACCTCGTCACTCACAAAAATATTACTTAATCCATGATAATATGAAATATCGATTTACCAAAACTCAATATTCAATACCTTCTAGTTATTATTCTTATGTCATAATCAGTAATAATATTATACTAATTATACATCTTTTCAAGAAAACATTTTCTTGCTCATGCGTACATAGAAGTAAAAGTCACCTCCATAATTGCTCTTTTAATTTTACATGCATCATCAAGTACCTACCACAATTATTCAATGCACGCAAAACCTTAATTTATATCTGCAAGTTCATACTTTTGATGCATTTAACAAAAATGAAAATCATAATCAAGGTAATTTTTATCCAAGTTACTCTTCTCATTACAAAACCATGGTTATAAATCTACTAGTTCCTTCAAATACAAAACCACTCTTGTTATCACCAACGCAAAAACATAGGTTACTAATATAAAATATAGTTAATCTTGTACTCCCAAAAACATAATACAAATGCACAAAGTATATCTCAAATGCATTAATAAATGCACCTAATTGTAAACCATGTCTATTTATCCACCTGCATTAAATACATTCATATACATTTCATTAAATAAATTCATATATATATATATATATATATATATATATATATGTCTATTCTCCCATAATTCATATGCATTAAATAAATGCATAAATACTATAAAATCATGTCTCCTTTTCCATATTTCAAATAATTTAAATAAATGAATTATAGTTATAAAATGGCCATTACATTTAGAGTGACAAACTTTTGTTTCATAAATATAAAAAGGATCAAAATATCATGAATAGATTTCCTAATGAAATGTGTTTCCATATGAAACCCACATTTATCTTATCAACCTCCAACATAGACCCATATTTACCAACATTAACTCAACTACTCTTGTTATTAAGAATGGTATAACACATCCAAATAATATAAAATATAGCTATCCTTTGTTTCTATCTTGAAATTAATTATAGTTAAATCCTAAGAAAGTATCATGGTTAAAGAGTCTACCAGTGTATAGTATAGATAATATTTCATAAGAAATTATCATGGTTAAATTCCACTTTTGTGAAACCAAAGTTATCTTTTATAAAAAAATCATCGTGCCAAAATTCTTTCACAATAGAGATAATCTTTCATAAGGAACTACCATAAATAATATTTCTTAAGAAATTACGATGGATAAATTATACCTTTTCGCAATAGAAATAATCTTTCATTAGGAATTTACCATAAATAATAATTCATAACAAATTATGAGAGAGTTAACATTAGCTTATGAGCGGAAAACATACCTCCAAACCTTTAACATTGGTTTCCATATTGGATTCAAACCAATTGTGTGCAAAGGAACCAACCAACCCATTCAATCATAAATATCTAATAGCTCAGGCCTGGATTGCTTTACTGATTGTTTGGGATGAGGGTTATTGATGCCTCCTCAAAGGTCTTTCCGAGGTTTATTACCCATCTTAATTGTTCATATAAAATAGCTATCGCTCACACGTTCTTAGTGCATTGTGTCTATAGAATTTCATCTTTAGAAAAATGGATCGAAGGTCTCAGTGTTTGGGATAAGGTTTGTTACTTATTTTTTCTCCAATTTTATAGCTACTCTCTGATGAGAGGAAGAAATGTAATGGTAACGAGAAGAAATAAAAATAATTGGCTAGTAGAAGTCCCTTCTCTCCTCATGGCAACTCAAAATATAATGAAAGTGGAAAAATATATGAATGTGCACCATACTCTGCTTGGATCTTGTCAATAATAAAGAACCCCAACTCTATATCTGTTAGAAATTAATGGAGAATAGGTATATTTTGTTACGTAGTTATCATTTTTCTCTTTATTTGACATTCAGTTCCTATTAATTAGGAATTTGTTTTGCCTAATGTATCTATTTAATTCTTGAAGCTTAATGAGAAACTCCAAGCGAGTGCATTTGCTGGTGGGAGCTCCTGGTGATCTGCACCTGTGAGCTCCTGTATGTTTGTCCAAACTTCATGTCTTCTGCATTTTTTGACATGGTATCAGAGCTCAGGAAGAGCTGAGAGAGGCTGTGCGTGAGGTAAGCCGTGAAGGCGAGTTTGGTGGCTCGTTCTCTGAGCTGCATTATCTGTTTACTGAGTGAGGCAGTGTGAAGGCCATGAGGGAGGTTTTACAAAGGCTGTGAAGGCGTTTTTTTGCGGTGTGATAGTCTGAGCAGATCTACTGTCTGTTCTTCGTGAGTGGTAGAGAAGAGGAACTGTAAGATTGACATCAATCTGTGCTTGTCGTCGACAACAGGGTAAGGGCGTCGATCTGTGTGAAGGAGATGTAAGAGGAGCCATAAGATTGAGTGCCAGACTGGTGATTTTTACACATCTGTTAGCTGGTGAAGGCGGCGCTGCTGAAAAGGATTTTTGAAAAATCGCTTGGACCCGACGTTGAGAGCCAAGCGCTCGATTTTTCACATGAGACTGGTGAAAGTGGCGTTGAGAACCACAAGCGCTCGATAGAAGGCGACGTTGAGAGCACAAGTGCTCGATCTGTGGAGTCGATTTGCTAGAGGAGCGGGAGGTAATTGTTTCTGTGAGAGCCAGCCTCACATTTTCCTCTCCTCTCTAATATGCATGCTCTCACATGTTGTCCTCTCCTCTCTAAGACGCATGACAAGCAGGAGGTCATTGGTTAAACAAATTGTTTAAGACGCATGCACAGAACATTTTTTTTACAAATCACAAGCGATTTGGTAAGGAGGTAATGCTTCAAATTTGGAAAATTGTTTAAGACACATGCAGAGAAGATTTTTTTTCTTTTTGGAAAGATTTCAAAGTGTTTTCGCTTGTATGAAATCAAATTTTAGTCGACTTGAAAACCCTCCCATGCAGCAGTACGATTCAGAAAGGTGCACACAGAGTATTGCTCCTTGAAGCTCGCCATTTCCAGATTTGTGTTAGAGATTTTTTTTTATGATCGAATTTGATTGCAGAAGTTTTTTATTATATATATATATTGTCAATTATATATATATTGATTTGACAATTTGATCAAAGTGTGGTTAAAAAAAAATTGGATACAATCAAGAGTTTTTTATTCTATTTGAAACTTGAAGGCCCTCATTAAGTAAATCTTTTTTATCCAAATTTTTTTCCAAGATGAATGCTCAGATGGCATATTATTTAAATGAAAGCAGCAAATTGGATGGTTCCAATTACACACATTGGAAATTTAAGCTTCAAAATTTGCTTGGAGGACATAATACCTATAGCATTGTCATCGGCGATGAAGGTAAGCCGACGGTTGCAAATGGTGGAACGAATGCAACAATTCAAGAATGGGAGAAAAGGGAGTTGAAGGCAAAAGTTCTACTAAAATTGTCAGTTAAATATTGCATCATCCCTCATATTCGGGATTGCAAGACAGCGACTGAAATCTGGACAACTCTCAAAGACATGTATGAAATCAAGAACACCAGCCAAATCTTGTTCCTCAGGAAGAAGATCCTCTCAATCAAGATGGAGGAGAATGAGTCTGTTTCGTCATTCTTATCCCGGATAAAGGAAGTTAAAGATAAACTATCTGATATCGGTCAAACCGTGGCAAATGATGATCTGGTGACAATCACCATGAACGGTATGACGAATGACTATCAAATGTTTATAACTAGATTGAATGCAAGGGAAAAGCCTCCGTGTTTTGAAGAGCTTACTGGAATTTTGCTACAAGAGGAGGAAAGGAGGTCGTCTCTCAAACCTCAAGATCCAGATCTTGCATTAATAACAAAGTTCAAGCCAAAAGGGAGAGCGATGGCTGATCAGAGGAGGGGAAACACATCAAAAAGGACACCACAAGGTATGACCTCGTATAAAAATGACTCTGCACTTAAATGATTTTATTGTGGTAAGATAGGCCATATTGCTAAATTTTGTCGCAAGAAGAAGGCAAATCAAGAGAGGTACAAGCAGAGAAGGCATGCAGGTCATTTGGTGGATACAAATGCAGATACAGACCCAGATCAGAATCTGGATGTTAGACTATTTATGGCCGAGGTTGACACTGCTACTGAGGAGGATGAATCAGATATTTGGTTTGTGGATTCTGGAGCCTCCTCGCATATGTCAGGTAAAAAGAAATGGTTTAGAAATTTTAAAGAATCCAACTCTGGAGTAAAAGTTTATCTTGGAGATAATAGCGGGTACGAGATCAAGGGACATGGAGAGGTTCTTGTTACTCTACCTGATGGTAAGATCAGAAATCTATCTGATGTGTGGTATGTTCATGGTATTAAGAAGAACCGGATTTCTGTGTCAAAGATTACAGATCAGGACCTCAAGGTAGAATTTTTTAAATCTCATTGCATTATTAAAGATTTGTTGGATCAGATGAAGCCCATTGCTACAGGTATTCGCATAGGAGGACTCTACAAATTGGATGTGAAAAGTACACCTCAGCAAGCCTTGATGTCGTCAAATAAGTCTGCTGAAAATTTGTGGCATCAGCGACTTGGGCATATTAATTTTAGTGATCTATTTCTGCTGCAAAAGAAAGGTATGGTAGAGGGTCTTCCTATTTTGAAAAAGTTGCATATTGATTGTGAGGCATGTGCCTTCGGTAAACAGCATAAAGATGAATTTCCTTCCGTTAAATATAGAAAACAGAGGGATATACTCGAACTTGTACATACTGACTTATGTGGCCCGATGCAAACAAGGTCGTTAGGGGGGGGCTATTATTTTCTAATTTTTGTTGATGAATGTACAAGATTCACATGGGTGTATTTTCTTAAACAGAAAATTCATGCTTTTGAATATTTCAAGCAATTCAGAAACATGATTGAGAAGCAAACAGGAAAGTTCATTAGGATTCTTCGATCAGATCAAGGGGGAGAATTTAAGAAAGGAGTCTTCATCAAATATTGCAACGAGCATGGGATACAACAGCAATTCACAACAACTTACACTCCTTAGCAGAATGGAGTTTCTAAGAGGAAAAACAGAACACTGGTGGAGTGTGCTTGTAGTATGTTGAAAGGTAAGAATCTAACCAATGGTTTTTGGGCAGAAGCTGTTAATACTGCAGTGCATTTAAAGAATAGGAGTCCCACTAAAAGTCTTGAGTATAAAACTCCTTTTGAAGCATTGTTTGGCTTCAAGCCTGCAGTAAGTCATCTTAGGGTATTTTGTTGTAAAGCTTTTGCAGATGTTCCCAAAGAGAATAGGAAGAAGTTAGATTCAAAGGCCATTAAATGCACGTTCATTGGATACTGCAGTGAGTATAAGGCTTATAAATTCTTTGACCATGTTACTCACAAGGTGTTTGTCAGTAGAGATTTATTATTCCATGAATAGATTGATGATGGAAATCCTGTCCAAAACAATGAAGAATGGCATGTGCCTTTACTCTTAGAAGAGGATACTGAGATAGGAGTCAGTCAGCGGCAGGAACAGAAGCAGGAACAACAGCAGGTACAGCAGCAGCAGGATAATGTGGAGTTCAGTCCACAAAGGGAAGAAACAAGCAGAATAATTGAACCCCCACCACTCAGAAGATCAAGCAGGCCAAGACAGTTACCAGCTCAATATAGGGATTGTGCGCTTATGACTGGTATGTTAAACATTGCAGAACCTTCTAACTTTTATGAAGCTAGTAAAAGTCTTGAACGGAAGAAAGAAATGAATGAGGAATATGAATCCATCATTAAGAACAATACTTGGGATCTAGTAAAACTTCCTGATGATAAACAACCCATAGGTTGCAAATGGTTATTTAAGTTGAAATTTAGAGCAGATGGGTCTATTGATAAACATAAAGCAAGGTTGGTGGCAAAGGGATATTCCCAGATAGAAGGTATTTATTTTGAGGAGACATTTGCCCTTGTTGCAAAATTAAACACCATCAGAATGATTATTTCTTTAGCCACTAAACATCATTCGAAAATACATCAATTAGATGTTAAGTATGCTTTCTTAAACGGTGATTTAAAAGAAGAAGTATATTTAGTACAGCCTGAAGGATTTGTTAAGAAGGGAGAAGAACATCTAGTATGTAGATTAAAGAAAGCTTTATATGGTTTAAAGCAGGCACCTAGATCCTGGTATGAAAAAATTGATTCTTTTTTCCTCATGAATTGTTATGAAAGGAGCAAAAATGATCAAAATTTATATGCCATGTTTAATAATGAAGGGTAGATAGTGGTGATTTCTTTGTATGTAGATGATTTGATAATAACAGGAAGTGCAGACAATCTCATTCAAGAAATCAAGTAGAAATTATCACAGAAATTTGAGATGAAGGACCTTGGGGAAATACAATACTGTTTGGGTCTAGAAGTTTGGAGAGATTCAAGTCAAACTTTCTTGTCCCAGGGTAAGTAAGCAAAGAGTCTGTTATCCAGGTTTAATATGGATGAGTGTAAGCCTTCATGCATACCTTTACAGTAGAATAGCAAACTTCAGATGAATGATGGTTCGAAATATGCAGATGCAACATTGTACAGACAATTGGTTGGTAGTCTTATTTATTTGACTACAAAAAGACCTGAATTAGCCTATGCAATGAGTGTTTTGAGTCAGTTTATGACTCAATCCCATGACAGTCATTGGAGTGCAGCAAAAGGAGTATTAAAGTATCTACAAGGAACATCAGATTTTGGTATTTTGTATTCTGACTCATTTGATGTTAAGTTGACAGGTTATACAGACTCTGATTGGGCGGGAAATCTAGATGACAGAAGATCAATTACAGGTTACGCCTTCAACATTGGTTCCGAGGTCATCTCTTGGTGCAGCAAGAAGCAGCATACTGTTGCTTTATCCTCGGCAGAAGCAGAATATCAAGCTATGTGTGCAGCGAAATGTGAGGCAGTTTGGTTGCGTAGACTTCTCCAAGATGCAGGGGAAGAATAGATAGAAGCTACGACCGTCAATTGCGACAATCAGAGTTCCATCAAACTGGCTTACAATCCTGTGTTTCATAAAAACACTAAGCACATCGACACTCAATTTCATTTTGTTAGGGAGAAAGTGCAGTCCAAAGAGATTTCTGTAGAGTATTGTAATTCTTGTGATAACATGGCTGATATATTCACTAAGCCACTAGTAAGACTGAAGTTTGATTTGTTTAGGGATACATTAGGTGTGTTTAAAAATCCCTTTCTCCATTAAGGGGGAGTGTTAGAAATTAATGGAGAATAGGTATATTTTGTTACGTAGTTATGATTTTTCTCTTTATTTGACATTCAGTTCCTATTAATTAGGAATCTGTTTTGCCTAATGTATCTATTTAATTCTTGAAGCTTAATGAGAAACTCCAAGCGAGTGCATTTGCTGGTGGGAGCTCCTGGTGATCTGCACCTATGAGCTCCTGTATGTTTGTCCAAACTTCATGTCTTCTACATTTGTTGACAATATCAACTCTTTCCCTTCTTTCCACATGGATGTATGCATACCAATAGATAACTCTTTGCTGACAACACGATCTCCAGCAGACAAATATATGTACATAGAAAATTGGATCAATAATATACATTGCCTTAAATTATTCCAACATTTAAGGTGCTCAATACCATCCTCTTCTGCTCTCGGACTTTACTTTATTCTTTCATTTTATTTTTTTGGATGACATGATTATCTTTGTGCTTTATTATCATCCTCAAAAATTTGAAAACACATAGCAAGTCTAGGCTTACCTCATTGCAGTTGAGATCCATTCATAATTAGTTGGTAGTCATTGTTCCCCCAAATGTCGATTTCTTATGGAGATATCTATTCCATAACTAATTATTGTTTTTTCTAACTAAACGAGAGCTAATTATTTTACGTAGCAAACCAAGAAATTTTTAATTCAACAATGTTATTAAAATTATAACATGTTCTAGGGATATTACATCACCCTTAAAGTAACAATGTCCTAACAATGTCCTTCTTGATATTATTTTCTTCATTTCATCATGATTATCTTTTCGTCCAGTACTTACCACCAACCAGAACTTTTCCTTTTCAATTTTTTTTTTTTTTAATCTCACTCAATCTACTCTTTAGATTATCTATCTTTGACTCATGATATTTATCTTCACCCATGATAATTTTGTAACCAAAACTACGAAAAGGATCCTTCCCCTTCGAAATGAAGTTTTTTTACTTTTAGGAGATACCAATTGGTAAAAGAAATATTTTTTATTAATAATCATAAATATTTATATCTATGAAAATATTCAACTTTTGCTTCTATCTTTTTATCTATTGCTTCATTTCGTAAAAATAAAATACAAAATAGCAGGGTCTTCATAAAAGCATATTGTTACGTGAAAATATTATTGGAAACCATGGCCACTCCATGTAATACTTTAATTATAGATAGTTTATTCGTTGTGGAAATCACTCAAAGTGTGGTTTATCAACCTAATAGCAAGCACCTTGGGTGGCTTATGAGTCTCTTTGGAAAGCACCTCATGGTGTATGGCCATAAATCCAATTAACATTTATGAATAGTAATCACATTATTTTTAATCACAACATTTGCAACCAAGTTCTAAGTACACTATTTTTAACTATCAATCATTTACCATACTAATTTTGCAAGTACTAAAAGAGCACATAGTTTTCTAATCATAGGAATGATCAAGTAGCCATAATTGCAAAAAATTCATATTGTCTTGGTCCTTGGTAATAAAATCCACAAGTTTCATGAATTCCTGTAAATACAATAAAGGGCCCCCATGAACTAAAATTCCAATAGTTCCTCCCCAAGCATTAGGTTCCCTTTTGGTGAGGAAACTAATGAGAAATATTTGAGATATTTACACCTCCTAAACCCAATCTGTATTCCATTATTCTTCAGTACAGGTCCAGTATTCATCTCCCATTATAACCTTTCAATTGAGACTGCCATTATTGCGGGTATTCTATTTCATACATCTTCAACCAATCACATATATCTCTAGTTATGTTATCTTTTGGTGGTATTCCAACCATGAAATTTTTGTCTAGTAATGGTATCTTTTGGTTGTAATATCAGCCAAACAAGGACCTCTCTCTTGAAAAAATGGATGATTTTTCAAGTCCCTTCTTGGACCATAACCAATTTTCATTGTTTCCTAGTATTACAAAATTTTAAGAAAAAATTAGCAAAATAAATGAAAATAATATTAAGAAAATAATAGTAAAATAAACTAAAGAAAATAAATAATTACATTCTCATAAAGAATAAATACAATTTACTTTTTGGATTTTTAGTCAGATAACATCTTAGAAAACCATAAAAGTAATTTTAAGCAGATTTACCACTTTTCCTTAACATTATGCTCGTGATTCCTTGAAAATTACCTGAGTGTCCTTATGGTTTTGGCCACTCATGACTTGTATCTCATGTCTCATAGTTGATGTTAAAAACATGCATCCTAGAAAAAAACCGCTATATGTTTTGTGAAAAAATATTACATCTCATGTTTGTATAATGGTAAACATTATACCTTCGCATTTTCAGGCACAAATTTCATTGCACAATTTTACCTTTCATTGGTTCTTATGTTCTCTATTGTCCACTAATTTTGGGATTAAGCTACCATGTTTAATCATACTAGCAACATTAGTCATACATGCATTTGATAAAACCATACTTTTCACAAAATCATGTTATCTTCAAAACATCTTGTCGAATATACTCAAGATTCATTTCAATTTCCACTTGCATCAATCTTCCTCAATATTTCAACAAAGTAAGAAGGTATTGGTATTTTTAATTTTTAGCTTACATAAACAATTTCCATGCATTAAGAGTAAGCCTAGAATATAACAATACATATTCCAAACCATAAATAGAATAGAATTAAAACAAAGCTTTGATTGAGATGTTTTCCATAACAATAATTAAAGAAAACAAGACCTTCTAATAGACATATCTATTATGATCCAATCATTATCATATGCTAGGGTTATCATCTATGCAAAATGATATTTCATTTTCATGCATATGTGTCTAACTATAAGTTATTATGAAAAATTACTAACTTGAATTCAATCACATAGGAATTTCTAGTAAAAGATATGAGTAATGCGAACTAATTTAAAAATTCCATCCATGTTTCGTTTAGCAATGATAATGAAGGCATCATAAATCCACCAACATAACAGACCTAACTGATTAGGTTTAATATGTAATGTCATCGACCAAATTCACATTCAAGGATGAAAATGAAATATTTAATTAGCTACATGATGTACATTGATGTATTCATACTAACACCATCTTTGAATCATCAACATGTAAAATTACATTTCCATGTCTAAGGTTTTAGCTATCACTGCAATCCACAACTCCTAGTTGCTAGTAATTTTTTCACGCCCAATATATTTCATCTCATTCATTCCCATTATTGGACAAAATGTTAATAAACTATTAAATAATATTTGTTGCCATTATCATAGAAATTATCATTTATGCATGTTCATATGAAAGGCCACAACACTTTTCCTTTTTATTCTTATTATTGACATAACAATGCATTTCTATTAACCCGATCACCTGTATAAGGCATTATTACTATCACGATCTAAATTATTTGTAACATTCAAGAATTTACATTCTTTCTTATTCATGGTTAAAAAAATATCCACTTTCCTAGCCATCGTATTTTCTTACATATTATCTTGATATGCATACAATGCTATACAAATTTTTAATTGTACAAAAACACCAATTTAGCATTAGTAAATGTGTATTGATAATAAATATTGTTAACAATCTATAAGCTAGAATTAGATACAAATTCAATTAGCATATTTCCACCATTATGGAAATAACATGAGTATGAATTTCCACTATCACATTGTTTACAACTTTAACATTAATATTCAAGAAAAGAGCCAAATGATGCATATTCCAATAGACTTATTGCAATCTATCTTTAGGAATAACTCGATTATTTTTTTGGAAAATACTACAAAATATGTTAGCATACGATCATACTAAGCATCGTTTTACTCAACAAGTCCCACCACTTGAATTATATTGCTTATTTAAATAAATAAAAGGATTATTTTAATGTATTTTTAAATATGATATTAACAATGTCAAAGACAACCAATGCCTTCTTACACTCTTCACTATCACCCAAAGTGATCGATGCATTCATTATTTTAATGCATCATTGTACCTTATATAAGTAGACATGCAAAGAATGATAGTTAATCCACACTATTGCTATTAATTGTTTGAGTTATCAAAATTATCCATAATTTAGTTATAATCAATGCAAAAAAAAAATTTACTCTCTTTTATCATCATAAGGACTCAAATTCCATCAACACCATTTTTCATAAAAAAAATTCATTAACATCATCATCATTCTTCAACACAGTTAGTAGCACTTTCATGCATATCATTTTAAATATAGCCTATTACACATATTGCCATGTATTTTCATTAGTATCATACTTGAGCTTATATCCAATATCATCATACCTTTATTCCATCTCTTTCTTAGAAAACCCAACAGACACAAGTGCTGCACTGTTTTCTTTGATACAACTTGTAACATCCCTCACTATACTTTGTATAAACTACACCAAATTAAAAAAATTTACAAGTTTTACCAACATGTAATATTCCCAAATAACTCATCCCATACTCCTTAAGTCATAATTAAATTTTATAATCATGATCATTAATTAAAGTAGCATTAGAAAATGAATAGAAAATATGATAACGTAATAACCATTAATGCAACTTGTTAAAATAATGCTTTCTACTATAAAATTACACCATTAAATTTTTTCGTTTAACTAAGCTTGTTAGTAACACTTTGAATTATGTCATGCAAGGTATCAATATCATGGACATAAGAGAATATGAAAGCACATAAATGGACTTCAATACCGTAGAAACCTTAAAGGGAAATACCAACAAACATTTATTCTTTTAAACATTTTGTGAGGGAGGTCATCCCTAACTGAATGGATAAAACAGATGCCATCCATTTTAATTTTTTCTCAAAAGAAAAATAATCTTTGTTTCCAACATATTTAACTAGAGGAAATTGCATTAAACATACTTTCATGTTTCCCAAACACATTACCTAGCAGTTTTTCTAGCCCAATGTATTCATGGCATGATTGATTCTCACACTAAGTTATACTTGAAAAACTATGTTAAATGATATTTCACTCAACATGTCACAATAATTATACATAATGGCCTCATCACCTCAAAAAGTATTATTTATAATGTATCTTTGATTGATGCAAAACAGGTTCGTTTAGAACTATCAATTTATTTTTTATTCTTTGTGAGAGTCATGATTCTTTCCTCCAAACACAATTGTGAGAAAAATGTCACATCAAGACAATATGAAATATTAATTCATCTAAATCTGATATTGAATCTCTTTGAGTTATCATTTTTGTGTCAAAATAAATAATTATTTTTACATATTATACCTCTTTTTTTTTAAAAAAAAGCCTTGTTCATGCATAAAAAGTCATCTCCATAACTCCTCACATAATTTTACATACGTCATTAAGTAGAAAACTGCAGATATTCAATGCATGATAAAGCCTTAATATCTATATACAAGTTAATACTTTTTTAAGCATTTAATACAAATGCAAAAGGAAACTATGATATTATTTTCTAAGCTATTCTTAGCATTGCAAAACCATGGTTAGAAATTTACTAATTCCTTCTAATATAAAACCATTCTTGTTATAACCAATGCAACTACATAAATTACTAATATAAAATATGATTAACCTTATTAACTACATTCCCAAAAACATAATACAAATGCACACAATAAGTGAATGTCTATTTTCTCATATTTCAAATGCATTACACAGATGTAAGTCATGTCTATTTATCCCATGCATTAAGTAAATGCATTAAGTAAATAAAAACATGCCAATACATTGCATTGAATAAATGCATATAGATTATAAGAATGTATATGTTCCTCCATAGTTGAGACAAATTAAATAAATGCATAAAATTATAAAAGAGGGATCATTTCAAATAATTTAAATAAATAAACATAATTATCAAAATAATCCTCCTTTTCCTTTTCCATATTTTAAATGAATTATAGTTATAAAATGGTAATTTCATTTCGAAAGGTCAAATTTTGTTTATAAATATAATAGTGATGAGGACAATATCAGGACTGTATTGCTTAACTAAGTTTATTTCCTTATTTACCCCACATTTATATTATGGACCTCCAATGCAAAGCCATGTTCACCAACCAGAACTACGACTACTCTTCTTATTAAGAATCTAATAACACATGGAAATAATAGAAAATATAATAATAAAAAATTGTTTACCTTTCAAATGCATCATAGTTAAATAATCAGAAATTATCACAACTCAATTCTACCTTTGGCCAACACAGAAAATATTTCATAACGAATAAAAATAAATAAGGTTTCATAATAAATTACCATGGCTAAATTCTACCATTTCATAACAGAAATAATCCTTCATAAGGAATTTACCATAGATAATCTTTCATAATAAATTACGAGAGAGATGGAATTAGTTTCTAAGTGGAAAACCTACCTCGAAGATCCAATAGCCCAGGCCTTGTTTGCCTTATTAATTGTTTGGGATGAAGTTTATTGCTGCCTCGTCGAAGTTCTTTCCCAAGTTCGTTGCCCATCTTAACGGTTCATACGAAATGGCTAGAGCTCCCACGTTCTTGGTGCGTTCGGTCTGTAGCATTGCGTCTCTAGAAAAATGGATCAAAGCTGTCATTGTTTGGGACAAGGTTTGTTGCTTTTTTTTCTTCATGGCGAAAACTACATAGTACTTACAGAGCATGGCCACTGGAAAAAGGAAAAAGAATGGAATGGCAGAAGCACTTGCTCTCAAATAGGTGCTCAAAATATAATGTAAGTGGCAGAAAATACAAATGTGCACCCTACCCTGCTCGACAAGAGATAAGGGAACAACACACTTTCTTCAACAACAACATATCTCTCGATAAAAACCAGATCATTAATATACAATTTTTCAAATGCTTCCAGCATTTAAGGCAATCACTACCATCCTCTTGTGACATGACAATCTCTTTACTTTATTATCATTCTCTAAGTTTGAGAACGCACAACAAGAAGTCTTGGCTTTTCTCATGGCGGTTGAGATCCATCAAGAATTAGCTAGTAGCCATAATTCCACCAAACGAGGGTTTCTTACGGAGTTATCGACTCCATAACCAATTCTTGATGCCACTAACTGAGTGACATATAATTTTTTTGGGAGGACGTCAATGCCTCTTTAATTCAACAATGTTATTAAAATTATAATGTATTCTAGCATATTACCGTTAAAGTTATAGCATAGAATCATGGTGAATCCTATTCCATGGCACAATGATTTGTTTTTCCACCACACGAAATGGAAATGTAGAAGTTTAAAGTCACTTTACAGAAATGATAAGTTACGTCACTCTACCATTAGCAATATTGCAATTTGAAAGATTTGATCTTTTAAGACACTTGTTGATATAGCGTTTAAATGTATTTAAATATAGAATTCAATTAAATATTTTCTATATTAAAAAAAAAATGACTTCAAAAGAATATTGAAAAAAAAACTGAAATATAAGAATATAAAATAGTGACACGGCTCTAAATGTTTTAAATGTGAAGTTTATTTATTTTTCAATTGCTTTATATAATAAATATATAGTTTTTTTAACGATATATGATATATACATGGTGGATATTGAAATTTTTTGCTTAACAATTTTTTACTTAACATGAGCATTGAAATATTTTATTTATGAGTTACATTATATATGTTAAAATGTTTTTTTCATTTTAAATACTTATCAATATTACTTAATAAGCCATATTGAATTTTGTTTACTAATAATATTTTTTAGATGACTTATATTAGTTTTATGTTGATAATTAAATGAATTACACATTCTCTCATTAAGAAGAAAATTGAGTCTTTTTTACTTTCAATTATTCATTTTCTTTGAACATTGAAATATTTACTAGGATATAAAATTATCTTTCTTTGAGAGAAAATTCCTAAGTTTGTTACCAACTCCTTCTCCTTCATAGTGGTTCATACTTGACTGTAATATTAACGAAAATGAAATTATGTTACTTACTATTGATGACTAAGAGTGAGAATGAAATATTTTTATTGCAATTCCATATTTTTTAATGTTGTATTGTAATATCAATAATAATGAGCCAAATGAAAGTCAAAATATTACTTTATACTAAAATTAATTAAAACTAACCAAACATATATAATAACTTTCATTTTTTTATTATTATAAGTGACATTATTGTTTATTTAAAAGTTATATAATTTAAAATAAAACATTTATCAAAGTCTCATTTAACAAGAAGAAATCACACATAAAATAATTTTGTTTTAATGTATTTTTATATTTTTTATATTAAATTGTAATATCACTAACAATAAACCAAATAAAAATGAAAATATTATTTTATATTAAAATTAATTAAAACTAACCAACATATATATTCAATATATTCAATTTTATGTTTTTAATAAAACTAACATTATTTTTTATAAATATATGTATTTTTTAATTTAGAAAAAACTTTTTTCATCTTCTTATTAAAATAAAAATCACACATACCTCTCCACCCGAATTAAAAATAAATAAAAAATCAATATAGTTTTTCAAATCTTAAAATAAAATAAAATAAAATAAAAATAAAATCACACTTACCTCTACCCCAATTCAAAAAAATTATAGTTTTTCAAATCTTATCAAGTTATATTTTTTTCGATTATTAAAATCTTAAATGCCTTTTAGTTTTTACTTACCTCTTCACATTTTTTTTAAACTTCAATTTTTACTTACCTCTCCACATTTCTGTTTAATATTTCATTTAGCCTTCGTGTTTTACAATTAATCTTGTGATATAATTTTTTTTTCATAGTATACAACTATCTGATCTTTATATAAAAAATAAAAATAATTATTATTAAATATATTATAATTAAATAATATTTGAAAATATTATTATAATATTCTATAAAAAAATTATAAAAAGATTCTCACAAATCACTTTAAAAATATATTATTGAATCATTGCCTTATATAAACAGTTTCTGAAAGTCGATCAGAAATTATTAACACCATCGCCATCCCAATAAAGTTAATAATCCGTAACTGTGTTCTTTGTCGATATTTGAAACCCAATACCGAGAGCGTAACATGTCCCATGCCTGTCAATAAGGGCCCGAATCCATACAGCTTATTCGTTATCGGTAGATTCCTCTAGTTGCGTCACTCTGTAGGTATCGATCCTTTATCAAAATTTAACAATGCCTATCAAAATTGACAAAAAAAAAATAAAATAAAAATCATCAGAGTTTCTGAAGGAAAAGATGTTAAAATATCCCCAGTTTACCATTATCGTGTTTGTCCATAATAATTTATGGCCACTGCCACAGAACAAACAGCGTACTACAGTAAACGTAAAACCCAGTGGAATTCCCTGCCAGTTACTAACGCCGTATCAGTAAATTTATGATATTTATTATTCTGTCATCTTAAAACAAATTGGCATAGCGACAACTCATTTCTCCAGAAAGATCTCTTGCAGCCTTCGTTTACCAGAGGCCGCAATTTCGTCTTGATGACGAAATTTTTATCAGAAAGCTGCAATTTTATTTTAAAAATAGATGTTTGAATCATTGGTAATAGATTCAGCATCATGAAAAATTTGAAGATATTCAAAATCTTGAACCTAAACATTATAACTTAAATTTCTAAAAAAATATTCAAATTTTTTTCAATATCCTACCAAATTCCCATTATTTTCTAAACCAAATTGTAACCAGGTTGGACTATGTTTTGAATAACAACTTATAGGTCGATCTCAATTTCTTGAATCTAGCTAATTACCGTAACGAAATCCTTTTGCTCGACGGCCGGACAAGTAGATTTTGTATTACTATACACCAGATCTAAAGCAAATCAACTCAAAGTATGTATACACTACATTGGCATTAAGCGGTCAAGCGGTTACAGCTTGGTTGTGGCCAGCGGCCAACCCTTTGATGTGAGACCAGCAACTTTCCTTTCCACTTTCCTCTCCAAATGATCAACATGATCAACATTCATGGAAGAGCTTAGGGACTTTTGTTGACACTTTCATTATACGATGAAGATTTTCTACTTTGATGTCGGCATTATTTTTTGTTTTAAAAAAATAATAATAACTTATAGGGCATAATAACAAATAGGAAAATTCAATAAACAATAATATTAAAGTTTTAAAGGTGTTATAATTAAAATTTGAATGAAAATTTGAGAAAAACTAAAATAAAAAAGTAATTAATTAAATAATAATTTTTTTTAAATTAATTTCAATTTTTTTTTCTTTATTTCTTTATCTTAATCTATTCTCTTCTTAGCAGGGTTGTCTTGAAGATGAGTTTTGATTTACACTCGAAGTGCAGACTAAAAATCAGGACTGTGGATATTTCGAGTTTTGCATCTGAAAGTCTATCACTTCAATAGTCTATATATGGATGATAATTTAGGGAAGGGGGAGCCCATAATACTTTGGCACTTCATCTTTTAGGGTATGTTTTTGAATGTCTAGTGTTTTTCATTGTTTTTTCATGAAAAAAATACCTCAAACATCTCTTCCCAAAGATAACACACTATTGTTCGAGTTATTTTGCTTTCACTTTGTATGTACACATTTTCAACATTCCCCATTTATTAATTGAAGTCAAGTTTTTTTGGGTTTAAATTGGTATTTCATCCCACTCCCTTGATAAATTAGGATCATTGGTATCAGAGTGGTGTGCTATTTTTCTTTTTTTTTTGTGGATGTCCACAATAGCCTCGAGGTATATAAAGTTGGAGTTCGAATTCCTTGAGCCTTTGCAAAACCATCCTCACTAACCCCAATGATCTTCCATAGCAGAAGAAAAGGAAGATGAGGGAGCGGGAGATCCTATCAAACTATTGTTTGAAGAAGTTCTCAAGTAACAAAGGAGCAAGAAGATGGATAATTTCTATCACATCCTTTTGTTGTTACCAATAGTTGGCATCTTCATCTACTGTTCAGTTTAGAGATGCAACGCCCTTTAAGGTACACATTAGCTTTTATGTTCCTATATTTGAAAGCTACAGAGATGCATATTCTCTAGAAAAATGGTCAAATCTACTAGAAGTATATCTTTTAGTCCATAATTTTTCCAATATGGAAAATATTACTTTTGCACTCCTTAAGGCCGCTTCAATGTCAAGGACTAGTGGGAAACTCCCTCGGAGAAAAGGGTGGACTTGAAACTCTTTTAAGGATGTTGTTAAGAAACAATATTATCTTATCGGAAGCTACGAAGACGAGTATATGAGAAGGACCACACTACAACAAGAAAGGGACCAAGCATGCTAGAGTTCACAAACATATCTCTTATCTTGCACACCATGTTTGGTATCAAGGAAATTGAGCGAGATATGGTGCTCAAGTATTGTGGTTGATTACATAGATACATCTAGATAGAAATGGAGTTATTGGACATATCCTTTCTTGGAAAAATATAGCAATATGTTGTCAGAATCGAGTAAAATATTAAACAGAAGAAGAAATAATTTGGATCTCAAAATCCTACATATAGGAAGCAACGAAACGACATGCAAAGAATGTATAAAAAAGGATATAGCTAGGGTTTACTACCCATGGATAACCTATCGAAGCTACAAAAGAAGAATGGTAATGGGAAGATGAAGAAATACATAGGAAAGTGGTGTGAGTTCCAAAACAACCCCACTCATAACACAAATTAATGTTACACAAAGCAATCACTAGTGGCCAATTTAAAAACTTGAGAGTTAAATGAAGATTATGACTTTGAGCTAGACCTAAACAAGGGGTGTGGACCCCAATGCCATTGTTTCCACCACCAAGGTCTAACAAAGTGAGCTGAAATATATGGAGGAAGGTGAGCATCTCTTCCACTCCCAAATGTAGGTGAAGAGTGCTCTATTACACTTCATTTTAAATAGTGAAAATTATAAGAACCTCATTTAGGTAGAGGTAATTAAGTCAATGGGATTTTCGACAACACCACACTTGCAACCATACACCATTGGGTGGCTCCATCAAGGGTGAGATCTCCGCATCATCCAATAGTGTCGCTCGCCCTACAACGTCAAGCCATTCACAGACGACGTTTTTTTTTATGCTTCTCCCATTGAGGTTTGTGATGCTATGTTAGGGCAACCATACTTATCAAAATTCCATGATGTGTATGACTTAAGATCTCACAGTGTTATTATTACTTTGCACAAAAAACTATACAGGATATTAGAGGTAGCCCTTCATACTACGATTTCCTTGATCTATGCTAAGTAATGTAGTAATATCATCTCCTAGACTGGGAAATTCATCTTCTTCCTAATTCACTCTGTCAGTAAAAATAAGACTACAGCCACATCCGTGGCCTTCACATAGGGCTCCTCCGCACAACAAATGCAAGTGCATAAGGTCATGGAAGAGTATAGAGATATATTCTCCTTAGACATGGGGGCGCCATTGCATTGTCAATTCTATAATTAAATCTACCTCACCCCCAGTTCACCTCTTCCCGATAGGCCAATATACTAATGCTCTCTTTTTGAAAATGAGAAAATCAAGCAACAAATTCAACAGATGCTACAAAAAGGGAACATCCAACCAATTTCCCCACCTTGTGGAAGCCCAGTTGTACTCATGCAAAAGAAGGAAGGGACATGGAGACTCTGAATTTATTATTGATCTCTAAACAAAATCATATTCGAACATGTACGTGATTCGATGGATTGAGTTTATTCTTTACCAAAACATAGGGAGCATGTACTTCAACAATATTTATTTGACGTATGGATATCACCAAGTCCCAATAGAACCAACTAATGCATGGAAGATCACTTACAAGTCCAAGGAGGGTCTTTTTGAAAGGTTTTTCATGCCCTTCAGTCTAATGAATGTCCCAAAAACTTTCATGAGGCTAATGGATGACATATTGTGTACTTTCACTAACTATTTCATGGTTGTATATATGGGTGATATCTTCATCTTCAGCGAGACTTGGGAAATGAAATTATAGCATATTTGACATGTCCTTCACACTCCGTGGTAGCACGAGCTATGTGCTAACTTGGAAAAAATCTTCTTTGACATCGACAAGGTCCAATATCTAGGCTACATTATTGATGATCAAGGTATGCATGTGGATCCAAGTCATTTGGGATTGGTCGGCCCTAATGAATCCAATGTAGCTTCACAACTTATTTGGCCTTTGCTCATTTCTACCAAACATTCATGTTGGGGTTATCTTATATCGGTTGGAAATTAAGTCAAGTTACTAAGGGTTGAGAAAAATTAAAGTTTTTTTGGTCTGAGTCACAATAGGAGGAATTTGACAAATTGAAAAACCACCTTTTGTCTACAGCAGTCCCTTCCTTGAAAGACTTGTAATAATGATTTTAGATTGAAATAGATTCCTTTGATTATTCTAGTGGTGTAGTCGTGATTTAAAAAGCGCATCCAGTGTCCTATCATAGTGATAGAATGTTTGATACTTTTTCAAGATACCCTATCTACGTTAAGGATCTGTATCCCATCATACAAGTTTATTGGAAATGGAAACATTGTAGAAAATATCTAACACAACTATAATACCATTTAGAAATTATATCAATGGACTCAATCCGATCATGAAATGTAGTAAAGTAAGATGTCGAATCCCTCTACAAAATATGTGGAATATAAATCATGATCTCTCAATCACATGCAAGTAAGAGAAATAAGTAAATCAATACACAACACCACATTTTCTTGGAGAAAGAAACTGCTCAAAACCCCTCCATATTTATTGTATAATAAACCAAGGAATGATGAAACAACACAATGTATTTGTGTTCACCACAACCTCATACACTCTACCAATCGCTTCACACTGATCTAGGAAAAATTGGATAAACACATAGCCAATTATCAACCTACCCTCAGCCTACCCTGATTATGCAATCAATAGAGAATCAAACCCCTATTAAATATGAATTTAAGCCTTGCTTGATTGTGTAATTCATCATGGGCTTCCCATGGTTTTATAACTGAACCTGGGTATTTTCCTAAAATACAGCTAATAGTTTACTAGCCTTGAACCTTTGTCTCAACTGGGTATCCACCAGAATTAGCATGCATGCATATATAAATAGTGAATCATCAGTTACTTGGTAGATCACTACTGGTCAATTAAATCTATTTTAATTCGCTTTATCTTCCACTA
Organism: Pinus albicaulis; assembly: GCA_034641835.2. Taxonomy (NCBI): domain Eukaryota; kingdom Viridiplantae; phylum Streptophyta; class Pinopsida; order Pinales; family Pinaceae; genus Pinus; species Pinus albicaulis. The sequence continues at coordinate 535,677,808 of CM076584.1, forward strand.
GCTCATCAAACAATTAGAACTAGTTAAACTGGTTTTAAATCAATTATTGTGAGTTAACTAATCCCACCCACACTACACTAGTGATACAACTACAACTGGACTTTGTTAATAATAGAATCACTCCACATGCCTATCCTTAGACCCTCAACTAAAAATTCTTGAGCTAACTAAGTCTATCACACTTAGTTAACTTTTACAAGTTGTTATGAGATAAGATTAAATTAATTTTCCAATTTATTATTAAATTAATTTTCCAAACTATTTCATAAATTGGTTGCACACTAATGTATCGAGAACACGCATCACAGTGTGACCTATGATCCCACACTAGTGTGTGCGTTTTATTTATTTGTTGAATTTCAACACTCCCTCTCAACAAGAAAGGGATTATCTGCTACCCCAATCCTGCCTCTGTGGTATTCAAATTTTCTCTTCACAAGTGCACTCGTCAAGATATATGCATCTTGATCCTCCGTGGGATATACTGCAAAAACATAATGCGCCTTTGAACACAATCTCTAATATGGTGGTACCAGATGTCAATATGCTTGGACCTTTCATGGAATATTGAATTAACCGAGAGTTTTATGCAACTCTGGTTATCATAATGTATCACCGTCGGATCCATCTACTACAATGAAAAGACCCTCTAGTGGAGTTTATAAAGGAAGTTTTTAGTGTTAAATTTTTTTCCAAAATTGTCAAAAAAACATTTGCTACAACATCCGTTTATGGTTACGGAGGTTTTGGCGGAGATTTTAATGGAAATTCAACACAACTAAAAAAAAATGAGCTGCCAGAGGTAATTATGGATGTTTTTTTCATTGGTGTGCTAATTAGGATCTAACACACCAATGCGTACCTGTAATCGGAGCCCTGGGGCAGTTGAAGGAGAATGCATGGGGCCGTTAAGGTATAAAACAACACTGGGTGTAGTGTTGGTGATACAACGCACAGGGCCATTCTAATTGGTCTTGAGATTTGAGCAGTGCCCATAGGTCGTATCAACACGTCGGTGCATAGACTTATAAAAATGCACTGGTGCGCAACATCACACAAATGCACTGAGATTTATAGTTGGTATCGGTATTCATGCGGTACCCATATGTCGTACAAATGCACCGATGCTTATAGACACATAAACGCCCTGGTGCATAGTATCACACAAATTCACCGAGATTTATAATTGGTGTCAGTATTCGTGCGGTGCCTATAGGTCGTACAAATGCACCGGTGTGTATAGACACAAAATGCCTGGTGCATAGTATCACACAAATGCACCGAGATTTATAATTGGAATCGATATTCGTATGGTGCCCATAGGTCGTAAAATGGCACCGGTGCGTATATAGACATAAACGCACCGGCGCGTCGTACCACACAAACGCCTCAATTTTTTTTAACTCTTTTTGGTATTTGTGCGGTACCCATAGGTCTAAAAACACACTTGTGCGCTTAATAATAAAAATGCACCGGTGTAAGAATACACACACCAGTTTTCATTTTGTATTTTTTAGAAACATCGACATGTGACAGTGCAATTATTGTGATTGTTTTAAATTCATTATTCATCAAAAGTCGATACATCTTATAACAATATTCATATTAATTAAATTTTTATTAATGCATTTGAATGCAATGTTTGGATTAATTTGTTATATCATATCATAATTGTTGTGGTTTTTTAAAATTCATTATTCATCAAAAGTCAACACATATATATCCTATAACAATATTCAAATGAATTAAATTTTTACTAGTGCATTTGAAAAAACCAATGGAGAACACAATAGCAACAATAGAGAACACAATAGAAAAAATTAAAACACACACACACACACACAGATATATATATATATATATATATATATATATATATATATATATATATGAATAAGACATTATTTGTTATACAAAATGGGAGAGTTATTGGTATCCCTTTATCTTTCAATTGGGACACTATGCCCATTACATTAAAGAAAATCTCTGATTTCATAAGCATATTTCAAAAAATACAACGCCTTGCTTTGATATCCAAACATAGTGATCATCATTCTTCGCTTGAACTGTTGTCACTGCTAGAGCTACTTCCATGACATGGGTTATTTTCAGGAACATTTTGTTCATGGTGTTGATTGTTTTCTTCTTCTTCACCTTCCATCTACAAACATAAACATAAATTGTGATGAGTGTATATACATTGGTCAAAATAATGAAAATTGAAATATTAAGTAATATACATCAATGTAAATCGAAAATAAATGATGTACCAATGCAACAATTGACACATAAACTATACACATTCTTTCAAAACCATGTAACATACCATCTTTCAAGATTTGATCTATTGGTGCAGTGCCATACTTTTTTTCCTACAAGGTTTATACCCCATAAAAAATCATATATTTAATATAAAATATTTATATTTTCTATTAATTATAGATGGAACTAAGTAAAACAAGATCGATAGATGCTTACAAATTTCACAATTAAGTTCTGATATGCGAACATATACTCACAACCCATATTTAACCCAATTTCAATCAATTCCTTTGATGGTTCTTCTTTGTATGTTAGCACTTGTTTGAAGACATTCAATGATGATTTTTGTAAAACAACTTAGAAAATACAAAAAGGGAATCTAGTTAAGTTGTTATAAGGAAGTAACAATTACTCAAAAACTTAGATATCAATCCTTTTCTTCCTTGTCGTCCTATTTTATATGCTGAAAGGGTTCCATTTTATTTTCTTTTCTGCAAGAAAATACTTGAAAATTAATATTTAATGCTAAATTGTTTATTTATTGTACCTAATGATTGAAAAATTCAATTATTACATATTACATTTGAAGCACATTGTTGTTGAGATGGCTCCTCCCATGATGCAATTTTGTCCATTTCTTTGACCATCTGCTTGTACACCTTTTTGGACATTACTACAGGCATATTTCTGATATCAGCTCGTTCATCTTTTGAGATTTTCATAATCTTCCTAGAAATGTAACATGACAATAAACTATTTAACTTTATATTGATATATGAAAAGTAAGTATAACAAAAGTGATATTTATAAATAATTATAGACAAACATCTAAAGGAATATTAATTTTTCATTCCTTATTTTTTGTTATTGTATGTTTTTGCTATTAAAAGTCTGACATGTCTCATTGACCAATTCTCTAGAAACTCTTCTTGTAGTTTAGATAAAATTTGGTTCTTTGAATCATTGGATTAGTTTTTGTATTGTAAGTGGAAAGAATGTCTATGCATTCGTTCCACTAGATCTCTTAAACTTTTTTAAACATTTTTCCCCCTTTCGTTAACCTCCAACACCACTTCAGATGAGCTAATGAGAAATTCATTCTCATTTGCATGTTCAATTTTTTTATTTTCTTAGAACAACATTCCTTTTCTGAGTTGTTGGTCCCTGTCGAACATTAAACATATGTGAATTGATAGATTGTTTCACACATGATATCTAATAATTTTAATTATATTATTAATGAAAACTAAAAAAAGAAACTCATATTGGATCGATAGTATTTTTTCATTCACCTAATTCATCCTTTTGCAATTTTTGCATCAAGCTTTTACGCTCCTTTGGTCCTAGATCAGAAATAACCTTATCGAGCTTCGCCATTTTGTGACTCTGCATGATACACAATAAACTATACATATTAGTTAAACTTACATATAGTTCAAAAATAATATTTTTTGTAAAGAATTTACAGAGAACTTGCCTTTTTTTCTTTTCTTGATGTGTTATCAGTATTTTTATAACTTGATCTCTTCATAGTAATTTCTTTATCAATATCTAACCTGTACCATATCATTCATTAATATATTTATAAATAAATTATCAAATTTTCAAGTAAAAAAAAAATCTCAGGAAAAGAGTGCGCCATTCATGGTGTACGCACCGACGCTGGTGTGTGGGTGTCTTCCAAACGCATCGCATAAACAGTATAATAGACCGTACGGTGCTCTATGTCAACAAGGAGCACTAGTGCATTACATGTCAATCACCACACCAGTTAACCATGATAAAATAATAAAAATCATCCACTGTTAGTTTTTGTAGCATAAACCGGCGCCATATTTTACATACGGCTCACCAATAAAAACAATTTTTTTATTAATTTTTTATCACATTAATTATGCGGTGCGCTTGTAAAATACAGAGCACCAGTGCGATATGTTACGCCAGGCGCACCGGTAAAAATAAATATGTTTTTTAAAAATTCATGCAGGGGCCCACATGCATTGGGATTTGACTATGCTAATCATCCCGTCGGTTGGATGTCTTAGGTCTATATTTAGCAATACAAACCCTATAAATCTAAATTGAAAAGCCCTAATTCTGAAATCACAAGAAGAGGGAGAAGAAAGGGCAGAAAGAAAAAAAATGTAAGGTTTGTATTTTTTGAAAGTAATTTTTTTTTTCAAAACAGAACGTTTGCGGTGCGCCATAATGAAATAGCGCATTGGCTACATATTCTACAAATGGCGCACTAAGAGAAAATATTTTTTTTTTTCTAATATTTCATCACAGTACTTTTGCGGTGCACTGGGATAATAGAGCACACCGGTTCGCTCAGGTACACAGGGTGCACCAAAAAAACTTTCATTTTTTTTAAATTTTATGCAAAGTCTGACATGGATTGGGATCTGACTATGTAGGTCGTCCCATGGGTTGGATGTCTTAGGCTTATATTTAGAAATAGAAACCATATAAATATAAATTGAAAAGCTTTAATTTTGAAATCATAGAAATAGGGAGAAGAGAGGGCAGAAACAAAAAGAATGTAGGGTTTGTTTCTAAAATAGTTTTTTTTTTTTCGAAACATCACATTTGCGGTGTGCCATAATGAAATAGTGCACTGGTGCCATATGTTACATATGGAAAACTAATAAAAACATATTTTGTTTTTTTTCATTTTTTATCAATGTACTTTTGCAGTGCGCTAGAATAATAGAGTGCACCGGTGCGCTATGTTACGCAGGGTGCACCGACGAAAAAGTCTGTTTTTTTTTTTTTTTTAGATTGACGCAAGGGCCAACATGGATTGGGATCTGACTATGCAATTTGTTCCGTGGATTGGATGTCTTGTGACTATAAAAACCCTATAAATATAAATTGAGAAGACCTAATTCTGAAATCATAGAAAGAGGGAGAAGAAAGGGAAGAAACAAAAAGAATGAAGGGTTTGTTTCTAAAACGGTTCTTTTTTGCGAAACAACATGTTTGCAGTGCGTCATAATGAAATAGTGCACCGGTGCCATATGTTACATATGGCGTATTGATAAATAAATAAATAAATATATATATATATATATATATATATATATATATATATATATATATATATATATATATATATATATATATATATATATATATATATATATATATATATATATATGTCACTGTAATTTTTTGGTGCACTAGCATAACAGAGTGCACCAGTGCGTTATGTTATGCAGGGCGCGCCGATGAAAAAAATCTATTGTTTTTTTTAGATTGATGCAAGGGCCAACATGGATTGGGATCCAATTATGAAAATCATCTCGTGGGTTGGATGTCTCATAGCTATACAAACCCTATAAATCTAAATTGAAAAGCCCTAATTCTAAAATTATAGAAAGAGGGAGAAGAAAGGGCAGAAACAAAAAGAATCTAGGGTTTTTGTTTCTAAAAATGGATTTTTAATTTTTATTTCTTTTTGAAAACTGCAGAAAAGGTAAAAAAACCAATAAAATTTTATTTTGTTATTTTAATTCATTAAAAAACTGCAAAAAAATTAGAAAAAACAATAAACTTTGATTCTTTCTTTTACTGCATAAAAAAACTGCAGAAAAAAAGTAAAAAAAAACAATAAACTTTACTCACATCATTTGAAATTCTACGGTACAAGGTTTGAACCACCAGAGGTTTGGAATTCTGATTGTCTGAATACTTCTGTTCGAATGTATTTCCCTGCTCCACAGTGCTCTCGTGCTTTGTTTTCTTCAAGTATGTATCTTGCAACTCTCTAGCTGAAATGTTCTTCAAAAATAGTGAAATAATGAAAAGTGTTTAGTATTTAAAGAAATGTTTTGTGAAATTAGCTTTTGGAAAATATTTTTCCACCCATTTTTCAATTTACCGCTTTTTTTGCTTAAAGAAAATAGATTTGCACTTTTTTAATTTGTGGTTATTCATTTAGCAGTGTCTCCCTTTTCCCAACCACACCGGTGCGTCGGGTTATAAAACGGCACCGGTGCGGTTATCTATACATTACGCACCGAAATTACATTTAGGTTTGTGCACCAAAATTTATTGTTGTTTTACTAAAATGCAGGGAGAAAATATAATATATTATATGGGATAGACAATTCTTTAAAATCCAGCTTGTTCCATAATATTTCTCAAAGTCCATCGCGGAGTTCTCCCTATCCATCTAGAGACATAATATTTACTTCAGATTTCTTTTATATTTTCACTATCTAATTGAATTTATATTTTTGATCCATGCAGTCAATCGTGCACAAATTAATTAAATTTATAATGTATACAAATTTTCAGGTTCATGCAAATTCAGCATCGAGTTTAGATGCACAAAATATTCAAAAATACTCCAAAATGTCGGAAGTTCTTATCAAGAGCTGCATATCGCAAGGCGCATTTGGTAGATGAAAATGGAGAGCCGCTTCACCCTGCCAATTGTAACAATATTGCATCTTCTAGCCACAATCCCAAGACAATGATTGTAATTATAATTATAATTATTTGGTATATATATTGATTAATATGTAATTATTTCAACATCAAACCAATTTATAATCATGCAATATTGTCAACGTGGTCACTAATTGATATCATATATTTTCTACTAATCATGTTCAAAATTATTATTATTTAATTATTAGGATTCTAGTGATGATGAACGACCTACCTACCATCTATGTTTGTTGCATCCCACGACAATGTCAAATCGAGAGAAGACTAAATTAAGAGAAAAAATCGGAGAGGAACGATACGAAGAATGGTTGAATCAACCACCGATTCAATTCCCGCTACGTCCAAATTCACCAATTAGGAATGACTACAACAATAGTACCTCTTCACAAGCTAGCAATGGAGGCAATCAAATAGAGGTTGGTATGGATTATTACTTAAGGGATACGACTTCAATGGAGACAATGTCGTTAGATGCATTATAAAATGATGATCAACTAGGGGATGATGCTCATATCGCTGACACCTTTTTCAAAAGAATTAAATTTCCTTCCACCACCCCTTTCTTTGAACCTGGAAATCAGTCAAAGTCTACCCAGTTAGGGACAACGATGTTACTGTACAACTTGAAAGAAAATTTTGGCTTGTCGACTGCATGTTTCTCAGAAATTTTGAGGTAAGTTACCATAAACTACTCCCTTATATAAATCTGAAAATCAGTACACTGCAATTAACATTACAAATGGTAAATTTTATGAACGTTAATAATTATATCAACATTAATGTACATTTATTAATATATTTTTCCATGATCACCAACTACATGTTATTCAAAGATAAGGTTCTTCCGAGTGATAATATCTTTCCCAGTAGCTGTGAAGAGGCAAAGAAATTGTTTCAAATGTTGGGTGTTGAGTACATATCATATCATTCATGTCAAAATGGTTGTATTCTATATAGAGGAGAATATGAAGATAAAGAGATTTGTCTGAAATGTGGGCATGACAAGTAAGATAAATAAAAAAGGAAGGGTAAATCACATACTAGTCCTCCTTTTAAGATATTGAGGCACATGCCTATAATCCCAAGGATTAAAAGGTTCTATCATTCCAAAGAATTAGTTATGTTGCAGGGATGGCATGCCTCACATAGAAGTGATTTGGCAGTTATGCGAATCCCAACTAATTCAATAGCCATGAAGCATATAGAGGATACATGGCCTGAAAAATTCAAGGATGAAGTACGAAGTCTACGACTTAGCATAGCCATGGATGGCATCAACCCATATTCCCTCCAGAACAACAACTATTCTGTTTGGCCTATAGTAGTGATCAATAATAATATCCCGCCATGGTTCTCCGTGAAGAATAGACACCTTATATTGGCTCTCATAGTCCCTCGTAGAATACAAGTGAATAATATGGATGTCTACTTACAACCATTGGTAGATAAATTGAATGAATTATGGGATGGGATAAATGCATATGATGTATCAATACCCATCACAACACAGAGGATTTTTACGTTGTATGGAATATGTGCTTACATGACACATGATTATCCAGGCTTAGGAGTTTTCTCTAGTAAATTACATGTTTAATTTATTGATTTTTTTTATATATCTAACAATATTCTTTCACATATTAGTTATTTAATAGGTTGCATTTGTTCTGATCTTCATGATATTCTTTAACGTGTCATGCATATTAATTAATGTATACAAATATAATCTCGCAGATATTGTAAGAAAAGGGTATTTTGGATGTAAATGTTGTGGACCTTCTCTGAAAGCTAGATGGTCCAAGGACCTACAAAAGCTAGTGTATGATTGCTCTAGGGTATTCCTACCAGAAGAAAACCCTTACAGAAGAGAAACCAAAGGCCTCCAATAATGACACTAACTGAATGGCTTAGAGCATATGACAATGAGAAGCAGAAGGACTTCATAGAAATTTTCGATACAAATGGGGAGCCTATGTTCGATGATCCAGATTTCTTCGACACCTATGTTGAGAAATTTACCATTGGGATGAAAAGGAAATCTATCTTTTATGACCTCCCATATTGGAAGAATCTTAATATTTTCCACTTATTATATCCCATGCATATATTTAAAAATGTTTCAACTTCTTTATGGAGGCACATATCATCGAAACAAAGTGACACATTGGTTGTTAGGAAAGATCTTATTACTTCAAAAAATAAAAAGAAACATTGGCCAAGATGATTAGAAAGTACGAGATCAGAGGCAGGCATTGGTCCCTCTAATTCATGGTTTTTAAAAGAAGGTGATGTCCCATGGATTTAAAAAAAAAAAAAAAAAAAAACATTGGCCAAGATGATTAGAAAGTACGGGATCAGAGGCAGGCGTTGGTCCCTCTAATTCATGGTTTTTAAAATAAGGTGATGTCCCATGGATTTAAAAAAAAGATGATATATCTTTGGAAAAGGAAGTTATAATGGATGTGAGGGTGCCAACTTGCTACGGGTCTTCACTACAACACTGCTTCACCATGGATGACCATTTGTCGGGGTTGAAATCGCATGATAATTTGAATCTTCTAAGAGTAATTATAATTTCAAAAGCATGATTTTATTATTTGTTGTATTAATAAATTTTATCCGATGCAGGGATCATAAAACATAACTAATTTTGTATATTATTTCACATGTTTATAACTTTGCAGTGTCATTATGCCTTGTTCCTGTGTGGGTGTGTGAAACATGAATTCCATTGAGACCTAGGATGTTCCATATCTAAATTATCTCCATTTTTACGTTGGATCATGTCAAAGGAGATTCATGTGGCTAGCATTCCATAGTTGCGTCAAGAGATAGTTGAGATTGTTTCGATGTTTGAGAAGGAACTGCTGACGATTTTCATGGGCTTACAGGTTCATCTTCTAATCCATCTAGTAGATGAGGTTGAATTATTTGGGGTTTTTTCTTGTCATTGGATGCTCTTCTTAGAGAGGTACATGAAGAAATTGAAATTTTTTGTTCAACAAAGGGAAAAACCTTAGGGGTCTATGGCAGAGGGTTACATATCGTATGAGTCTTTGTATTATGCCAGTGAGTACATCAAGCAGATTGACAATAGACCAGGTGTGGTGATTTGGGATGAATAAATGGATGAAGACAAAAGACAAGGAGAGTTGCTCCAAACGAGTGGAAAAAAATGCTTGATAAAGAGTAAGCAACTTATAATTTTTCAAATTTACAAAAAAGTAATTAATATTCATGTTGAACTTCGATATAATGTATATTTTGATCTCTAAGTACTATATAACATTTGTTTGATTTCATGAGCGAATGCAGAAATTGAAGCAATCAATAATTTGTTCTTTACAATTCTGAAGAGACACAACCATGGGTGGCATTGTACGAACAAAAAAGGATGAAATGGGATAGTGACAAGAAAGAATTCAAACGGTTGAATGGTAGAAGTGTGCCTTATCCCGATCATTTAAAAGAAAATATGCCAAAAATATGCCCCAACAGTTGGGTTGCTGACCAAGTCAGAGAGAAATACGCTGCTACAGGTTGTTACCCGCGTGCTGAAGAGGATGCGCTAAACATAGGGATTGGGTGTAGCAACTCGGTAATAATATTTTGAAGTTATATGTAAATTTGAAACTTATATTAAGACATCTAAATTTCATATTTTAACTATTGGATTATTATTTATAAGGCACATGACACTATGATTTTTTTAAATTTTTTTATAATAGGTGCATTCTTTACCATCTATGTGGGCATATGGACACCATTTTCACACAGAAAATGTCGATGCTGGAAACATCACACAAGACTATGGAGTGGAAGTCGAGTTCGATCAATCTAGCTGCTCTACCCACCACGATCAAAACCTAGTACAAAGGATGTTAGGTTACGTCAGAAAGATATAAGATATCATTGAAGTGGATTTTTCTTCTTTCCAATGTGTTATTTTTAGGTGCAAGTGGTGGGACACCTTTGATCGGAGTAATGTAAAGGAATATCGCGATAATAGGCTGATATGTATCAACTCTAGAAAGACATGGGAGGAAGCTAAGGAGCCCTATGTTTTCCCTAAACACTGCAACCACGTTTTTTTTAACCATATGTGTTGGATAGAGATTTTTGCTTCATATTGACACATGAACCTAGATAAAAACATATTTTTGAGAGCAAAAGTGTTACCATGCCATGCGAGCTAGAAGATAATGAGGGTGATCATGAGAATTGAGAGTGATATGGTACATGTGTTATTTCATCAATATTTATACTTTTTAAGATGGAATTTTCGAAATATTAATATAATATGTATTTTGAATTATTTGGTAATTTGCATTGTGTTAATGTTAAAATCAATAATTCACTTGATAATTTGCAATTATGTTGATCTCAAAAACAATAGCATACTGTATAAATTAATTAATTTTTTTGTATATAATATCAGAAGAAAATAATGATAATTCTAATGTACAAAAATTTATTTGCATTATTTTCTAAACATTATTATGTTACAATAAATCATATTATTCTAGATTTATTATTTTACAATTATTTAAAATTTACAAATTTTAATATATTAATTTCACATTAATACAATTAAAATTTTACAAAAATTTAACATACAATTACAACTATAATTAGAATTAGAATTACAATTACAATTACAATTACATTTTTACAAATTTACATATATACCATTACAATTACAATTTTAGAATTTTAAATACAATTAGAATTACGAATATTACAATTTTACAAATCATGATCATTTAGTATTAAATTAATTAATAAAAATCACGTTCATGATAACCATCGTACAAGCATCATATTTGACTAAAAAAACACATTCAAAATTGCTAGTTGTATCATCGTGATCATGATCATCTAACAAAACACAATTAACATTGTATGTTAACATCATCACAACAAAAAAATCAAATATACATCTCATGTCAAATAACTCATGGTATCACATACACATCTATCTGCAAGCTACACATTAAATCAACATATCTAACGTGACCTAACAACTTACACATCATGATGATCACCAACATGTAAATTAATTACAACTCCAACATGAACATAAAATATATGGACCATATATATATATATATATTTGAATAATTCTAAAAATATACAACTATAATATAAATGTCATGGATCAGCTCGTGGTAGTACAACATCAATATCAGTACTAGTCGAGGCTTGCTCATGAGTCAATGGTGCCTGCTCATGATCATGAGTACTGATGGGTGTTGCAGGCTGCTCACTGGATGTGGCCGATGGTCCGGCCTCATCTCCATGATGACTGCTGCTAGATGCTAGTGGAGGCCCATGCTCATCTCATGCGGCGCGAGGTGAACGATCATGAGATGATGGTATGTTGCGCCTCACAGACTATCCATCACGTACTGTGGCTCAATCGTAATGTGAAACAATCCTCGTCAGTCGCGTAAAATTTGTCGTAAATCCTATGACATGTCACATCAGGTTGCACATGTCATGCGACATGGCTCTCCACATCTGTAATAGCCTATCATCGGCCCTTATGTCTCTGTAATGAGAAAATATGATGCCCGCCTCAACGATCAATGCAATGAGTTGGTCGCCCAACTCCATCCTGTATCTAGAATCGTTAAGTCGACTGTGCACTGGCGGACCAACAAGAACAGGTCTCTCTGCACTAGCCTCCTCATGTTCCTCAGCATTTGGCATGCCCTCATCGTCATCAAGATCCACAACTGGATCATGTGGTGGTGGTGGCATCTCCTCACCATCAAAAGAGCCAATGCCTACAAAATATATACAAGTACACAACAATAATTAGACAATTTAATTACACAATCTAATAAAAACAAGTTAAAGAACATGTTAGAATAAATTTAAATAAAACAATAATATTACCTATATCATCTGGCTACTCATTAGCTATGAAGAGGATGTTGGCCCACCCTCACCAATCCAACCCCACATAGGGAGAGGGGACCACAATGAAGGGATTCTCATCAATACTGGCTAGCAACTCTAATACATCATCTGATATCCTCACTGGAAACAGAGTCTCCTCCCTCTTGGGCATCATCTGCCCCCACATGTGCATATGTGCCTCATTAATCGGCCTACGAGGCTGCCAAAGAAAACTAGGCCGCATCTCTGGAAGCCTCTCAAAAAATAAACAAGAAATCTCTGAAGTAAAAGGGAGGTTGACCCTTCCTTTTTGCATGAGCATGACATTTATCTAATGTTCTACAGAACTGCCGCAAAAAAATGGCAGACCACCTGACAAGTCGTGGTTGTTGTACTAAATAATCAACATAATATAAAATATAGCAACTAATGCGTTGTGCGTCACTGGTGTTGTGTGAAATGGTCGAAATGTTAAGTGAGAGACACTGGACCTCCTCATGAACAAATCCACCAATACAGAACTTCCCTCTAGTGACTCGAAAATTTGCAGGAGATACTAAATTTTCTCCACTATATCTCTAAGAGTAAACTAACTAACTCCCTGCTACACAACCAACTGGAACCTTGGGGAACGAGGGAAAATCCATCCCTCTCCTTGATAGCCCTGTAATAAAATATATATTCTCCTTAGTGGGGTTGTACAACTGGTTGATACCAACCTGGAAATTCTATTGCTGGGAATTCCACCTTCGGATAAGATGTCTCAAAAAAAACTATGGTAGTTTAGGGAAGTAGCCTCGTCATAGAACTTGAGGAGGCCTACCTGCCTTAGGAGTCCCTATGTCACTGCTATAATAGGGCGAGGGTATGCATCTCTCTCCCTCTCTCATGCCTCTCATAAGCGAACCATGTTATATTGTTCTGAGTGTTGTTGTTGTTGTTTCCCCTCTTCTCTCCTTTCACGTATCTAAAAGATTGGCATATTAAACACAATTTTTTTATTAAATGAGACATGTATTTAGAAATATACGTATATAAATATTTTTTAAAAAATAAATAAAACAATATTTAATGCACCAAAAATAGTCACACACCAGTCCCGGTGCGTCTTTCAACAGAGCGCATAGGGAACGGTGAACCCAATGGTATTCAGTGCACCAGGGACGGTGCTCCAGAATTTTTTTTTTGCGCATCGTTGACTACGTGCTGTGTTAGTAGGGAGGTGCGCTGACTACACTATATGCCCCGGGGCATATAGCTAAGTCAGCACACTGCCCTCCTGCCACCATACATAGTCGTCAGTGCGGTATTTTAAAAGGCTGCACCATTGACGCATGCCAAATACGGTAAGTCGTGCACTAACAAAAATAGCCATCTCGGGGAAGTTATATCTATCAACGCACCGCATCACCACTATTCAACTAGGTCAACGGTGCGACTAGGAAACTGATCGCAGTGCTCTTTTAAAAAAAAATTAAAATAACATGGTGCGCATTTGGTACCACCCCGGAACCGGTGTGGATACCCTTAGCACCAGTTTACCAGCCCAAACTGTTGACAATTTCGAATTACAGTATGCAGTGCGCTGATAACATTACCCACCCCGAGGCAGATAGTTCCTCAACACACCAAGTTCTCGTGATCCCACATTCTCAACGGTGTGGCCTGGTAAAAGATTGCACCGTAATTTTTTAAAAAATTAAAATAACACGGTGTGCCTAGCGGTACCACCCCAGAATTGTTGCGGATACCATTAGCACCGGTTGCGGTGCGGCCTGGAAATTTATAGGCAGCACCTCAGACAGGTGTGAGCTAAATAACTCTAGCGCATCACACAATAATTTTTTTTTTTTAAATGGTTAATTTGAAGGTTTTTTAAAATTATAATCCGCTAAAAGGCTTAATTATGGAAAAACAAGAAAAATGTCTGTACATTTAACCGTCGAGGAGGCATATTGGCTGTAGCATTTGCAAAAGAAACTTTTTTCACTGTTTCACAAAATCCAAGCTGGAGATTGGTGAGTAATGCACAGCAGTAATGCATGCAATGAGTACAATGGGAGCACTGATGTCAGGGTGGCTCAAGCAAGGATAACTTGCACCGATGCTTGAGGGCTCTGTAGCACTGAAAAAAGTAAAAAATGTGGTTTTTTTGGCCGTATTTTTATTTTTTTAACCCTCTTTAGGTGCGCGGGGTTTTTATTGGTGTATTGGTGTGTTTTCTCTATCACGCCCCAGGCGGTTTCTGTTTTCATGCGATTTTATGATGCACCAGTGCGGCATAGTTGTAACGCACCGATGCTCTATAGTAATATGATGCACCGAGAACGGTGTCCAGTGAGCCAATGTTCAGTGTGGTTTTTTGGTCGTAATTTTTTTTTTATATAACCCTGTTCCGGTGCGCGGGGTTTATGGGCTCCCCAGTGCATTGTCGTCATTCTGCCCTAGGCGATATCAGTTTTCACATGCTTTTTATGAGGCATCAATGCTGACTATTTTTCACACACCGGCGCGGTGCCTTAATATAAGGCACCCAGCGGGTGTGTATGGAGCGCACGGTTTCCGGTGTGCCAATGTTTTGTGCGGTTTTTTTGGCCATAATTTTTTTTATTTAACCCTCTGCCAGTGCGCAGGGTTTATGGGCACCCCGGTGAATTTTCTTTATTCCACACTAGGCGGTTTCTATTTTCGCGCATGTTTTCTGAAGAGTTGTAAGGCACTGGTGCTCTACAGTAATATGACACACTGGGTAGATGTGTTAGGAGCACAAGGTGTCTGGTGCGCCTATTTTTTGTGCAGTTTTTTGGTCGTAATTTTTTATTTATTTAACCCTCTGCCGGTGTGCAGGGATTTTAGGGCAGCCCGGCGCGTTGGTGACCCGGTGCGTTTAAGGGCGACCCGGGCGATTTTGGTTTTTGTGCACTTTTTATGAGGCACCGGTGTGGAAGTTATGTAATGTACTAGTGCGCTATAGAAATACAACGCTTCAGGTGGTTGTGTACAAAGTGCACAGTGTTTTCATGTGCAAATGATTTAACCACACTGGTGCTTTCGCATGTTGAACGCCCCGGTGCGTTTTACGATGATAAGAGCACCGAACGAAATATGTCTGCAAAAACCTCCGCCTGCCAACCTCATCTAGGAACCTCGACTAGAAACGGATGTCTAGGGTATTTTTATAAGAGGTTCCTCAAAAACATTCTCTAGAGGGTCTTTTCATTGTAGTGATCTGATGACCGAACAAACCAACAAGCATATTCCTCATCCAAATGGCCTCACATGTAGCCTAACTAGCTTCCGTGTACTCTGCCTCTGCTCAAATAAGTGTAACTGATCTATGCTTCCTGTTGTAGCAAGAAACTGTTTTTGATCCTATGATGAAGATGCCCCCTAATGTTTTCTTCCTGTATGGTGGACTACCTAACCAATCTGCATCGGTGAAGACTTGAAGCTTCAATCCCTTTTTCCTTCTGTACCATAATCCATACTCTGCAGTTCCCCTAAGATATCTCAACATATGCTTCCCCACCTTCTAAAAGAGCTTGGTAGGCTTAACTATAGCTTGAATAAGCTGGTTATCTGTGTAGCATATGTTTGGTTATGTGTTCACCAAATACATAACTGAGCCCACAAGTTGTCTATAAATAGTAGCATCCACTACATCACCTGAAGTAGCATCCTCCTTCTTCCAGTTGCTTGCAAGAGGAGTCTCCATGGTTTTTCTTCCCTCCATGTGGAACTTCCTCAGAATCTCCTTGGCATACTTTCCCTGAGATACAAATAGATCCCCATCTCTTCGCCATATTTCCAAGCCCAAGAAATAATGTAAGATCACCATTTCCTTCATCTCAAACTCTCTTGCAAGATCCTTTTTGCAAGAAGTTATGAGCTGCTTATCACTATCAGTATAAGATCATATACATAAAATAAAATAATCAAAATCTTACCATCAACCACAATGTGATATAGGTTCGCATATTCTTCACTCTTTGTGAAGCCCAACCCAGTGAAATAGAGGTCGATCATGGTTTACCAAGAACGAGGTGTTTGCTTCAGCCCATACAATGCTCTCTTGATTCTGCACACATCCAAATCCCTGCCAAAGGTCTCAAAACCTTATGTTTTCTCAATGTTCACTTATTCCTCAATAACTCCATTGAGAAAGGTTGTCTTTACATCCATACGATGTATCTGCCATTCGATTTGCGCTGAGAGTGCAAGCATAGATCTAGTCCATGAGTACCTTGCAACCGGTGAAAAATTATCCTCATAGTAAATCCCCTCTACCTGTGAGAATCCATGGGCCACAAATCTAGCTTTGTACTTCTCCTCACTCCAATATTCTACTTTCTTCACCTTGTAGATCCACTGGATCCACCCACTGACTTCCCCACTAGTTTTAGGACCACTTCCCATGCATTTTTTCTAATAATGGATTCATACTCCTCAGCCATGGCATCAACCCAAGTTGGCTGTTGCACTGCTTCCTCAAAAGAGGATGGTTATGTCACAATGCACTCACTCATAAGAGCCATGTATCCAGTGTACCTGTCTGAGGACCTTCTCTGCCTGTGTTGTGATGTAGGTGCTCCTACATGCTCTGTCGCATCTAGCATCAATCTTTCAACCTCTCTGGTGCGCTTTCTACCATTTCTGTTGGATGGATTTGCATGATTGTTTTTTACCACTCCATGATCCTTTTTTTTGTGGATGATCCACATCCTGAGGTTCATCTTTTGGAGCTAAGAGTTCCTCATATGCATGCAAGTCAAGCTCCCTATCAAGGGACAATCACATTAATTTCTCCTCATCAACTCTAACATCTCTTGTGACAACTCTAATCCTGTTAGCTCGAAAATACACACGATAGTTCCGGGGAATATCTGTGTACCCCAAAAATATCCCAACCTCTGTTGTTGGTCCTAGATTCTTCCTGGCATATTTGGTCACATGTAATAGAAAGTTAAGCCAACAATTTTCAAATATGAATAATCTATTTTCTTACCTGAAAAAGCCTCCTCTAGTGTACTCATGCCAATTATCTGATGAGGACTGCGGTTCTGCACAAATACCGTTGTGTTGCATGCCTCTTCCCACATATTCTATGGTAGTACCTAATCATCTAACGTAGCTCATGTTTCTCCTACAATTTATTCCTTATTTCTTTCTTAAACCCCGTTCTGTTGTGGGTTATGAGGTGTAATCAATTCTCTTCAAATTCCTTCTTTACAACAAAATGTCTTGAATTCATCAGATATATACTCACCGCCATTTTTTCCCATTACAACCTTCACCTTCTTCCCTGTATCTTTCTCTACCAGTGCTTTGAACTCACAAAACTTGGTGAACAATTGATCTTTCTTCTGCAGAAGGAATATCAAACACTTTCACGAAAAATCATAAAAAAAATCACATAATATTTGTTCTTTGTTGTGGAAGGTGTAGAGAATGGTCCAAACATGTCTAAGAGAAATCTCTGAAGGATTTTTGCTACACGGTTCTCCTTCTCGTGAAAGGTAGACTTAGTATATTTCTCCATGGTACATCCCTTACATGTGTCTATCTGCGGAAGAGTACCCTTTGGAATACTTGTATAAATCTACTGCATGATCCTCAAAGCACTGTGGTGTAGATGGAAAAATCTCCTTTGCCATAACTCACCTGTATCCCAGCTCGCCACCTTTCATGCTTTACTGATCAATGTTGTGTAGCCATGTACAAGTTCTTCACACGAACCCCAATCATATTTACCTTTGTTATGGTTTTGTGATGAAGCAATTCCTTTCCTTCATTGAAAACCACATTATATCCAAGATCCTCCAACATAGCAACTGAAACTAAATTATTTTTCAAGCCTGGTACATGCATGACATATTTTAATAATAAAGTTTTATCTCACTGTCTCTGGAAGGTAACTGTACCAATCCCGATAGCGCTATACCTCCCATCATCACCCATCTCGATGTGCATATGAATATCCTTCTCTTCCAAGCTACTAAGGAGTTCCTTGTTTCCTCATGTTGAACTATGCTCCACTATCTAGGTACCACATAGATCCCATCATAGTGACTCCATGCATGTGATGAGAGAGAAGTCCAGCTCAAGCTATGAGGCCAAATCTTCACCCACTGTAGCTCCTGCAACCTTTCTATTGTTCTCTTCTTTTCGATTTTTCTGATCTTGTCCTTGAGTGCCAATTTTATGTGGTCACGATTTCTTTCAAACAGATCTGTCAAGCTCTTCTAAATAAGATATGGAGTTTCCTTTCAATGGAGACTCGATACAATATGATCTCGAACTCCGTCTACCAAGATCCTCCTAACCTTTGCTACCTTCTCCTGCCATGGATCATGTAGTTGGGCATATGCTACTGTGGGCTTCGGAATATCATTATCTATGAATTCCTTCAACCCATTGTCCTCCAAAACTGCCTCCTTCCTCTCCTTCCATGCAATATAATTCGAACTACCCTTAAAGGCATATTCGAGTCTCAAGCCATTGAAAGACATCTTGATCCACTTATAGCTCCAAAGAATGTACCTACAAATTTGAATATTATTCAACAAAAAATCAATTTATTCTCCCCTATTGTGATTCATGGTGCCATGATACCATGTAGAAAATCTCTAACATGACTATAAT
Source organism: Pinus albicaulis (assembly GCA_034641835.2). Lineage (NCBI taxonomy): Eukaryota > Viridiplantae > Streptophyta > Pinopsida > Pinales > Pinaceae > Pinus > Pinus albicaulis. Next base: position 535,697,074 of record CM076584.1, read on the forward strand.
ACTATGTATAAATTATATGAATGGAATCAGTCTAATCATGCAATGTACTAAATCAAGATAATGAGTCCTTCTACAAAATCTGTGGAATATAAATCATCATCGCTCAATCACATGCAAGTAAGAGAAAGAAGTAAATCAATACACAACACCAGATTTTCCCAGGGAAAGAAACTACTCAAAAACCCTCCATATTTATTCTATAATCAACCAAGGAATCATGAAACAATACAATGTATTAGTGATCACCACAACCTCATATACTCTACCAATTCCTTCTCACTGATCTAGGAAAAAATTGGACAAACACATAGCCAATTATTACCCTACCCTGCTTACGCAATCCCTCGAGAATTAAACCCATATTAAATAATAAATTTAGCCTTCCTTGATTGCGCTATTCATCATGGGCTTCCCATGGTTTTATAACTACACCTGCGCAGTTTTCCTAAAATACAACTAATAGTCTACTATCCTTGAACCTTTGTCTCAACTGGGTATCCACCAGAATTAGCATGCATGAAGCTATAAATAGTGAATCATCAGTTACTTGATAGATCACTGCTGATGAATTAAATATATTTTAATTCACTTGATCTTCCACTAGCTCATCAAACAGTTAGAACTAGTTAAACTGATTTTAAATCAATTATTGAAAGTTAACTAATCCCACCAACACTACACTACTACTACAACTGCAATAGAACCCTGTTTATAAAATAATCACTCCACATGCCAACAATTTATACCCTCAACTCGAAATTATTGAGCTAACTAAGTCTATCACACTTAGTTAACTATTACAAGTTGTTATGAGATAAGATTACAATTAATTTTCCAATTTATTTGATAAATTGGTTTCACACTAATGTATCGCTAGGACCCATCACTATGTGACCTATGATCCCACACTAGTGTTTGTGTTGTATTTTCTTCTTGAATTTTAACAAAAAATATATTCCAGGGAGGGAGACAATAACCCACACAAATCACGAGCCTCTTCAATTTATGCAGACATAGCGGAAGTTACAAAATGAGTGCCATTAGAAATGGTCCATAGATCTACAAAAATTGAGTTTGAACATTAAATACAAGAAGGATAGGACCAAAATTGTCGTATATTTCCTCAATCATCCCCTATTTGTAGCACTGGGCACTATTCTCAACTCTTTAGCACATAAACACTATGGATGGCCGAAAATACAAAATAGGGATTGAGACTTCGCTTCCACATACTAGATGTTAACAACATGAAAACGAGTTCCATAATTCCACTTCCAGGACTCATTATTGTGCTACCTGGGACACCTTTATGTTCCTTCAAGAAAGCATGTCAATTTGATCTAGTACAAAAATTACGATCAGGTACTAGGGAACTTTGGTGTGGAGAAGATATTGGTATTACTGTAGAACTATTTTTATTCGCCAAAACTTCAACATAATGTTTTCAACTATATCGGGTCTTGCATCACATGCACTATTTCCAAAACAACCATTTAGAGGAAAGACATATACATGCCTCTGGCTACTCCTAACCGGCCTTGTGAATTCATCTCAATGGAAATTATGTCTGAGCTTCCTTCTACCAAGAATGGTAATCACTCTGTGTTTTTGGTTGTTGATATATTTTCTAATATGGTCATCATTTCTACCTTCAAAAATATTATCAAAATAGAAGCCACTACCAAGCTCTTCTTCGAATGTGCATGGGTGTATTTTGGGATTCTGTAGACCATCATATGCTATTGAAATATTATGTTCCTAAGTGCATTATGGTCAATCCTATGATCAATGTTTGACACCAAACCCACCAAATGAACTTCCTTCCACCCCTGACTAATGGCCAAGCAAAGTTCATCTTTGAGATGATCATGCACATTTTTCACATGTGAAAATAAAAGCATCCATGCACATGGTATGGAAATCTCCCTTATCTTCATCATACCTACAAAAAATCTCTCCACAACATAGTTTGTCACAACCCCTTTCAGGTGGGTCTGGGATTTCAGCCATTAGGTCCCATTGATGTCACACTACCCCTTGCAACTACCAGGGGGAATATGTATATGTTCAATCGAAAGCTGAAAAGGCTACCAAGTTTATTTAAAAAAAAAAATGATGCATATACTAACAAGTTCATAATATATTTTATAAAACCAACACTAAGTATGAAAAAAAACATGATTAACACCATGTTCCACATAAGTTTCAAGTGGGAGACAAGGTTTGGTTTCATCTACAGAAAGAACACCTTGCTAGGGCCCATCAAAATATTCGTCCATTTTGGTATGGAAATTACACCATCACCAAGGCTCTGGCCGAAAATAATTTTGAGCTAAGTATCCCCCCATTCCTTAACATGCCCATAATGTTCAATGTGGACTACCTTCAACTATACTTTCCACCATTATTAGGTGCATCATAAATCGTAGAGTAGTTAACATCGAAAGAGCTCAACCTATATTGGATTAAACAAAAAAACAATTAATCATATACTGGACGCACAAATTAAGATCACTCATCAACAAATGGTCCCAAATTATTAGTTTTTTATAGCATGCCAACTCCTACACCAAAAAAATAACTCACCAATCATGAATTTCAGTAGAAGTTCGTCCATCTCATGGTGGAACTAAATAATGGAGACCATTGTTTCCTAAGGTGAGAGCACTGAACCAAGAAAATATCAATGTGATATATGTGGATATTGGTTTTCACCCACCTATTCCCCTTGGTCACAACACAATTTTCCTATTTTCGTAGTTTTTAGGTCTTAAGATTCTGAAGTTGTTTTGAGGCCCTAAACGATATTTATTTTGGAAAATTGACCAATGATAGTCAGATAATTCGTCAATAGTTGAAAATTTTACTCCTCATATACACCTTTCTAATGGGTTATTGTGAGTGCAAAATTGACATTATATGCTAAATTTATGACCCAAGGAACTTGACGTTCCAACTTACCCCATTCGGACCCATAACCCATTGCCTCTTCATCTCCTACGGTTATGTTTTTGGATGTTTATGGTTTATCATTATTTCTACATCATAATTATTCTCTAAGATTCATTGTAACATACTTTAGGAAGGCACATAGTTGTGAGATATTTTATCCGAAGTAAGCTACCACCATTCAAGCTAATTTTCTTTCATTTAACATGTATACAGTTTAACATTTTCCAATTATTAATCGAAGTCAATTTTCACTATATCTCTATTTTTTGGGTATAAATTTGTATTTCTTTTTTTTCGCGTCATAAAGTCAGATCAAATTATGTGGAAATAACTTTATTATGAGTTAAAGTATTGGGTATAGGTGTAGAGAAAGCCATTGTGGTTATAGGTTATTCGGTAGAGTTGTTAGAATGACTTGAGTTTGCAAGAGAGAGATAGTTGTACAATATGAAGAAGAGAAAGTGAAAGAAATTTTAATAAATTCATAATCATAAAATAAAATAAGAAGTTTAATATGGTGTGCATATATGGCATGGAGATGTTCTTTTCATTCACACAAGGAGACTAATATAGTACCATCATTGAAAAAAATACAACAATCAATCCCAAGGAGTATGGAAATTGATAAAACTATCTATGGTTATGATTTCACAAAATTGTTATTGGAAATTGTAAGGAGTCATTTTCCAATGATAGGATCTAAGGATTAAATTGATACATTAAACATTGATAATTATGAGTTTAAGAAACCCATAAATTCTAGATGGTGAAGAAAGCATGGTTATCAAAGGGAAATATTAGAGAGAGAAGGAGAGGAAGTTCTTGCAAAAAAAATTTGAATAGAAAATATGGTATATTTTATTCCTTTATGGTCGTCATGTAAATTTCACGGCCTTTGGCTTGGAAGAGAGAGAGAGAGAGAGAGAGAGAGAGAGAGAATTTTTTCATGAGCCATGCACCTTGAAAGAGATAAGAAGTCGATGAATGTGATTGACTTGGAGGGTCGAACCTCCTTTTCCAATTAATATGATACAAAAGAACATTAAATGGTCCTAAGAGAAAGTATTTTTGGGGTATACCATGCATATAGGAGACAAAGGGTACAATTATATTGAAAGGAAATATTGAAAGGTTTTGGTATACATAACAATATAGAAATTAAAATGCAATATCTCACTATAAATGGCTTATTAAGGGGTTTTAGGGTTGAAATTTGTCTTTTCTAAGGTTTAATATGCCCCTCCATTTCAAATAAGCATTGTCCAAAAATTTAGTTACCTATGGGTGTCTTTGCATGAATAGATATTCTTTGTGTATTGCCTCTTCTACTAATAGATTCTTTGATTTGATGAGGTGATTAGTAATTCCAAAATTTCTCAATTTCTTAATCCTCGTTTCAAGAATTTTTTCTATTTATAGTATGATTTTACCTTCTTCATTAACCTCTGCTAAAATACTTTAGACTCAGATATTGTAACCAATTACCTTGTTTAGGTAAGAAACATGGAGGTCTGGATGAATACATGAAGATGGATGAAACTTGAAATTGTAATTAATACTTTGAATACTTTGCAACATCTTATAGGGGTCATAAATCCTTGGCATTAACATGTTTGGAAATACATGCCATGAACCATCCTTTTTTGTAACCATCAACATTAGTGAAGATAAATCATGTTAGCTAGTTTCAATGATGTCATCCTCTAACCTTTCTTGACTCAAGCTCTCAATTTAACTCTTATGTCCATATGGATACTTGTAAGGCCTAATTTTAGGTGGTACACTTCCAAGTTGCAAATTAATAGTATGGTCATGATATTGAGGAGGTGAAAGGCCTCTATGAATTTCTGGAAATACCTTGGAAATATTTTTTACAACTCTTTTGAGATGAAAAGAAGTACAAAATATAGTTTTTTCTACATCTAATGAGCAAAATTATGCAATGGCACCATGGTGTCCCTTTTTAGTACTTTTTTCATGCTATTAGATCTTATCACTTTACACGGTTTCCCTTGGATACCTTTAAGATCTATTTCCTTTTATTTTGAGGAAAATCTCATGAAAAGATGTTGACAATTGAGGCCATTGTTCCCAATGATTTTAACCATTATGCCCATAATAAAAAATTAAAACCAACTATTTGGATTGCAATAACTGGATCATCTAATAAATATTCCCCCAATTTTAGCTTAATACTATGGTGCTTCCTTGAACAATTTATTTGCAATCATTACTTAAAATTTAGACACTGAAATAAAGAAAAAATTGACAGGATTTTCCTATTTTTAATTGATGAAGTTATGGGCACTAGTAGAATCAATAAACACTAATAAAATTTCATTTTTTATATATCCCTCCATATTGAGGCTTTTTCAAGTACTAATGCCAACCAATGCATGAAAATATATTTTTGGATTAGTCTCTTAGAGCTCTAGCTCTCATGACAATTACAATTCATGATATTCTTCCTCTTCATAAACTATGTATAATAATTTCTTATCATCAAATTTATTCCCCTTATTATACTTTATTTCACAATTTAAGCATAGACCTTTTGTCCTTCATTCATCCATTTCGTTAAGGTAAAACCCTTGTCAGTTGGGTGAGCTTAGGAGGAGGTGGCACAATGTTCTCTATAACTGTTAGTGAGCACTCTTCTATTAGCCATATTTTCACTTTCAACTTTCCTTTCGAGACTAAAATAATTCTCTATGTATTTAGGTTCAAATATATGCACCTCGTGTTGGATTCTTTCCATTAAAGTTCTCACAAATAAGTCTAACAAATTATCCTTTGAAATTTTCTTCACCTAGCGACTAAACGTTTGGAGTTATTAAATGAATTCTATAAGTATATATTTTTACAAAATATTTACCAATTAACTAAATAATTTATTACCCTTAATATCCCCACAGTGCGCTATCGATTCCTCCATAAAAATGGACCAAGATACAATAAAGTCCTATACTATTTTACCAATCCATTGGTACCATACAAATTGGTTTTATCCTAAATACAATGATACAATATTTCTTTTTTTAAGGCTATCACTTGGTCTAGATAATATTATTTATTTATTTGTACTTATCATGTTATAGGATTTTTACCATCAAGATTAATGGTATTGATCTTGACAATGAAGTAGTTCCTTGGCACTGCATTGAATCACCAATTACGTGGACTTTGAGGATATGAAAATTCGTTATTCGGGGATTTAATATGGGTTCTCTCCAATTGAATTAAAATACTACCCCTATGTGATTGATTCCTATTGTAATTATTCTCCTCCTTTTCATAGATTTAATTGGATCTCTATATATTTTCCTGGAAGCCTCTTCAAGGTAACAATTTCTATGGACTTAATGGATTTTTGTATTTCTTATTTATTTTCATCCACCTTCTTTGGTTTTATATTTTATTTCATTTTTCAATCACTCTTACAAATGTCATAAATATAGTTGTTTCAATATATTACCATTCATTACATGTAGTTGGATTTGTAATTTGGTTAGCCTATATTCTAAATCTTCACTTTCTTTAAATGTCATGCTTGAGTTTTTATGAGAAATATGAGTAGAATTTCTTGTAGAATCATTTAAAATATCAGAAAATAATAATAGTTCTCTTTATCACAAATTTTAAATAACCTTAAAATGAATGTTTCAATCAAAAGTTAATCCACTCGTAAGTTACGCACCTTAAAACCCTAATTAGTTGATTATCCCGATGGCTAATGTTTTAATTGATATACCTTTGAAATTTGAGCCCTTCTAAGTCTAAAATTTGTATATAGTACTTTAATATGTCTTCTTTTCTCTTCTACAATTTTGATCACAATTTTATATGCCAAATGAAATGCATGATAAATTTCTTAAGGACTGCTAATTTTTGGCCTCTTCCCAAGAGTGAATTTGTACAATATGACTCATTTTAAAAACTTTAGAGATTATTTTGAAAATTTTCACGAAGTTAATAAAATATGTCCAAATTCCTAAGACTTTCGGTCTCAACTCCTCTAATAAAAAGCTACAATGAACCTACCAATTTGATTGACTTAAAAATGGATTTCAAGACAAGTCATAAATCCTATCTTCCATATGGTATATCAAAAACATTATAGTGAACCGAAATATAATATTTTTACCACTTATAACCTGAAGCCTCTCCTAAATATCCTCACAAATTCATGGTTCAAAGTTTACCAAAAATAAAATGACAGTGAAAATTCCAAGATGACTCATTTAACACTGAATTTAGAAACAATCAAAAGCCAAAAATTCCATAGGATATATTTATGAAGGTATAGAGATGACTCTTCCCAAAAAAAAATTCCACTATATGAATCTTCCCAAAAAAAAAATTAGTGAAAATTTGAAGATGACTTGTTTGAAACTAAATTTAGGAATAGTACAAACATTAACTTCCATAGATATATATACAAAATTATAACAAATAAAAACATGAAAATTTGACCACAGGTACTTCAATAATTGTCCTCACTATCCTCTAAATTTCACTAACTTAAGATTCCTACAAAATAAAAACTATAGTGAAAATGTCACGAAGTCTTCACTAATGGAGGAAAAACCATAAGATCATAATTATAACACCAATTTTTATGAATCATGAATCTTAAAAATGATAATAAGAAAATGAATAAAATCCACTTAGATGATCAAACCTTCTTTTATAATGAATAAAATATAACATGATATATGATGATCCTAAGGGTAGGTCTCCTTCGTGTGTGTCTTTGTGTGTGCGTGTGTACACACACACACACACACACACACACACACATACATATAGAAGAAAAAGGATACATTTATAATGAAATATTCTAACCTACATAACAATAAAATGATATAAATGTAATAACGTAGTAGATAGATCCTAATTATGTGTTTTAGAGTTAATATGGGTCTTTTCTAATGCTTAATATATTTCTCTTATGCAAGAGAGTAGAATAAATTAAATATCAATGTCCTATGTATTTAAACATGATGGTCTCTATTGGCCAAGAGCCATGTTAATGAATGAAATTGTTGTGGACGTGTTGTGCTATACAAAAACCCCCATTTATTTTTACTAAATGGGTACCCTTTACAAATAAATACGAAATTTATTTTTTTTAATTTTATTTTAGCCTAAGTCGAAAACTTTAACAAATAAAGTTACTTTCTTTTCCGCTTTCATTCCTTAGCGCACATTGTAAATCCCATAGCTTACAAGTTGAACAACTTAAAACATATTAAGTCTTGCAGGCTGTGATATGCGCTAAACCTTTCCGAAGTCATGTAAAACTCTCGTGAAAAAGCTTTAAACACCGTTATAACATAAAATATCATCGCATCTTGTAAAATGATCAAATGTATAACAATTCAGTAAGAGTTTCTATTAAATGGACATGACGAATCAGTAAAACAAAAAACATAAAACTTCAAGTGTCTGAAAAAAGTGCATTAGGGTGATTCCTTAAGCAGACTTCACATTTCACAAAAAATAACTAAATGTAATTTTTATTACCATATAGAAATTGCAATGTGTGATTTGCAGAGATTGCATTTCATGAAATTTAGCGGTAACATAACTAATAGAAATAGTCTTGAGTTGCGATATGCGATAATCGATAGTTATTGCTCAAGTGTGCGAAATTATTCATATATAATCAACTAAATATAAGATCTAATGCTTTAAATTGATCTATATACATTTCATGTGAAGGTGTGTAAGGGATTTGATTGTAAGAATTATCGATGATTAACGACATTTAATAGGAGTATGGGTTGAAAGATTCGTATCTACTTCGAGCATGTTTTGAGTGATTTAACATCAAATTTGAGATTATATCACTTAAATTCTATCTGTCTCTATATTCTCTATATTTTTAAGGTTTTCTATGTTCCCTTGAAATCAAGAAACAAATTAATAGAGCAAGGATAACAGAGATGAGAAAGAAAGGAAAGCACATTGACTAAGCACCATCTACTGAAGACTCAGATATGTCTCCCCTATTCTCAGATACCAACTGTAACAAGGATTTCCATAGTTCCTTGTGGGAGGAAATGTATCAATTCTTCACGAATGAAAATCCAACGGTAATAGTCAAAGTTGCTATAGTAGGCGGGTGAGTTCTGTCAGACCTGATTTATTTCGACGTGGCATGCTCATTCATCCATAAGGTAGCAATTAGGAAAAATATTCTCTGCTATACAGATATGGTTAAGTGGGTAATTGAAAACTTGAACATAAAAGATATGTCATTTAAGGATTCAAAGGGTGGGAATATGGGTTCATTCAGGGCAGAAGATTGAGGGCAAGGTAACATTTACCTGTCCTGCAGTAGAACTATAACAAAGCTTTTGTTCAAAGCTTTAGAACAAAAAATACAGACCTGATAAAAGTCATAAAAGAATGGAATGATGACAAACGAATTCTTAAACGGGAAAAACACAATACGTACCCACTAGCACAAATTCCTTCCCCGTATTTCTATGGTTCTGTTATGTTGTGTAGGTTATTTGCAAAGCCTGATACTGCTACGTTTTCTATAGATTGGGTTCCATTTATTGATGCAATCGTCAATTACTTAATTTAGAATTGGGAAAATATCCTATTTGATAATTTAGCAAGAAATATCATGGAGTATATGAGTAAAAAAAGTGTTTCCTCTAGGGAAATACCCCCTTTCTACATGAGTGCCTATGTCATGGACATAATTTTCTTTTCTTTGAGTTTTCCTAGAATGGGATGGAAATGGATGACCCAGGACCCTACTCCAATCGATATTTACCACTAAGTCTTTTGGGAATCATATTTTCATCTACATTTTCACAAAATTTTCCATAGATTCACACTACCTATGCACCAGATTATATTTAATGATAAAGCCCTTAGGATTTACAAAGAGGCTAGTATAGACATTTTTCGCATTTCCATATGGTTTTCCAAAGAAAGTTTCACCTATGTCGAAGTTTTTGGGAGTTATGCTTCTCCCCACATCTTGCCATATTATGTTCCTCACAAGCTACCTGCTAGACACATTGCCTACTAGCTTGTGGTAAATGGTATTTTGAAACATATTAAAGATGATAAGAAGGCCATTTGGCCTAATTTCCCTTTACAGTGAGGTACTTTTTCAGTTTTTGATATTGGTCATGCCTACAAGGAGTTTTCAAATGTTAATTTGTTGAATTTGGTTGTAATTCCAAAACTTCCATATGACCCCAGTGATGTGATTAAAATTTACATCAAAAAGCTCCAAGTGAACCCTTTTGTGAAAGATATAGATATATTTCTTGATTTATTTCAAGGTATTGAAAAATTTTCATATGTACTAAATTTTTCATCCAGTCAAATCTATCAAGATGACTTGGAAGCCTTCCAAGCATACAGAAGCAAGAGGCTGGAAAGGATTCCTCTAGATTTATTGACTATTAAATATGCCAACAAACCAACTCCAAGTATTATCTTGGATAATGAAGCTAAAGACATGACTTAAGATGAGTCAGGGAAATCAGAACATCAATATCCGAATTCAAATCATTCCAATAATGATTCCTGAAACAAAAATGAGAGCCCACAAAAGGTAATTAATCAAGTAATCAAAGAAATTGAGATGCAAGAAAAAGGAGGAATTAATGGAACTAAATTGTCTTCCCAAGAAGTTCAGCACACCCAAGATACATCTTATCAGTCAAAAAAATCTCAGCCAAAGGATTTGAAGAGTGAATGGGATAAGTTTTCTAATATAATAAATATGCCTCAAAAAAATACTAATCAATCTACCAATTATCAGATGCCAGAACATTCTCAGAAATTGGTGGAAACTGTTACTCCACTACAACAAGTTCCTAAAACTCATGATTGAGAGATCATTCCGGCCTACCCTACAGACTAGATAGTTTTACAAATTGAGGAAATCCCTTCACTGGATGTTTTCTATAGTCCTATTCATAAGGATTCATTCAAGAGAATAAAAAGGAGAAGAATTTATTATATAGTCTCAATTCTTACAAATGAATCTGTCGATGTTTTATGGAAGGATCCTCTAGTTGATCCTACTGAACATTTAACCAAAATATCACTGATTGTGGGGGCATATACTACTGTCACTATTGATAAGGCCACTGAAATTCAATTGTTACTAAAGAATAAATAAGGTAAAATACAAGATTTAGAGAGATGGTTAGAGCAAGAAAATTCTAACTCCAGTGAGAAAATGGAATTGAAAATGTCCTTGTTTGAAAAATATTTTGAAAGGTCAAATTTGCAGCATCATGTGCAACTTACAGGAAAAAAAATGCAACTGGAAGAAACAATAAACTAATTATAGAGCCAACCACAACTAGAGAAATTCTTAGAGGAATAATTGGATGTGAATGCTAAATTAAAGCAGCAACAAGAAGTATTTTTGCAACAAGTTTGTATCACTAGCCCTTATAATGATTCAAGTGAAATACTGATCCAACAAGTAGCTATTCAGAAACTTGAGTGTGAGAAGATTGAGAAGAAAATCAATGAACACATTCAATGGAAAGCATCAGACTTAGGTAAGGAAGATGATCTACCTCAAGTAGATAAATTTCAGAAGGAAATCTTATTTAAGGAATAGGAAACACAGATATGGCAAGCAGATAATGCAACAGCAAAAGCATCAAGGTTAAGAAAGGAAATTATTGAATCTGTATGTGAATAGATTTTGAAATAAAATCTTATTAAAAAGTGCACATCTGAAGTTCTCTTAGAAATCAAATAGCTGAAAACACACTGGAAACAAAGGAAGAAAATGCAGGAAGAAATGATTAAAAAAGTAAATAAGTTTGATCAATAAAATTATTGGAATTTTCTGATCAAACCTTATTATCAGTACCAAGCCCTGAAGTCTTTAACTGATTCAAAAAAATATATCTTAGCCAACACTCTCTAATGAAGTATTCAAGGGACACTTTGAATTGATGATTTCGCAGCTAGATCAACTCAATCCCATGCTAGATAGTTATAAACTTCGATATCAAATCCAAATGAAAGATCAAAATTCATAGTTATGTTGTTACTTTATTTTCCTATATTGAAGTCAAATTTTGTCTTATGAGGATGGTTTCTTGAAACCTCCTCTATTTTTATGTAATAACCTATTTTTAAGCATATTTAGTCTAGTATTTAAACCCCTCTCATGCATTTAGAGAAGGGTCCATAAATTTGTCAAAAACATTTACAAAGAGTGCACTTTTGTAAGTTTGTAAATGTTTTGATGGATTAATTGAACATAGTTTGTTATCTTTTGACATTTGAAGTTTTTTAACTGATGTTTCACTATTGTACTGTTTAAATTGCTTGAAAGTGAAAAGGAGTAGAAAACCTACAGTCAGTTTATATGAGTAGGACTTCAGACATATGGTACTTCTATTCACTTGTATTAATCTTGTCTTTCTACTTGTATTATATATTTTAAACGTCATCATAAATGAATGTTAAACACACTTTTGTACTAATATTTGTCTATGATTTCATATCTGATATATAATCACACATATGAATGTGATATAATTTTCACAATTACTTTAATCAAACTATTTTTTTTTATGAATCATTTTTACATAATTTTCATCTCTTTCAATTGTTAAATAATCTTCATTACTAATAGTTGGAGGATGTCCCTTTAGATCGCATAAAGGAATAAATACTCCGAGTATATAGTAAAATATATAAGTGTTAGATAAATTCATGTGATAGATTAAAATCATTTCCCATTTTCATGTTATATAAACAAAACACACCCCAAATCATCCTTATTGGGAAATTGATCCATTCATCCCGAGTAATTGCCACCACACCAAATGGAAAAGAACTTGCTCTATGGTCTGGATTGGCTGGTTTTCCCCATGTTGTGGAAATGGAATTCCGAGGCCTCAAAATTTTGGCTCTAGAAGGAAGACAATTTTAAATGGCAAGAAGGTGTGATCAATCTAAAATTCAATCTAAGAGTCTTTTTCCCTCTAGATCCCTTTCAACTTATAGAAAATTAGCTAGATCTACGTCTTTGTAATCCGAAGTTTAACATCCTTCTCCTAAGTGTCCTAGTCATACTCAACCCATACTATCTCCCAATTTTCATCAAAATTCCCCTGATGTTCAGTATCTGATAGAAAAATTAGAGAGATTATCCATTTTTGCTGAAAAACCAGAATCTTCTCAAACATATGAGATTAGTATTTCATCTTATTTATAAACTAGAAGAATATTAACTCGACGAGAAATTCAAAAGACATGAATCCTTCCTTTTGAAATTCCCATCGATAGTTATTGAAGGAGAGTACATAAGAGTGAATAAGAGTCAATCACCAATGAGATCTTATCCAATAATCCACTTCATTCACCTCCATTACCTCAACTCACTTCCAAACTTCCATTCCAACAATCAGTGTTACATGAAGTAGTTCCAATACTCAGACTACTATCCCTTAAACTAGTTCTAATACTCAGTCTGCCTCTTCTTCAACTCAAACTCAATCCATCACATCCACTCAAGGACCAATGATAGACTAGGTATATAAATGTAAGATTATTTCCATATAATCTCACCGGATTTTCAGGATCCTCATATTTTTTATTAGCTTCTCTCTCTATAAATAGCTGGAATATGTTCGAAGAACAATTTTTATCTAATTTTGGGGATGACAGATCCACTATATCGCTCATTAATGATTTATCAAGTCTAAAGGCTAAAACAGGGGAGAAAATAAAATATTTTAATTCAAGATTTAATAAATTTCTTAATAAAATTACTGGTGCAGCAGTTCCTAGTGAAAAAGTTCAAATTGAGTGGTATATTTCATATCTGCCATCCAATATATCCATTTTTATTGATAAATCAAAACTGGCTACACTCGCAGAAAATACGAAGGAATATTTATCTATAGAGAAACACATAGTCACTCTTGAAAATAATAATTCCCAAGAAGATCGGAAATAAAAGAAAGTATCCTTCAAATATAATTAAAAAAATAAGCTATCTAAAGGCCCTTTTGATGTAGAAAGTCTTTAGAAAGTTTTAAAGACTATGATAAATGGGATGGAAGATATCAAGAAATAATTCGTTGAAAGTTCTAGCTCAAAAATACTTTCAGGCCCTTCAAAAAAAATCAGTCTTCTAATATTCAACTACTAAATATAATATATAATGTTGAGTCTTATCAAGATACAGATGAAGAGAAAACAAAGGAAGAAGAAAATGAAGAAGAAGAGGAAGTTGAAATAAATGGAATGTGGGATTTCATCCTACCAAATTAGGAACATCAAGAAGCTTTACCTGTGAGTACAAGGATCAAAAGGACTATGGAAGAAACGCAACAAAATCAGCAACAAATGAACTCAACACCTCCTAAAGATAAAAGAGTAAGAAGAATTTCCACTTCAAAGGCTACACAAACAAACCCTGATACCTCATATACTCCACCTACATCAAAGACAATGGTAGTCTCTGACACTATTGAGTATAATGTAGGTTAGGATATGAAAAAAACCAGGGCCAACATTTCAATTCACGAAATTACCAAGTTAAAGCAGTAGCATAAAATGTTACTTAGAGATTTAAATACAGTTCCTGCTTCAGCCTTACCTACTCCAGTAGTAGTCCAAGCTTCTAATCAAATGGGTAAACCACCTTCTCCTTCAACTAAAATAGGTGCTACAGATTTGGTTATGATAGGTGACCGATCCATCTCTCATACTCCTCCATTACTTTTAACCTATGAGATCTATAATAAAAATGTCCATAATTGTTTAATAGAATCATGGGATTCCTCTAATATCATGCCAAAATCAATATGTGCTAAGTAGATAACTCGTAAGAGTTCACCTTTTCATATAGTACAGCTTGATAGAACTAACAAGAGGTTATAGGAGAAATATTTTTTTCTATCAGATTGTCATCAAACCCTAAGGTTTCTCAGATAATCGATATATTAGTGGATGATATTCCTGAGTTTTACGGTTTAGTGTTAAGCAGAGACTAGTCTGAAAAAATTCATGGATATTTTGCAACAGGATAGTCGCATATGTGGCTACCACACAATGGAAAGCCAAATCAAATCTAGGTAGACTGTGAAAAGTTCATGAAACATACAGTCACCGATATTGAAGGAGTAAACGAAATAGTAGCATTCTATAATAATATTATTGGAAACTACTCAACAGAATCATTTCTTGCAAATTTTAATGCTCAAACATCACCCCTTTTTGATAATGCAGTTATCTCTCAAATCGAGAATTTTTCCTAGAGAGACACTTTGAAATGTAAAAAATTTGTAGATAAACTAGTAGTTAATTATTTATTTTGGATTCTTTATTTTGACGGTTCTAAATATGAATATGGTGCAGGAGCTCGATGTATTTTGATAAGCCTACAAGGAGAAATAACCATGTTGGCCTGCAGAAACGAATTCGATTGCACAAATAATATAGTAGAATATGAAGCATGAATCCAAGGTATGTATAAAGCAATTGATCTCGACATCAAATATCTGAAAGTCCTAGGATATTTGGAAATCATTGTTAAATAGGTAATAAATACCATTTATTGTCATTCTAGACATTTAAAGCATTATCAATCATTAGTCCAAGAATTGACCATTCACTTCTTAGCCTTAAATATTTCTTTTGTACCTAGAATACATAATGCTAGTGCAGATTTATTGGATAATGTAGTCTCAAAACTAATACCATATCAAAAATTTAGTCTTGATAGATTTTCCATTTAATTAATATTTATACCATCTATTCCTCACAATATTACCAATTGGAGAGTATTTAATAATGATTCAGATATCATAGATTTTGTAACATCTGAAGGATCTTATGATAGTCAAATTTTAGATGAAAATGAACATGAAATTTAGATAAAGGATGAACAAGATGAAAATCTAATTCCTAAGTCAGTTGTGAAATTATAAGATCATTATGATCTAAAATATAGGTTTAAAAGAGTTACTAACTCTAAAACTCAAAGTTATACCTTAATATTTGAGTTATTAAATCTTGGATCTGATGATAAACCTAAAAATGTCAATTTAGGTCCTGGTCTATCTTCTGATGAAATATTATCATTTGTCAAGTTATTAAGAATGTACAAAAGTGTTTTTTCTTGGGATTACAATGATCTTAAAACATATTACACTTATGTGATTCAACACACTATGCCTATGATTTCAGATGAGAAACCTATATAGAAAAATTTGAGGAAAATTCACCACAATTTTGAAAAATAAATCAAAAAATAACTGAATAAACTCCTTAAACAAAACAACATCTTTCCAGTTAAACATTCTAAATGGGTTTCAAATTTGGTTTCTGTGAGGAAGAAAAATGGTGATATCAGGATTTGTATTGATTTTAGGAATTTAAACAAAGCATGTCAAAAGGAAAACTTTCCATTACCAACCATGGAACAGGTACTGCAAATAGTAGCTACTTATGAACTTATGTCTTTCCTAGATGGATTTTCAGGATATAACCAAATCCTCGTACATCCAGATGAGAGGCTGAAGACTACATTCATGAATAAGTGGGGAACCTACTCCTATCATAAGATGCCATTTGTGTTAATTAATGCAGGCATCACTTATCTAAGAGCTATGGATATGGATTTCAGAGGACTCATCAATAAATCGGTGGTTATTTATCTAGATGACATTGTAGTCTGAGATAGAAAAGAAACCAATCATATGAATGACCTAAAGCAAGTTTTTTAGCGATGTAAAAAGTATGGATTTTTGTTAAACCCAAAGAAGTCATATTTTTCTTTAGATGAAGAAATTTTTTTAGGATTCATTGTGTCAAAGAAAGATATCTATATTGATCCTGAAACAATTGAAGAAATTAAAATAATTCCTCTTCCTCATAACAAGAAAACTATGCATTCGTTTCTTGGACAGATGAATTTTCTAAAAATATTTGCCCCTGAATTTTCACAAATATTTTTACTATTGAAAACCATAATTAAGAAAAATCCATTCTTTAAATGGGGACATAACGAAACAAAAGCATTTGATTTAATAAAACAATCCATTATCAATGCTCCATTCGTGACTACCCCCAATTTTCTTAATCCTTTTACTTTACACACCTTCTCATCAGATACATCTTACATTGTTGTTCTAATGCAACTTAATGACCAACACATTGAAGCACCAACATCATTTTTCAGTTCATATTTGCAATGCACAAACGTAAATTATTCATCTGTTAAGAAACAAGTATTTGTTTTCTTTAAAGCTATAAAGCATTTTACACCATTTATCCTTAAAAGCCACACCAAAATAATAGTTCCATTCTCTCTAGTGAGATAAATTTTGATGCAAAGAGAATTAGGAGATAAAAGGGCTAATTGGGTTACCTCCTTACAAGAATATCATGTATAAATTAGACCTTCTAAAATTTTTAGATGTCAAGGCTTTTGCAGAATGCTAACAGGAGTATCCCATTTATCATCCAAGGCAGGTTCAAGTAATAATGTGCAATCTCAAAATGTTTATCTCAAATTTTATTTGAAAATGGATATGCCCCAACCCAATTCAGTAATAACACAAAAGGTGCTTTGAGATTAAAGGCCAATAAATATGAATTAATCAATGACACATTGTTTAGAAGAAACTTTGAGTCTATGCTATTAATATGCTTAGAGAAAACTAAAATAGATAAATTCTTGTAGGAACTCCATGACGGACCAGCTGGAGGACATTTTGGAGGAAATAGAACTGCACACAAAATCCTGCATGCCAGTTACTATTTACCTACACTTTTCAAATATGTTCATGAATATGCAAGAAAATGCAAAATTTATCAAAGTACATTTGGAAGACAAAGGAAACCAGCCTTCCCATTATAGTCAGTTAATATCGAACAACCATTTCAACAATGGGGATTAGATATAATCGGTGAGATCGTTCCTAACTCTTCCAAATAGCATAAATATATTCTCACAAGTACAAACTATTTTACTAAATGGGTGGAAGCAATTCCATTAAAGGCAGCCAACTCTGAGAATATTATTGATTTCATTGATCAATTTATCATAACTAGGTTTGGTTTATCTACTGCTTTAATATTCGATAATGCATCTTATTTCTCAGGAGATGCTATGATAGAATTTCCAATCAAGAGAGACTTTAAACTTGAGTATTCTGAAAATTATTATCCACAAGGAAATGGTTTAGCAAAATCTAGGAATAAAAACCTTATTAGAATCATCAAATGAAGTGTTTATCAAAACTAATAAAATTAGCATAAGTCATTAATTTTTTCTCTTTGGGCAGATTGAATATCTGAGAAGGCCTCCGTTGGCACTTCTCCATTCAATATTGTATATGGAAAATAAGTTTTTCTTCCTACCAATGTAGTTATTCCTTCTCTTCCCTTAGCTCAATTTATTGATGAATCTCCTTCTTCCTTGTAGGTAAGACAATTTCAAATTCTTAAGCTGGAAGAAGAAAGAGAAAAATCTAAAGTTACTCATGCACATCATCAATAGTAAAATATTCATTGATTCAACTTTTTTTACTCCAAATAACTTTCAAATTGGTGATTTGGTATTCATATGGGACAAAGCACATGAGGAAAAAGGTAATCAAACCAAATTTCAAATCATTGAAGAAATAGGCTCATCAAAATTTGTATTACAAGATCCATCAGGAAAAATATATTCTTTTCCTGTTAATGGGAATATTTTAAAGAAATACATTTCATAGGAGGCAACCCCTTCTATTCCCTATATATTATTGTCTTTTTCTTTTCCTTAGGAAAATTAAAGTTGAGTAGTATTGATTTTTGGCTTTTCAAGTAAACATATCAGATAATATTTTTGATTTATTGCTTATAGAAATAATAAATGCTAAGGAAACAATTGAAAGTTAAATAGATTCTATTTTCACCGAAAGATGCAATTTCACTACAGTTATTTATTCTTTGATGAAATCTCATCTTTATAAAGCATTGTTGTTCTGTTATCAGTCAAGAAAAGAATCTTTAGCATAGTAAAGGCTCTTTTAAAGAGAAGCAATCTTAAAACTCAAAAAATTATCATCCAGAATCCTCAAAAGGACCAATGATTCACCCTATCCGGGAAAATTTATCAATTTTTAGAAATCAATTCAAAAAATTATACTAGAAAAACTTAAAAAGTAATAATTCTCATCACGAGCTTGTTTACCATGTTCATAGGGAAATACTTGAACTGACATTACCAATACTACCTACCAAAATAGGGTAATGACTTAATAGTATATCAAGAGGAAAAGGGGTCTCATCAAGAGCCAACTTTATCAGTTTAATTACAACCAGTGAATGCAATTTTCAATATTTGGTTACCAAGCCAAGACAATGTCTTTTAAGTAAATAAAAATACAATAGAAAAATATGTACAAGAAAGAAAAGAAAGTTCCAAAAAAGATCAAGTATAAAAACTTGGAATTTATTTTTTAAGATTGTAAGAAAAACTGGATGGGACAATGAATCATTGTTAGGTAGAAGGTAACCCTACCAAGAGCTTAAATTTCCTATTGGATCAGAGGCTCGACCTGTGTAAAAGAGTAATATCTATAAAGATAATGTGAAAGAGCCACCTGCTTTATATTTTTGAACTGAGTAAAGACTCATATAGATACTCATAGTTTTATTTTTAAAGAGGAATTATTATGGATTATAATTAAGAAAGATTTTGTTGCTTAGTGAGATATTATTTATTGAAATTCATTCCTGAAACTTTTTTTTTTTTCATTTTCTTTTTTAGAAATTTCAAAATGTTAATCAGAGATAGTTGTTTCTCCCATGTGAATCACCAATTGTTCTTCTATACAACAACCCCCATTTATTTTTACTAAATGGGGAGCGTTTAAAAATAAATAAGAAATTTATTTTGTTTAATTTTATTTTATCATAAGTCAAAAAATTTAAGAAATAAAGTTCTTTTCTTTTCCGCTTTCATTCCTTAGCATGCATCACAAATCGCATAGCTTACAAGATGAACAACTTAAAACATATTAAGCCTTGCGGGTTGTGATATGCACTAAACCTTTCCAAAGTCATATAAAACTCCTGTGCAAAATATTTAAACACCGTTATAAAATAAAATCGCATCGAGCCTTGTAAAACGATAAAAATTATAACAATTCAGTAAGAGTTGCGATTAAACACACCCGAAGAATCAATGAAACATCAAACATAAAAATTCAAGTTTCCGAAAAATCACATCTGCTTGATTCCTTAAGCACACTTCACATTTCGCAACAAATAACTAATGCAACTTTCATTATCGTATAGAAATTGCGATGCATATCGCATTTCACGAAATTTAGCGGTAACATAACTAATAGAAATAGTCTTGAGTTTCTATACGCGATAATTGATAGTTATTGCTCAACTGTTCAAAATGATTCATATGTAATCAACTGAATATAATATTTAGCACTTTAAAATGATCGATAGACATTTCTCGTGAAGGTGTGTAAGAGATTTGATTGAAATAATTATCGGTGATTAACGAAATTTAATAGGAGTAAGGTAGAAAGATTCATATCTACTTCGAGAATATTTTGAATGATTTAATATCATATTTGAGATTATATCACTTTAATTCTATTTGTCTCTCTATTCTATATATTTTTAATTTTTTCTCTGTTCGCTTGAATTCAGGAAACCACTTAACAGAGGAAGGATAACAGAGTTGAGTAAAAAAAGAAAGAAAATTGCCCAAGCACCATCTACTGAAGACTCAGATATGTCTCCCCTATTTTCAGATACCACCTACAGTAAGGATTCCTCCAATTCCTCATGGAAGGAAATGTATCAATTCTTCCAGAATGAAAATCCAAGGTTAATAATCAAAGTTGCTACATCAAGCAGGTGAGTTCCTTCAGACCCAACCTATTTCAGCATTACATGCTCATTCATCCATAAGGTAGTAGCAAGGCCAAACGTTCTCCCCTATATAGATATGGATAAGTGGGTAATTGAACACTTTAACATAGAGCATAGGACATTTAAGGATTTAAAGAGAGAGAATATCGGTTCTTTTACGACTGAAGATTTGAGGGCAATGTACCATTTACCCATCCCGCAACAAAACTATGAAAAATATTTTGTTCAAATCATTAGAGAAAAAAATGCAGACCTGATGAAAGTCATAAAAGAATGGAAGGATGACCAAGGAAAGATTAAACGAGATAAAAATGGTACGTAGCCAATAGCAAAAATTCCTTCCTCATATTGCTATGCTCCCGGAATCTTGTGTAGATTATTTGCAAAGCCTCATACTACTAGGTTTTCTGTAGATTGGGTTCCATTGATTGACGCTATCTTCAATTCCTTAATTATGAATTGGGAAAATATCCTATCTGATAATTTAGCCAGAAATATATTGGAATATAGGACTAAAATATGTGCTTCTTGTAGGGAAATACCACCTTTTTACATGAGTTCCTATTTCATGGACGCAATTTTATTTTCTTCGATTTTTCCTACCATGGGATGGAAATTAATGACCCAAGACCCTACTCCAATCCACATTTTCCACGGAGTCCTTTGGGAATAATATTTTCATCTACATTTTTACAAAATTTTCCATACAGTGATTCTACCTATGCGCTAGGTCATATTTAACGAGAAAGCCCCTAGGATTTCCAAAGAGGCTAGTGGAGACATTTTGCCCATTTCCAGATGGTTTTACGATGAAAGTTTCACCTCTGTGAGAGTTTTTGGGAGTTATGCTTCTCCCCACGTCCTACCATATTATGTTCATGACAAGCTACTTTCTAGATAGATTGCCAACTAGCTCGTGGTAAATGGTAGTTTGAAACAACTTAAAGATGCTAAGAAGGACATTTGGCCTAAGTTCCCTTTATTGTGTGGTACTTTTTCACTTTTTGATATTGGTCATGCCTACAAGGAAGTTTCAAATGTTAATTTGTTGAATTTGGTTGTAATGCCAAAACAACCATATGAGCCCAATGAAGTGATTAAAAATTACATCACAGAGCTCAAAGTGAAGCCTTTTTTGAAAGAGATAAATATATTTGATGATTTATTTCAAGGTAATGAAAATTTTTCAGATGTACTAAATTTTTCATCCAGTCAACTTAATCAAGATGACTCAGAATCCTTCCAAGCATACAAAAACAAGAGACTGGAAATGATTCCTCTAGATTGATTAACTATTGAATATGTCAACAGACCAATTCCAATTATTAGCTTGGATAATAAAGCTAAAGACATATCTGAAGATAAGTCAAGGAAATCATAACATTGATCTCAGAATTCAAATCATTTTGATAATGAATCTAAAAATAGAAATGAGAGCCTAGAAAAGGTAATTACTCACGTAATTAAAGAAATAGAGATGCAAGAGAAAGGAGGAATTAATGGAACTGAATTGTCTTCTCAAGAAGTTCAGAAAAGCCAAGATAGACCTGGTTAGTCAGAAAAGTCTCATCCAAAGGATTTGAAGAGTGAATGGGATAATTTTTCTAATACAATAAAGACCCCTCAAACAAATCCTAATACTAATCAATCTACCAGTTTTCAGATGCCAGAACATTCTAAGAAACTAGTGGAAACGGTTACTCCACTACAACGAAATCCTAAAACTCATGATCTAGAGATCATTCCATCCTACCCTACAGAGTAGATAGTTTTAAAAATTGAGGAAATCCCTTCACTAGATTTCTTCTACAATTCTAGTCATAAGGTTGTAGTCAACAGAATAAAAAGGATAGGAATTGATGATACAGTATCAAGTCTTACAAATGAATATATTGACGTTTTATGGAAGGATCCTCTAGCTGATTCTACTGAACATTTAACCAAACTATAATAGTTTTCAGGGTCATATGCTACTGCCACTATTGATAAGGCCACTGAAGTTTAAATTTTACTAAAGTAGAAAAAAGATAAAATACAAGTTTTAGAGAGACTGTTAGAGTAAGAAAATTCTAACTCCAGAAAAAAAATGGAATTGAAAATGTCCCAGTTTCAAAAATATTTTGAAATATGAAATTTGCAGCATCAGGTGCAACTGAAAAAAAATAAAATGCAACTAGAAGCAACAATAAACAAATTACAAATCCAGCCACAACTATAGTAACTCATAAAGGAAACATTGGATGTGAATGCTAAACTAAACAAGAAACAAGAAGTATTTTTCCAACAAGTTTCTATCACTAGCCCTTATTATCATTCAAGTCAAAAATTGATCCAACAATTAGCTATTCAGAAACTTTAGTGTGAGAATATTGATAAGAAAATCAATGAACACATTCAATGGCAAGCATCAGACTCAGGAAAGTAATATGATCTACCTAAATTAGATAAATTTCATGAGTAAATCTTATTTAAGGATTGGAAAGCATAGATAATGCAAGCAGACAAAGAAACAACAAAAGAATCAAGGTTAACAAAGGAAATCACTGAATCTGTATGTGAACATATTTTGAAAGAAGAGCTTATGAAAGAGTGCACATCCAAAGTGCTATTAGAAATAAAAAATTTGGAAACATAGTGGAAAAAAGGATGGAAATGTAGGAAGAAATTATTTTAAAAGTAAATAAGTTTGATTAAGAAAATTATTGGAATTTTCTGATCAAACTTTATTATCAGTACCAAACCCTGCAGTGTTTAACTAATTCAACAAAAATATCGCAACCAACACTCTCAAATGCAGTATTCAAGGGACAGGTCAGATCGATGATTTTGCAGCCAGATCAGCTCAAATCCATGCAAGATATTTGTCAACTTCGGTATCAAATCCAAATGAAATATCATAATTCATAGTTATGTTGTTACTTAATTTTCCTAGATTGTAGTTAAAGTTTCTCTTATGAGGATGGTTGCTTGAAACCTCCTCTATTTCTATGTAATAACCTATTTTTAAAAATATTTATTTTAGTATTTAAACCCCTCTCATGCTTTTAGAGAAGGGTCCAGAAATTTGTCAAAAACATTTGCAAACAATTCACTTTTGTAAGTTTGTAAATGCTTTGATGGATTAGTGGAACACAGTCTCTTATCTTTTGACATTTGAAGTTGCTTAACTGATGTTTCACTATTGTGCTCTTTAAATTGCTTGAAAGTGAAAAGGAGAATAAAATATACTGTCAGTTTATATGAGTGGACTTCTAGTCACTTGTATTAAGATTTGTTTTCTATATTGACATTTATCTTTTTACTTGTATTATATATTTGAAACATCATCATAAATTAATGTTAAATGCACTTATGTACTAGTATTTGTCTATGATTTCTTATCTAATATATAATCACGCATATGAATGTGATATACTATTCACAATTCTTTTAATCAAACTATTTTGTTAAAAGAATCATCTTTACATAATTTTCATCTCATTCATCTGTTCAATAATATTCATTACTATTAGTGGGAGGATATCTCTTTATATCGCATAAAGGAAGAAACGCCCCAGGCATAAAGTAGAATAGATAAGTGTTAGATAAATGCATCTGATAGATTAAAATAATTTCCCATTTTCATGTTATATAAACAAGACACACCCCAAATCATCCTTATTGGGAAACCGGTCCCTTCATCCCCATTCACAGCCACCACACCAAACGGAAAAGGGGTTGCTCTAAGGTCCGAACTAGGTGGTTTTCCCCCATGTTGTGGCAATGGAATTCCGAGGCCTCAACATGACCATGGAATATGGACACTTAAAATTGAAAATATAATATTAGCATTGATACTAAATTTTATTCATAATAAAGGTTTTATAACGGGATTGTGTGTAATGACCAAGAGACATATTGATGAATGAAATGTTCGTGGTCCACATATTATATATAACTGAATTTTAAGAAAATAAAAGTTGATGGCAATGTGATTTTGGTTTGCCAAAATACAATTATTATGCATGGTAGTCTAATTGATTATTTTTGTTATACATATGTCTATGGATATCTTTCCATGATGTTGATATTCTTAGGACAAATATAGTTTTGTTTACAATATGATCAATTGTTACAATGTTAGTAAGTAATCACATGTTTATGCAAAGAACACATTAGTGTGAATTAATGAATTTTTATTTTTAACTACGAAATGAATGTATATGGTGGTATGATTACTTGCAATATCAATGCTTTAATTTTGTATGAATATTGTCACTATATATATCAAGGTATCCTTGTATTTGTAATATTACTCTAAATTTGATTATGATGTTACCAAATATTGATGTATGATGTTAGCTAACGATTACATGTTCATACAAATAATACTTTAGAAAATGATCACATTATGTTGGGATGAAAAGTGCTAAGTACCCTCAAGAGATGTTATTATGTCATTTTCCCAAACCTTGAAGTGAAATGTTTCAAGATAAAACCTTGAAAATGTAACACCCCTACTTTTGATCCCTATATTACAAATGTATATATGTGTATAAAATCAATGGATATGAGGGAAATTATGTAATATGTACATGTAAATAGAAAGGATTAGGGATGGACGATGTAGATAGAGAAGGATGAACAATATGGGGTACTTTGGTTCAACAATAGTTGAAAGTAAGAGGGCTTAAGAAGAGTGGGAGTGGGGTGGTAACAGGGGGTGGTTGTGATAAAGCCAAAATATATCCATCTAAATCATAGATCTAACATGAGCCGAGGGTGATCATTCTTTTTTTTTTTGCAGGCTTATTTTAGAGTACAAAAAACAATGTTAAAATTTTATTGTTTAAATTTGATTTTTGAATGTTATAGAGATTTCAGAACATGTGTATTGAGTCATTTTATATTAATTAACATTAATATATATTTTATTCATAACTCACATTGGAGATTTTATTCTATAGGCCATTCAAATATATATATTTTTACATTTTTTCTATATATAGATATATATAAATTTCATATCACGTATTAAACGTTTTTTGAAAAGCATAAGGTCTACACATCTTACTCACATATTTTTTTTTATATTAAGAATGAACATAATATTTTATTTTACACATAACCTTCACACTCAACTTAGAACCAGTATAGATGCATTTTAACCACATATCTACCAAGAGCCTAGAGAGATCAAACAAAAAATTACATATTAATTAATCCATTTTAGTGCTTGGTAAATATTTTATAAAGATAAATGTATAGTGGTAATTTTTAATTGTTTAAAGTGTATATTTTGATATTTTATCATTGTTAATATTTTATATTAAAATTTTAATGAGTTAGAACTAGCTACTCTACTTTAACTTTACTTACGTTTTCTTTTGGGGCTAATGTTATCATTAATACACACACACACACACACATATATAAACACACTTTTTGTACAGAGAGAATGTTCATACTAAAATAAATTAGTTAATATGAATATTCAAACAATTTATTTAAGTTATATATATATATATATATATATGTGTGTGTGTGTGTGTGTGTGTGTGTGTGTGTGTGTGTGTGTGTGTGTGTGTGTGTGTGTGTAAACTTATATTATTTAAGATAGACATCGAAATATTGTATTTATTATATGAAGAGTGAAAATGAAATATAAACAACTGAGTTAATTTTTTTGTTAAGAGATTTTTAATTTTTTATTTATACGGTTATTTAATTATTATTTTTTGTTTAGCCGACATGAGTGAAAAATATTTTTATTATTATATTTCAGGACGTGACATACTTACACATGTCCCTCATAATGTATTGTAGAATGAGCCTATCGACTCACTGAGCCTCTCGACTAAATAATATTATTTTGTCAAAATTCCAAGTCTTTTTTTATTATCTTAATACCTATCAACCTTGATTTTATTGGGGAATTGCGATACATAGGCTTCGAAGACATGGAGTTAGTTGTTAGCATGAAA
This sequence comes from Pinus albicaulis, assembly GCA_034641835.2. Lineage (NCBI taxonomy): Eukaryota > Viridiplantae > Streptophyta > Pinopsida > Pinales > Pinaceae > Pinus > Pinus albicaulis. The sequence continues at coordinate 535,723,902 of CM076584.1, forward strand.
ATATAAACCATGAATTTTTGTTGTTGTGAAGGGATTTTCCAATCATTCTTCCTATAGGTTTTCTAATACCCCATGTTTCCATATTATGACTATAGTATAATTATGGGCATGGCTATTACGAAGCCTATGTGTCTATATTACCATATTCAAGAGGAATTATTGTCATTGAGAAAATTCCTTTACAATTTAGAATTCTCCAAGTCTTCGGTAGAGATATTTCTTGGCTAGACTGTGTTGGAACCTAGAAGGATGGTGAGATAGCCTAAGGGAATAAATATTAAATAAGGGGGTCTCATTCCTTGGGCTATGTAAGTTGAATGGGAAAGAAAGTTGGTAGATTAGGATTTCTAAGAGAGTTTGTATGCTATGATTTGTTTTTGGTTTATGTCACATTATTAGAGTTGTAGGTGACCTTCTCATTGTGGACTCATACTCTCAACTTGATGGTGGCCTTGTTGGAAATAAAGCACATGGAATAAGAGCCTATTGATGGCTGGAACATAATTCATCTATTGCCAATTGGTGTTTTAGTTATTGAAATATAGGTATCGTGTTCTATAGATTACTATGTTTATTTAATGATTCTAGGTAATCAATTGAATGATGTTCGACATGCATGTATAAGTCTCCATTTATATATATGGTTAATCAATCACGTCTACATGATCCTTCATTTCCATGTTTTCATGTATTATGTTACCATTATAATTATGGTATCAAAATTATAATATGTGGATTTAAGCCTAGTTGAATGGCCAAATAAATTATAATATGTTAACAAGGCAATAATAAGATATTTTTTTGTATTTTAAAGAAGTACCTTGTACCCTCAATGGTACATAGAGGGTATTGGGTAAATTACAACATATTTGCAAGGTTCTAATTAGGAACTTGTTATATCAAGGTTCTAAGTAGGTCATAATGGAATTTCAATGTCTTAGGTAGGTCATTGAGTATTGTGTTTGGTAGCTGAAGTGTCATAAAAAAAATTTCCTTGCAGTTTGTTGAAGCCTACAAAGAGTCCCACAAGAAATGATTGATGTTATTGAACAAATGTGAGTCGAATTAAGCACTATAATATATTTAAATGATGCATGAAAAAATAAACTAAGAAAGGAAAAAAAAGGACATGAAAATATGGAAAACAAATAAACAAATTTAATGGAAAAATGGACCTCTTTATTAACTACTCGTATAATATATACAATGGATTTAAAAGACACTTGAAGATATTCTAGAGAAATGGTGATCAATGGCTCTTAGCGATGGATTTCATTTCCAATATCCTTGAAAAATCTCTCTCTCAAAGAAGTGAATAAAAACTCTTAATGTTTGTATAATCCTTCCTCTTGCAAAGTTCTTCTTGATTGCTAGGGGAAAATTTTCATATCATAATAGTGATCAAACTTATCTTGTGATTTAGTCTTCCAATGCCTTGCATTTATAGAATTTGAATATATATTTCCATCCCTAGGCTCATTGATGACAAAATGACCTGGGGGAAGGATAAGAGGATTCCTTGGTGGGTTCATATCTCAAATTTTGAATTAAGTGGCTCGAAAATGGGTTCCAGAGGTGGTAGTTTAAAGGAGATTCACCCCTAATCATGTCGAGTGGTACCTGAATGTTGACTCTTTTCTTTCCTAAATTCTCGTAGACATCAATTAAAATCAACGAGGTATGGTTAAACTGTTCTTTGGTGTGCCAATGAGGATTGATTTTTTAATTAAACTTTGGAAAACCTTTTATTTTTTTTACATTCATGATGTTTCCAATTGTGAATGCTTCACTTGTACATGTTTTCCTCTAAATATGAGTTCCATGTGACCTGTATAAATGTATGTATGATTTTTCCATTCTAAAATATTGGCATTTTGTAGGGATGCTTAACACTCAACCTGTTGGACTTATTGAGTTTCAATGAAACTCTAACTACTAGATGGATACTTTTTTTTTATTTAGCCTTTGGATCCATCAATATATTCTAAGATACACATTAAAAATTGTAACAAAAAATAAGTAGTCCATAGCTTTATTGGTTTGTGTTAGTTAATTACATATAAGTATAAATGTAACATGATAAATAATAAGGATTGAGAAAACTTGAATAACCTAACTAGAAATGATTGAAATTAGGAACATTCACAGTAACTTCTGAAGTTATGTATTACATTTTTATCATCTCACACTGTTACGAAGACATATTTCTCTTTCGGATAAGAGCGATCTCCCTAGATTCCTAAGGAAAACTAGAAACAAACAGGAAAATAATTACTACCTTTCATTAGCCTATAAATTAAACATCAAACATGTAGTATGAGAAGGATCAATTACATATTAACGAAGTGCTTGTTAAAGTCCGTTGAGTGGTTTTCACAACCAACTCTCCCTCAATGCCTTAAAGGATTTTCAAAAAATTTCCACAACTTCTGTATAATTTTTTAAAAGAGATCTTCATAGAAAAAAAATTCAAATGGATCAAAGCATGCCACATATAAAATAAAAGGTAAATCAAATCCCCAATTTAGAATACAACATATAATTGAATCAAGAATATTTCCTAAACCATGTGAGTGATCTAGGAATCTCGTAAATAACATCAAGATAGATGCAATTAGGAAAGAACAATCACTTGTATTAAATTCAAAGGGAAAAAATTCTTACAAGATGGTTTCCATGATGTTATAAGTCTCTTCCAATGGTCTCCTTTCCTTCCTTTGATGAAAATATCTTCAAGGCCAAAACCAACAACATGAGTTTACAAATCCAAGTCCACCACTCCTTTAGTCCTATGGTAAATTTATAGGAAGGATGAGGAGGTTTCTAGTTCCTCTTCTCAAGGGATATGATGCTCAAGAGGAGGAGATTAGTTCCATTTACTAAGGGATTAGGCATAGGTATGTAGTGGTTCGAAGTTTCTAATTTCGATAATATTCCTCAACCAAAGCTTCTGGAGATTTTTTTTATTTTTACTTTTACCTATGTGAACAGAAATGCAGAGTTTAAAGTGGAATAAAATGTGCATATCTATGATTTTACAGTGGAAGAAACTGCACATGGTGTGTTTTTTTAGGAAAAAAGTGAAGATGCTCAAAAATGGGTTTTAAGGAGTGCAACTAAAAACTTCTTTTTTCCTAAGTGTTTTTTTACTTCAAGCTTCATATGGGATTCATTTGATACGCTTCATCGAATGGCGAAGGATCTGAATCGACAGTCATGGTGAAAAAATCTAGTGTAACAGATTGCCCCCTAAAGGGAAAAACCAGAAAATATGTTTGATGAATGAAGCGCTTTATCATGTCAAAGGTTGAGATCAGAGACCAATTGGTTGAAGACCTAAAACAAAAAATCAATTTTTACCATATCATGCTTTCATATAAACATAACTGAGGTAGGCATTCCCATATTCGTATTACAATTATCTCAAATAATAAGTATGGAAATACATGTGAACAGAAGACACTGTATGGATGCAACCATAAATGGATCTATGTTTAAAATCATGAATATTTAATAATTCCACATAGCTTGGATGGATGAAACTAGATCCAAGGTCTTATTATCCATATCTCAATCCATAGTATGAATATAACCATGTGAGTGAATTTCTCGAAGTCGAACATAGTAGAAACCCCCTAATTACCGGTCAATTATGTAAACCATTAACATGTGTGACGGTAACTACCAATAATGAAAATGGTGCTCAAGTTACTCCCATTGCAATCTATGAAGTGTGAAAAAAAATATCTTGAACTTGAACACTCATAAAATCCTTCGATCGAAGGTCAATGATAATAACCTATCGTCGAAGGGGAGAAACCTACCATTAGGGCATGCAGGTTCCAAGGTTATGGAAAAGGGTTTCTAGATCAACTTCCTAGATAGTGAGCTAAATTCAATAGGAATAAATTCAATATAGGAGGGCCTAGGACATGAAACTTCATTATAACTGTTGTTTTTGTTCAATTGTTAGTTAGTTATTATTTCTGAATTAATTAACTAATTAATTCACTTAACTCACACTAGTGTATCTTTCAGTTAGACTAGATACAACTAGCTCAATTGAGTTTAACTCACTTAACTCAGTTAAACTGACTAATAATTCATGTAACTACTCTTCCAACTCTGTCATAAAATTTCCACTTCAATTCTAACTGATTCCTCCATGCACGAGTCACCAACCACCCTAGGAATTGCATAATTCCTTCAGCCCACTGAATTGCCAAATATGATCACTGAAATAAAGTGCTCCAAGAGAATAAGTTGATGTTTATTGTCAAATTATTATTAAGGGTTAATAATAATCGACATGCACCTATTTTTATATTGACGATCTATAAATAAACTTTGCCCAATATTCTAAAAATAGAATTTCATCTATTTTTCGCATTTGACCAACCATCTACAAATAGCATCCTGCAACTTATAGAATATGCTCACCATGTCTAAAAATAGACATACACCTAAAAATAGCCTATGGCCCCCACTTAGTGAAGGTGCTTACTTTTCACTAAGCTCATCATCTTGTTGAATCTCAACACTCCCTCTCAACAAGATAGGGATTATCCTTCACCCCAATCCTACCTCTATGGTATTCTAATTTTCCCATGTCGAGCACCTTCATCAGAATATCTACATCTTGATCTTCCATAGGAATGTACTGAAACAACATGATCTTCCGCTGCACAAAATATCTGATATGATGATACTGGATATCAATATGTTTATATCTATCATGAAACATAGGATTAATCAAGAATTTAATGCAACTCTGATTATCGCAATGTATCACTGTAGGATCTAAATGTGAACCAAACAAACCAACCAGGATCTTCCTCATACAGATAGCCTCACATGTAGCTTGACTTGCTGCCATATATTCTGCTTCCACTAAAATGCGTGCCACGGATATTTTTTTTTTGTTGTACCAATAAAATACTGTAGATCCGGTACTGAAAACCCCTCCTGATGTGCTCTTTCTGTCCGTTGGGCTGCCTGCCCAATCTGCATCTGTGAAGCCATGCAACTTCACCTCATGATTTTTTCTGTACCATAATCCATACTCATATGTGCCCCTGAGATACCTCAGGACATGCTTTACTGCCTTCTAGAAGAGCTTGGTAGGCTTAACCATCGCTTGTGAAAGCAGGTTCACCGCATAGCATATGTCCGGTCTTGTTTTAACTAAATACGTGAGCAAACCCACCAACTGTCGATAAAAAGTGGCATCCACTACCTCTGTCGATGTAGCATCCTCTTTCCTCCAATTTTCTGGAAGAGGAGTATCCATGGGCTTGCAGTCCTCCATGTGAAACTTACCAAGTATCTCCTGAGCATACTTGCCTTGAGACACAAACAGTTCACCTTCTCGCTACCATATTTCCAATCCAAGGAAATAATGAAGGAGACCCAAATCCTTCATCTCAAAATCCTTTGCAAGATCTGCCTTGCATGAGTGTATCAACTGCTCATCACCTGTTAGTATTAAATAATCAACATAAAGAAAATTGATTAAAATTTTACCCTCCACCACAATTTGGTATAGGTTTCCATCTGTCTCACTCTTGGTGAAGCCAAGTCCAATGAAATAGCTCTCGATCCATGCGTACCAGGCATGTGGTGCTTGCTTTAGCACATACAACACTCTTTTGAGTCTGCACACATGCAACATGCTACTGAAGATCTCAAATCCTTTAGGCTGCTCAGTGTACACCTCAATGACCCTCAATGATCCCATTAAGGAACGCAGTCTTCACATCCATCTGATGAATGTGCCAACCCATCTGCATTAAGAGATCAAGGATGGTCCTTATGGAAGAATATCGTGCGAAAAGTGCACAGGTTTCTTCATAATCAATCCCCTCGATATGTGAGAAGCCCCGGTCAGAAAATCTTGCCTTATACTTCTCGACGCTCCCATCAACAACTTGCTTTACCTTGTAGATCGATTTCGAATCTACCACTGATTTACTCACCGACCTTGGAAGAATCTCCCAACCATTTTTTTTGACAATGGATTCATACTCCTCCACCATGGCATCTACCCATGTGGGCTCCAGCGCTACTTCTTCAAAAGAAGATGGCTCTATCATGACAAAATTGATCATAAGAGCCATGTATCTAGTAAACCGATCAGGTGACTATCTCTGTCTATTGAAATTTGGTTACTGGAGGACAGGTGGTTCCCTAAGGCTTTGATCTTTGGCCTAGGGAAAAGTGACCAAAAGAATTTATTTTTTCTCCTAAAGTGACTTTATAAATTTATAAAGTCAAATATAATTTAAAAGTGAGTTTAAGAGATAATGTTACCAAGTCTAATTTTAAAGTGACTTTAATAAAGTCAATGTGAAATTAGAAAGGGAAAAGTGACTTTGGAAATAAATGACTAAGTGGGTCTTTATTAATGTGGGGTAAGTTAAAAAATGGAAAGTGAGATTTAAATGAGAATTTAACCTTAGCCCTAGATCTAAAGATATCTCAGCCATTGGATTTAGGGATTCCCCAAAGGTAACTTAGGGTTAGGTTAAAGGAGGAAAAGGAGGGAAAAGGTCATTCATTCTTTCATGAGGAGATTGAGTGGAGGAGAAGAGAGCTGGAGACATTTTCTGGTTTTGAGAAAGAGGTGAGGACCAGTTCAGCAAATTCGTACAACAAGGAGAGGCTGCACGCATTTCAAGGCAGCAGTCCATACAGCAATAAATCAGCACAGTTTTCGAGATAGATTTCCATACATTAGCAGTGGGCACATTTTTCGAGGTCTATACAGTAGCAAGGAGGCACAGATTTTGAGGAGGAGTAGCAGCAGTGTGTAGCACGCATTTCAAGGCTGAGTTGGCATGATTTTCGAGGCTAAAAGAAGTTGTTTTAATTTTCGTACAGTCCGTACAATAGTACGAAATTTATTGCACGATTTTTGAGGAGGACGTACAACATTTAATGATGTTATCTTTTGCTGTAAAATTTCTTTTTTTACTATTTTCCTGATTTGGCACATTTTCTGAGGCAAAGGAAAGCACAGAAAATGAGATAAGTTTGTACATTGTTTGCTGGAATTTTTATGTATATTTTCTTTCTCTATAAAAGCATTTTCTAGAAATAAGAAGAAGCTTTCGAACTGGTTTTCCCCAAGAGTTGTAGGGGGTTTTTCCAGGGTCATATTGACCAAAAATCAACATATCAAAATTCTGTGTGTGGCTGATTTATTTTTCCGAGTTTTTATTTCTGCATTTTAGCATTGTGAAATTTCCAGTATTAGTGTTTTCAGAAAATATTTATTTTTCCAACTTGTTGAATGTATGGCTATGGGAATGGGCATTTAAATATATGGGAGAAATAAGGAGAAACTAAAACCGGGGTTGCTCATCAAATTTCTACATGGTATTAGAGGATTTTGCTGAAAAGTGCAGTTTGGGACAGCAATAAGAAAAATTATAGCAAGCTGATTTTTCACACAGAAATTACAGCAAGCTATTTTTTCACACAAAAATCATTACCTTTACTACAACAGTGTTATTTTTATTTTATTGGAATAGCAAGCATGTCTTTGGGCTTCAGGGTGGAGGATAGGTTGCATGGGCATAGTAACTACAACATAGTAACTACAACGTATACAAGGAGAGAATGCAGAGCATCTTTGAGGAGGCAGAAGTCTGGGATATTGTGGTGCATACTGCACAAAACTCTATTAATGTGCCTACTAAAGTTGTTTAGTTGGTAGCCTTTAACAAGAATAATAACAAGGGTAAGGGACTAATTCTATATGGAATCAAAGACCATTGCATTCCTCATGTGAGAAGAAAGAGATATGCTCGCGCGATGTGGACAACATTGACCAATCTCTACCAGAGTACCAATGAGAAAAAAAAAATGGTCCTAAGGGAGAAGTTGAAGACCATTAAAATGGGTAAGACTGATAGTGCAGCTGGATATCTCACAAATATTACTAATGTGAGAGATGCATTGGTAGAAGTTGGAGAGGTCATTCCACCCACTGAGTTGGTGCAGACTACAGTGAATGGCCTTCCTAGTTCATGGTTGAACTTTGCTGATGGGGTTTGTGCACATGAGACCCTTCCCACTTGGGAGAGGTTCTGGGATGATTGCATACAGATAGAAATCATAAAGAGCCAGCTCGGGGCAGCCAAACCAGTTGAGCAGGATGAGGATGTAGCACTATTGGTAGGAGGAAAGAAAGGCAAGGGAAAGAAGCAAGCTTCCACAAGTAATGGTGGGGGCAAAGGCAAATTTAAAGGTAAACACAGGAACATACAAAAGGACCATTCCAAGGTGAAGTGATGGAATTTTCAGAAGATGGGACACTATGCAGTTGTGTGTCTGAAGAGAAGAAGAAGGGGAAGAACCAGAGCATGGCATCATTGCCAGACGTAGATGATTTTATGGATAGATTTGACCAGGAGTTTGGGTTCATTGCTTGTGAGTCCACTAGTGCAGGAGCACCTGCCACAGAGGTTGAGAGGGAGTGTGCATTTCCCTCCATTAGCTGAGCATCTTCAGGTATCTGGTATGTTGATAGTGGGGCTTCACGTCATATGACAAGAGTCCGTGAGTACTTCTTAGATATTCCAGAGAGTGGAACTGATATAGAGATAATAATCGGAGATGACAGTGTTGTTAGAGCAGTTGTGTGGGGACTTTGACATTTTATAGGGAACCCAATCCTCCCTTGAAGGTGTTAGATTTTATATATGTGCCAGGCATGAGGAAGAACCTCATATCCATCTCAGAATTGGAGGACAGAGTATATGAGATATTATTTAGGAGAGGACGGGTGCTGATATATCTCAGGGGTGCTCCAACTGATTTAGATAGAGTGATAGGTGTATGCCATGCAAAGGTGTAAAAGTTTTCATTTCAGCCCCTTTTGGCATTGAGCAGTAGTACCAGAAGTAGAGCTAGCAATTCAGGGATGTGTGAGATTTGGCACTGCAGGATGGGGCACATGTATCATGGAGCCTTGACGACATTGCGGGAGATCACTACAGGTGTGCTAGATTTTAGTGCTGATCACCTTGATACAGGCATAGGATGTGCTATGGGAAATTTTGCCAAATCTCCTTTTCCTACCAGTGACAGTAGATCGACTAGGATACTTGATTGATGAGAGTGGGCGGATGTCTCATGTTTGCTTGAGTGGATATGAGTATTATGTTTTATGCATTGATGATCACTCCAGGAGGACCTGGATTTATTTCTTGAAGATCCAAAGTGAGTTCTTCAAGCGGTTTCAGGAGTTCAGAGCTATTTTGGAGACTCAAACAAGTCGGAAGATCAACTCCTTGAGGTCGAATAATGGAGGAGAGTATACCCTTGGTGAGTTTGTTGATTATTGTGTGGAGGCAGGAATTAAGAGGGAGTTCAGAGTTCTGTACAACCCCCAGCAGAACGAAGCTGCGGAGAGGAAGAACAGATCCATCGAAAGGATTGCCAAAGGCATGCTACATGATCAGGGGTTACCATTGTTTTTGTGGGTAGAGGCCTGCAACACTGTTGTATATTTGCAAAACATGAGTTTTCATCGTGCCTTGGGGCATGCGACTCCGAAGGAGGCTTTTTTTGGGAAGAAGCCTGATGTTGGTCATCTTCATATCTTTGGGTGTGTTGCATACTCCTACGTACACAAGGAGAAGAGGACCAAGCTAGAGCCCACCGTAGAGAATGGTGTCTTTGTGGGCTACAATGAGACCTCGAAGGCCTTTCAAATTTATATTCCTGCACAGAGGAGAGATTTTGTCAAACGGGATGTGAAATTAAAGGAGGACTGGGCTTTCAGGAGGTCACGAGAGTTATAGTATCTGGATCAGCCAGACCCTCAGGAGCAGATGAGTCAGTCACAGGGATCTAGTGCGAAGGGATCAGGAGGATCTGGAGGTACATCGATCATGGTGTCAGGTCCATCAATGAGCAGTGGCTCATAGAGTCAGAGGGGTGGTGCTTCGAGCAGCATGCAGAGCAGTCCACAGAGCAGTTCACACGGTACTTCAGTGTCTACAGGTTCAGGTTCAGGCAGGAGGACATCATAAAAATAGTCAGGAGTTCAAGCTCCTGATGAGGAGGAGGAGTTTCATTCTCTGGTGGGAGAAGTGTGCTTAGGGAAGAGGAAGCCCAAGTGGCTTCAGGACACCTTGAGAGAGGCCTCATCTATTGCTGGACCTAAGAGGTGGATCAGAGAGAGCAGACCACCTGATAGGTTCTGTAGCTATATGGAAATGGTTGCCAACATCATTGACTCTGAGCCTTCTAGCTATGATGAGGGAGCTAGCCAACAGGTTTGGAGAGAGGATATGCAGGAGGAGTATTCTTCTATCATGAAGAATGATGTTTGGGAGGTGGTGCCAAGGCCTAAGGTAAAATCTGTGGTTAGTTCCAGACGGCTTTACAAGGTAAAGCATGCTGCAAATTGCAGCAATGAGAAATTCAAAGCAAGGTTTGTGGCTAGTGGGTTCTCCCAGGTAAAGGAAGTTGATTATGAGGAGACCTTCACTCCTGTGGCTCGATATACTTTGATTTGCTCCATCATATCGATAGTAGCCGAGATGGATTGGAAGATACACCAGATGAATGTGAATACCGCATTTCTTAATGGCTTCATATAGGAGGAGGTGTGCATTGAGCAGCCACAGGGTTTTTAGGTGCATGGGAAGGAGTCCCATGTGTGCAGACTAAAGAAGGCCCTTTATGGCCTGAAGCAAGTTCCCAGATCTTGGTACTCTAGGATAGATACATACTTGCAAGAGATGGGTTTCACAAAGAGTGATGCAGATATGAACCTTTACTTTATTGTGATAGGTGAGGAGCCGCTCATTATGGTGATGTATGTGGATGACTTGGTCATTACGGGTGCAGAGAGACTCATATAGAACTGCAAGAGAGATCTTGCGTCAGAGTTTGAGATTAAGGGCATTGGCTTGATGCATTACTTTTTAGGTTTAGAGGTGTGGCAGAAGGAGGGGCATTTCTTCCTGGGGCAGGGGAAGTATATTGTGGACATCCTTAGCAAGTTCCACGTGGAGGATTGTAGACCCATGTTGACACCGATGATCACCAACTGGAAGAAGCTTCATGCTTCAGATTCTGAGTTGGTGGATCCCACATTGTATAGACATCTGATTGGTTCCTTGATTTATTTGGTCAACACTAGACTAGATATCTGTTTTTCAGTCAACACGATGAGCCAGTTCATGTGTGAACCCAGGAGGGTGCACTAAGTTGCTGCAAAACACATTTTGCGGTACTTTCAGGGGACAGTGGAGTATGGTCTGGATTACAGGCAAGGGGATGGAGTGAGATTGATAGGTTACACTGATTCCAATTAGGCAGGTTGTGCTTCTGATAGGAAGAGAACTTCAAGGTGTTGTTTTGGGTTGGGTTTAGCAGTGGTGTCGTGGTTTAGCAGAAAGAAAAAGTCAGTAGCACTGAGTTCAATGAAATCAGAGTACATGGCAACTATTCTATCTATTTTTGAGGCCATATGGCTTCACAAGATGTTGTTTGGCTTATTTGGTCAGCCATCGAGACCTTCAGTGATATACTGTGATAATCAAAGTTGCATTAAACTCACGGAGAATCCAATATTTCATGAAAAGTGAAAACATATCGGCATCAGATATCACTTCATCAGAGACTATGTTCAGAAGGGAGCTGTGAAGGTTGAGTTTATTCGCACCGATGAGGAGGTTGCATATATCCTTACCAAAGCCTTACCACAGGGCAAGCATGTCTACTTCAGAGACAAGATGGGTGTGGTGAGGAACACCTTCCTCGGTAAGAGTGAGTGTGGAAATTTGGTTACCGAGGGACAGGTGGTTCCCTAAGGCTTTGATCTTTGGCCTAGGGAAAAGTGTCCAAAAGAATTTAATTTTTCTCCTAAAGTGACTTTATAAAGTTATAAAGTCAAATCTAATTTAAAAGTGACTTTAAGTGATAAAGTTACCAAGTCTAATTTTAAAGTGACTTTAATAAAGTCAATGTGAAATTAGAAAGGGAAAAGTGACTTTGGAAATAAATAACTAAGTGGGTATTTATTAAAGTGGGGTGAATTAAAAAATAGAAATTGAGATTTAAATGAGCATTTAATCTCAGCCCTAGATCTAAAGCTATCTCAGCCATTTGATTTAGGGATTCCCCAAAAGTAACTTAGGGTTAGGTTAAAGGAGGAAAAGGAGGGAAAATGTCATTAATTATTTCATGAGGAGATTAAGAGGAGGAGAAGAGAGCTAGAGACATTTTCTGGCTCTGAGAAAGAGGAGAGCAGTGTTGGAATAACGATTTCCGTTAGACCAAAACCCACAGGCGTTAGTCTCCGTTACAATTGCAAGAGTTAGGATCCACGAGAGGCATTTAGTCCATGTCGCAAAACACACGGGGAGCGTTGAACCCAATGTCCAACAATCTCCCCCCCAACGCGAGACGGATGAGTTTCGAACTCGATACCTTTCGCTCTGATACCACTTGTTGGAATAACGATTGTCGTTAGACCAAAACCCATAGGCGTTAGTCTCCGTTACAATTTCCAGAGTTAGGATCCACGAGAGGCGGTTAGTCCATGTCACGAAACACACGGGGAGCGTTGAACCCAATGTCCAACAAGCAGCAGTTCAGCAAATCCGTACAGCAAGGAGACGTTGCACGCATTTCAAGGCAATAGTCTGTAAAGTAATGAATCAGCACATTTTTCGAGGAATATTTCCATACAGTAGTAGTGGGCACATTTTTCGAGGTCTGTACAGTAGCAAGGAGGCACAAATTTCAAGGAGGAGCAGAAGTAGTGTGTAGCACGCAATCCGAGGCTAAGTTGGCACAATTTTCAAGGCTAAAAGAAGTTACTGTGATTTCTGTACAGTCCGTACAACAGTACGGAATTTTTGGCAAGGTATTCGAGGAGGACATACAACATTTAATGTTGTTATCTCTTGCTGAAAAATTTATGTTTTTACCATTTTGCTAATTTGGCACATTTTCCGAGGCGGACGCAAGCAGGGAAAATGAGATAAGTTTGTACATTGTTTGCTGGAATTTTTCTGTATATTTTCTTTCTTTGTAAAAGAATTTTCCAGAAATAAGGAGAAGCTTTCGAACTGGTTTTCCCCAAGAGTTGTAGGGGGTTTTTCCAAGGTCACATTGAACAAAAATCAGCGTGTCAAAATTCTGTCTGTGGCTGATTTATTTTTCTCAGTTTTTATTTCTGCATTTCAGCATTGTGAAATTTCCAGAATTAGTGTTTTTAGAAAGTATTTATTTTTCCAGCTTGTTGAATGTATGGCTATGGGAATGGGCATTTAAATATATGGGATAAATAAGGAGAAACTAAAAACCGGGGTTGGTTATCAAATTTCTACACTATCTGCACTGTGATGTAGGGACTCCTACATTCTCTGTCGCATCAAGCTTCAGTCTCTCAGCTTATGTGGTATGCTTTCTGCCAGATATGATGTTTGGTTCTGCATGAGTGGACTCCTCGACGCTATGAATCTCCTCCTATGGTTGATCCACATCTATAGGTTCATCCTTGGTAATAAGAAGTTCCTCCTCCGCATGCAAGTGTAGCTCCCTCTTAAGCGACAACTTCATGGCTTTCACCTCATTGAATTTTATATCCCATTGCACCACAATCATTCGACTGTTTCTAAAATACACACTATAATTATGGGGTGTTTCTGTGTACCCCAAAAATATCCCAACTTCTGCAATCGATTCCAACTTCTTCCTGGCGTCCTTTGTCACATGAATGTAAACAGATGAGCCAAAAATCTTCAAATGAGAAATATTAGGCTTCTTACCAACAAAAGATTCTTCAGGTGTACTCATGTGAAGTACTCTATGAGGGAAACGATTTTTCACATAAACCGCAGTGTTGCATGCTTCTGCCCACAAGTGCATCGGTAGGCCCTGGTCATGTAGCATAGCTCGTGCAGCACCCACGATTGTTCTATTCTTCCTCTCCGCAACCCCATTCTGTTGTGGGTTATAAGGCACTATGAGTTCTCTTCGAATTCATTCTTTTCTACAGAAGTATTTGAATTCGTTCAAGATATATTCACCACCATTATCGCTCAGTAGAGCCTTCAATTTCTTCCCCGACTCCTTCTCCACCAATGTTGTAAACTCGTAGAAATTTGAGAATGTTTTGCTCTTCTTCTGCATGAAGAAGATCCAGCATCTACAAGAATATACATCAACAAATATAACATAATACATGTATTTTTTTGTTGAAGCAACCGAGAAAGGTCCACACACGTTTGTGTGAATTCTCTCTAGGATCACCAAAGCACGGTTCTCCCTCTCATGAAAGGTGGTCTTCACAAACTTACCCATAGTACATCCCTTGCACTGATCTGACTGTGCAAGAGTACCCTTGGGAAGTCTAATAGAAATCTACTGCACAATCTTCAAGGTGCCATGGTGAAGATGGCCCAATCTCCTGTGTCATAATTCGCCCTCATCTCGGCTCACCACTTCTTCTGCTTTGCCCATAATTGCAAAGAACCATCTACCTTGAGCTTGTAGAGATTCTTAACTTGAATCCCTATCCTCTTGGTTTGACCCATTGTTTTATGTTGTAGGAAAGCTTTTCCCTCGCTGAAAACAACGTCATAACCTTTGTCTTTCAACATTGTGACCGAGACCAAGTTCTTCTTCAGACCTGGAACATGCATAACATCTTTCAACAGAAATGGTTTACTTGACTCCCTCTCAAAGGTAATGGTTCCAATGCCAGTCACACTGTATCTACCATCGTTGTGCATCTCTATATGCATTTGGATATCCTTTTCCTCCAAGTCACTAAACAACTCATTTTCTCTCGTCATATGGAAAGATGCACCACTATCAAGATACCAGACCGATCTCATTGCGCTTGAAACCAAGCATGCGATCAAAGAGAAATCAAGTTCAAATTGTGAGGCTAAGGCCTCTCCATTTCTAGCTCCAGCAGCCTTCTTGTTCTTATTTTTCTATGGGAAGTTAGTGGCAAGATGCCCATGTTCGTGACAGTGAAAACACTTCACTTTGGACAAATCTAGCTTCTTTCCTTCAACCTTGGATTTTGGATGGGATTGCTTCCCTTTCCCTTTCCTTGCTTTGGCAGCTAAAGTGAAATTATCTTCAATCATTCTTCGATGAAGAGCCATCCCTAGTATTCTGTCTTATCTCTTCCTGCACAAGATCTGACCAAAGTCGCTCCCAATCCGACAGTTTATCCTGTCCATTGACAGAGTCTTCGTAGTTGTGCCAACTCTTCGAAAGCCCAAGGAGAGCCAAGCTCACCAAGTCATCATCCACACTGTAATCCCCACACTTCCCGGTTCATCCCTACATTAGACAAACTACGTGAGATATTTTGGAATACTGTTGCCCTTCTCCATTTTTATTTTTCTGAGCTTATCTTTTAGTGCCAACTTCCTATGGTCGCTGCTACTTTGGAAAAGATCTTTCAAAGCCTTCCACATTGAAAATGGAATGGATTTCCCATGAAGGCTTGACACAATATGGTCTTTCACACTTTCCAACAGAATTCTTTTTGTCTTTGCTACCTTCTTTTTCCATGCGTTAAGTCCTGCAGCATCGCTAGAAGCAGGCTTAGGAACATCACCATCGATGAACTCCTTCAGTCCATTATCTTAAAGCACTTCCTCCATCCTATCCTTCCAGGATATGTAATTCGAGATACCCTCAAGGTAATACTCCAATCGAAACCCATTGAAATATATTTCAATGAATACTCAACTATCGCACCAAGAAAATTTCTCAGCAAATTCGAATTGTCCACCAGCACAAAACTTGGCACTTATTCACAATTGCAATCTCCAGTGATCAATAATGCTCTGATACCATGTAGAAATTTATTAATACTAATGTATTACCGAATTCTCCTAATCTAACAATATTTATCTTCTTGCTAAATACAGAATCCGTCCACTGTTAAAATTGCAGAACTTTAAAACTCAATTTCAAACACATGTTAATAAATTCAATCGCACATAACACAGTTGTTTAATGGGAAATCTTAAAGCTAAAAACCCCAAATATCATATATTATGTATATCAATGGAATCATGTAATAATATCATACAAATATTAGTACATCAAGCTCTCAGTACAATCAACAATCATTACACACTGTCATGCAGAAATTTCCATATCTATTCACCAATTTCTTGCCTCTTGACAACCTGCCTCCACTGAGCAATCCTTGTTGAAGAAGACCCCTGAATGAATTCGAATTGGCCTGGCCTTGACTGCGAAATCCTCATTGGAAACTCTAATGTGTGTCATATGCATTAAATGCATCACTATAGTCACAAAAAATAGTCCATCTCACCGTTTCACCTATCTCTCCACTGGGTCTCCACTGGAACTGACATGCAAGTAGTTAACTATTGTATTTGTTCAGCTGTTAGTGAGTTATTAGTTGTGAATTAATTAACTAATTAATTCACTTAGCTATCACTAGTGTATCTTTTAGTTAGACCAGATACAACTAGCTTAACTGAGTTAAAATGAATAACAACTCCCGTAACTACTCTTTCACCTCTGTCATAACTTTTCCACTTTAGTTCTAACTGATTCCTCCATGCATGAGTCACCAACCAAACTGATTGCCATATTTTCTAAAATCCTTGAGAACATAACTCATTTTCTTCAATGATACCAAATGATGTAGCGTGGCTGCACTATTTCAGAATATATACACAGAACTGTGTTTTTATGGGCCCACAAAATGGTGACTAGTCAGAAGCGGATCACAACTTCTCGACTTTACCAACTTACCTCAACCACAACTTCATAGCTTTATAATTTTTTTAATATTTCAATTTTGAGATTCCGCAGCCCACACATTGCAACTAAAATAAATTATCGTGCGATGTCTTAATAATAAACCTGAAGCATCAACAAAGGGCGGAATACCATCAGGATTGCGACTTAATCTCCAGCCAGATCTAACAGTCCTCACGTCTCCTTTGCTAATCTTCTTCTCATCGCAATTCAAATAGCTTATTATGTGAATTCTTAACATGTAACGTTAAAATCGTCAATGTGCGATGGCTGATATATGAACTTCGAAGCTTGCTCAAATTAATAGCTTCACATAAGCCTTTTTACAGAGAAAACCCGCTATGTCTTTGTTGTTCGCACTGCCAATCGTCCTTCTGTTGTGTGATGAATGTGATATCCAACTCAAGAAAGAAATAAAAACAAACAGTTTAAACCAAACAGCTAAATTAAAATTCAAAACACATGGAATTAATCAGAAATGAAAATACATAGAGTCGAGCCCTTTTATGGCTAAATTTTACATTGCTTTTCCTCTTTGTCTACTCCTATGTCACTCCTCTCTCACACCTCACACTTTTCTTTTTATATCCATCTCACCTCACACTTATTGACACTTATATATCTACCTGAAAGTGGTTCTTCTTTTCTTTTATTATCTTTCTGTTTGAACCACTGTAATAAACAAATTCTATCCTATCCTCATGATCTAATCTATTTGGCTTAATCTCTTGTAGGGAGAACTAATTTTCTCATTTTATTCCTATTTAATTTAGGAAATTAAAACAACTAACTCCTCTCAATTAAAACCTAACAAAATATTAATAATCAAATTTTCCACCTTTTGTTAGCCACAACACGTGAACACACAATCACATTGCTGGCTAAATGTGGATGCTGTTGCATCAAGTTCCTATAGCGTGGTATGCAAAGATATATCCTTATTTGTTATCTCAAAATTTGGTATGTTTCAAATCTCATTCCAATGTTTATTTGTTGAAGAAAACTGACTCCTTGTTCATCATAGTACACTATGTAGATGATCTTTTGGTAATAGGTAGTTCAACTTATGTCATTGCTGAGATTATAAATTTATTGCATAAGATTTTTTCTATGAAAAATATGGGCTTACTAAATTTTTTCCTTGGAATAGAGTTCAATCATAGTGGTTCTAACATTACCATTTGTCAACCAAAATATGCTAGCGATATTTTGACACGATTTGATGCAGGGGCATTAGGCTCAAGAAATACTTTGTATTTTTATAAGACATAGGGGTTCTTATGTTTCTAAATTCTCATGTAATTATTAGTATTTTGAATAAAACAGTGAGGAATTGTAAATGTTCTCTAACCACTAGAGAACATGAGGAAAGTTGATTAAGTTAGGAAGGTGAAGAGTCAGTTTCGGTTATTTTAGGGATGGAGTCTAAATTTAGGATTTGGGAATTTTAAGAGTTTTGTTGAGCTGTCGAGGAATTGAACCGATTCATTTTAATTTGTATAAATGTAAGCCTACGGGAAGATAGAAGGGAGATAGAGTGATTCAAGAGCGGTTCAGAGGCAGAGTAGTGAGAATAGAAGGCCATCGAATTGAATATCTGGCTAGAAGCAAGAAGGCTTTGTGTTTGATTTCATATTTGTATATGAAAGGATTGATGATGAGTCCTGTATGTGTCAATTTATTTAATTATGTATGTGTAAACTATGTGTTAATGGTTGAATTGGTGTCTCTCTGTGAAATAGAGAATTGATGTAATTTTGTCATTTGAGGAAGATCGATCATTGAAAGGATCGATCTTACTGAGTAAAGTGGAACCGGAATATAACCCTTGAACATATTGATTTGGTTGTAATTGATGTGGATTCTACATTTTTTTGTTTTGATGGAAAGAGTTGTTAAGTCTATTTATTTAAGCATGTTGAATCCTGTATAAAAGTCTGTTAAGAGTCGAACCCTGTTCCTCTATTGAAATCGATAGAATCAATTCATATTTTGTTGGGTTATAACCAGAGAAAGATATTGTGATATATACGATTGCCTTAATATTGAACTCATTAAATACATGTTGTTTGGTTATGCATTACATTGTCTCAGTTCAGTGTGAAGAGTTTCAAAAAATAGATGCGTTTATACTTGTGAATAGATAACACAAGCAATGTCTGCATCAGATCCTTGAGCATGTGTGATCTTGTATGGAAACACTATTGTTTGAACTGAATTGATTGAAGTTGATTCACGGAAATCAAGGATGGAGGTGTAATCCACAGGCAGGAATGAATTCGTTTCATAGAGTTGAATCGTAACCGTAATGAAGGAGACAAAACCTTGAGGAAGTACCACAAGTGGAACATTGAGGCGGTTTTGATGAGGGGAAACCAGCAGTCTCGCATAATAAAAAAATGGTCAGTTGTTTGTGAAAAAAAAATGTGATACGTTTCAGCATTTGACACATAGGTGGAGGTGGTTTTTAAAAACCCCGAGTTTCACAATTTTTTTTAGAGTTAAAGTTCTATAGAGAAAAAATGTGATTTCCGTTGGATGCGTCGATCAAAGGATCGAACGGTGGTCGCATCGCCAAGCCGTGGGGTTGTTAACACAAAGGTGAGTTATGGTTGTTGTGTGTCCCAAATTTCGTATATGTTAGTTCTTGGGTTTAAAAACCTAGCGTCAAGGGTCTTGTATAATATTTCATACCCTTTGTTGGAGAACGTGATATATTGGTGTATTATGGTTATAGAAATGCCGCAAATCATTATTATATTGGGCTATAACCAAAGCTTATAAAGGGAAAGGTCAAAGATTGGGTATTCACGTGAGATTGGTAATAGAACACATGTTAATATGAGTGTTGTCTGAGAACTATTTGTGGGTTTTAAATAAAGCATGGAATCGATACAAATAGAATTTATTAAGTGTTGTTGGCATTTGGATTTTTATCAAAGTGGAACTTTGATGTGGAATGAAATGCTAGTTAGCATTCGGATTTATGAGATCAATTGGTGATTAATATGTTGGGGCCCTTATATAAGGGTTTTATAATAAAGGTTGAATGTTAAATGGAACTTCCATGAAGGTGAGAGCTGAAGTTCATTACTTTGGGTTTAAATGTTTTTCTCTGAATATTAATTAAAGATCATCAGATGGGTTTTAAGCTATGGTTTCATAACCATAGATTTGATTGGAAAATATCAGCTTCCAAAATTAGTTGTGAATTTTGGTTGGTGGGTTCTACGATCAATAATGAAAAGGAGTGCTTCCACATTATATTAGAGTTTGCCCAGATTTAAAATTATTTGGGAAAAAGATATTGGAATGCAGTTTTCATATGCACAAGAGAGTGCTATTGTGGTTTAAGTTGGGTATCATGCTATCATATGGTTTCAAATATGGAAAGGCTCTGTTTGAAGTAAAAGATTTTTTTAGTTAAATTTGAAGGTGTGATGAGAGAAGAGGGAAGATCAAATTTTTAAATCTGATGTGCAGTAGATACATATTTGTAGTGAACGAGATTTGCAGAAATGGATGAAGAACAAGGTCATGCAAGGATCTTGCAGGTAAAATAATTTTAAATCTTACTTGAATTTATGATTGAAGGAGTATGGTTGCAGAAAGTGCAGACTGAGTTTTGATGGTGATAGCAGAGAACCTAATATTCAGCTAAAGGTTGGATAGGGAGAGAAATTTCAGTGTTCGCAAGAGAAGGTGAGTTGATGAGAAGTGTTTAACTCTGGTTTGAAGAATTGTTTGCGGAATTCAGATTGTGGGCAATTGAAGAAATCTCAACAAAAGAAGATCACACATTTTAGAGCAGTGATGAAAGAGTCCAGCAGAGGATTCTAAAGTGAAGAATAAAATGTGGCAGAACCTGGAGAATTCCCAACAGAGGTTGGACGAAAGAAGAACATATGTGTTCTTGAAAAGTTGCAGAGTGAAACCTAGAGAGAGCAGAAGAGAGTGCTCAGAAGGTTCCAGTAGATAGGGGACCAGTACTTGCCAAAAGCCCAGATCTGGAGGAAAGGATTGGTGAGGTAAGTGGCAGCAAGAGAACTTGCTATTGTAGAGGCTTAGTGCAGCTTGTGAGTGAAGAACTGATGGAGAAAGAGATGACTACTGATAGTCATATCAGATATTGCAGAGGTTCTGAGAGAGGCCACAACAGAAAGGAAAATGAAGATGCCAGGAAAAATGGCATGATGAAGAAATTGACTGATGCAGAATATTGGAAAGAGGTAGCTGAGATCAAAGAACATTTTAATAAACTGGAGAGGATGATAGAGGAAAGCCAGAGAATTGGATGGCTCATTAAGAAGAGAGTAAAATGGAAACCATTACAGTTAAGGTTGAGGAAAAAGGAGATTTCCTTGTTGGAAGGGGAACTTAGAGCAGCTGAGTTGAGAAAAGAAGTTTCTGGTTGTGAAGCAGAATAGAGTACAGGTGAAGAATACAAATCTACAAAGGATATTATGAACCATGATGAAGACTTAAGGAAAAAAGAAGCTTGTCTTGCTGAAGAGAAAATCATTGATGATTTCCTGAGTTGTTGGACATGTTCAAATCAGCTGGATGATGTAAAGCCTTGTATTTTTTAACCTGAAAATTTTGAGGTGATTACAGGTTCTACAGAGGAAGAGGAACTCAGAGTTCTTGAGTCAAGGATGGAATTTGAAGATTCCACATGCAGATCTGTTCAAAGGGAAGTGCTTGAGAAAGCAACCAAGACTGAAAAGTCTTGTGGTTTTAAAACTAAAAATTTGTGTATGTTTATAGGTACATCACATGGAGATGAAGGACCATCTGATGATCAGTCAATAATAAGTGAAGGTATAAAAGGTTGTGTGAGGTTCCCAAAATCTACTCCAATTGAATTTGTTGAATTGTATAGAAGGATGGATTTTCAAAGAAGAGAATTGGAGAAACAGAGGACCTATGCACAGGATAAATTTATGAAGAAGAAAGACAGAGGAATTTTCATGACTGACAATCAGAGAAAAGAGGATAAGAAAATGATTCAGCCAAATGAAGGAGTTCATTTTGGTGAATCACAACAGAAGGAAATTCATGAAGCAGATGATGGAGAAAAGGAGAGACTAGCTGACAGTCTCATGAAGGATGCAAATCAGCATACTGATGTGCTGACAGAGGAATTGGAAGGAAACTCAGAACAACATACTGATGTGTTGTTAGAAGAGGAAGAGGTATTGAGACCTTGTAATTTTAGTGCTGAAATTTCATGTGTTAATCGTGCAGGCAAAGAGGGACAACCAATGAAAATTGTCAGAGAATTGAATGAAAGAGAAACTATGTTGGCTGAGAGTATAGTAGAGGGTCATCATTCTAACATGGTGATTGGCACAATGAAAGCTAAGAAGAAAGAAAGTGGAGGTTTTATGGGTCTTGAAATAGACTTGAAACTGCAAAAAGAAGAATTGGTGTCAGAATCATCAATTGAGATCACTGGGTCTTGTGATTTTGAAATTAACAAATTGTTTATGTTCACAGGTGATGCAAAAGACAATCTGTCATTTGGAATTGTCTTGAAAGAAGAAGAACTATTGCAGAAACAAGGTGAGACAGTCATGTCTCATATGCAGAAACTTGTTACTGTTGGTGACAAGGAAGAATTGGCTTCTCTGACGGGCCAAGAGAAAACCGTGGGGAAGACTTTTGGGACTACTACAATGATGAAGGATCAAAATTCTATTCTAATAGGAGATGAAGGTATAGTGCTTGAAGATATTGATTTGATTTCCAGAATCAAACAAGAAGATGAAGGACAATCACTAAGGATTGTCAAGGAAGAAGAAGAAGATGCCGAATTTAAATTGCAACATATTGAGAATGTGAAACAAGTACAGAAGAGATGGCTGAAATGCTTGATGGAATCAATTAAACAAGAGAATGAAATTGCAGACACTAGAGTGAAAATGCTTGAAGCTGTGAAAAGAATAGGATCAGATACTAGTTTGTAGAATTCAATCATGCTTACTAGTACACAAGAAGAAATGAATGGTTATGCTACTGCAGTTAGAGAATTGAAGGATAATTTACTTTTTAAAAGTAAATTTGCAGGTGATGAGCAAAAGAATGTTGCAGAGGGAGATATCTCAAGAGATATTCAGGAATTTTGGGAGACAGCCACAGAGGCAGCAACATTTCTGGCAAAAGAGACAACATTAGCAAGAGCAGCAACTGAAGCAACATCTATGATAGCTACAGAAGAAACACTCTTGAAGGCAATAACAGCAGCAGTGGGCAGAGAAATTTCCAGAAAAGAGATAAGCTGGACAAAGAAATTGAAAACATCAGAAGACTGATGATGAAGGTGTCTTAGAAGCAGCAGACAGCAGCAAGAAAGCATAAGAATTTTAGCGGAGGAAAGACAAGAAGAGATTGTGAAAGCATAGCTAGAGGCAACATGCAGAACAAGATATGGAGACCTGGAGAAGTGCAGTTGGAGAATAATATAGCTGTTGGACAGCAACAAAATAGAGTATGGGATCTAGGAGGCAGAGATTTAAGACACATGATCAGGAGATCATGAACAATTTGAACCTTGGGAGTCTGATGCAGGGGCATTAGGCTCAAGAAATACTTTGTATTTTTATAAGATGTAGGGGGGTCTTACATTTCTAAATTCTCATGTAATTATTAGTATTTTGAATAAAACATTGAGGAATTGTAAATGTTATCTAACCACTAGAGAACATGAGGGAAGTTGATTAAGTTAGGAAGGTGAAGAGTAAGTTTCAGTTATTTTAGGGATGGAGTCTAAATTTAGGATTTGGGAATTTTAAGAGTTTTGTTGAGCTATCGAGGAACTGAACCGATTCATTTTAATTTGTATAAATGTAAGCCTACGTGCAGATAGAAGGGACATAGAGTGATTCAAGAGCGGTTCAAAGGCAGAGTAGTGAGAATAGAAGGCTATCGAATTGAAGATCTGGCTAGAAGCAAGAAGGCTTTGTGTTTGATTTCATATTTGTATATGAAAGGATTGATGTTAAGTCTTGTATGTGTCAATTTATTGAATTATGTATGTGTAAACTCTGTGTTAATAGTTGAATTGGCGTCTCTATGTGAAATAGAGAATTGATATAATTTTTTCATTTGAGTAAGATCGATCACTGAAAGGATCGATCTTATTGAATAAAGTGGAACCGGAATATAACCCTTGAATATATCGATTTGGTTGTAATTGATGTGGAGTCTACATTTTTTCATTTTTATGGAAAGCGCTGTTAAGTCTGTTTATTTAAGCATGTTGAATCCTATATAAAAGTCTGTTAAGAGTCGAACCCTGTTCCTCTGTTGAAATCGATAGAATCGATTCAAATTTTGTTGGGTAATAACCAGAGAAAGCAATTGTGATATATAAGATTGCGTTAAAATTGAACTCATTAAATACATGTTCTTTGGTTATGCATTACATTGTCTCAGTTCGGTGTGAAGAGCTTAAAAAAATCGATATGTTTATCCTTGTGAGTGGACAACACAAGTGATTTCTGCATGAGATCATTGACCATGTGTGATCTTGTATGGAAACGCTGTTGTTTGAACTGAATTGATTGAAGTTGATTCACGAAAATCAAGGATGGAGGTGTAATCCGCAGGCAGGAACGAATTCGTTTCACAGCGTTGAATCGTAACCGTAATAAAGGAGATGGAACCTTGAGGAAGTAGCTCAAGTGGAACGTTGAGGATGTTTTGATGAGGAGAATCCAACAGTCTCGCATAATAAAAAAATGGTAAGTTGTTTGTTAAAAAAAAAAGCGACACGTTTCGGCGTTTGACATGTAGGTGGAGGTGGTTTTTAAAAACCCCGAGTTTTGCATTTTTTTTAGAGTTAAAGTTTTGCAGAGAAAAAATGCAATTTCCATTGGATGCATCGATCAAAGGATCGAACGGTGGTCGCATCGCCAAGCCGCGGGGTTGTTAACAGAAAGGTGAGTTATGGTTGTTGTGGGTCCCAACTTTGGTATATGTTAGTTCTTAGGTTTAAAAGCCTAGTGTGAAGGGTCTTATATAATATTTCAAACCCTTGGTTGGAGAACGTGATATATTGGTGTATTATGGTTATAGAAATGCCGCGAATCCTTATTATATTGGGCTCTAACCAAAGCTTATAAAGGCAAAGGTCGAAGATTGGGTATTCATGTGAGATTGGTAATAGCACACATGTTAATATGAGTGTTGTCCGAGAACTATTTGTGGGTTTTAAATAAAGTGTGGAATGGATACAAATATAATTTATTAAGTGTTGTTGGCATTTGGAGTTTTATCAAAGTGGAACTTTGATGTGGAATGAAATGCTAGTTAGCATTCGGATTTATGAGATCAATTGATGATTAATATGTTGGGGCCCTTATATAAGGGTTTTATAATAAAGGTTGAATGTTAAATATAACTTCCATGAAGGTGAGAGCCGAAGTTCATTACTTTGGGTTTAAATGTTTTTCTCCGAATATTAATTAAAGATCATCAGATGGGTTTTAAGTTATGGTTTCATAACCATAGATTTGATTGGAAAATATCAGCTTCCACAATAAGTTGTGAATTTTGGTTGGTGGGTTCTATGATCAGTAAATGAAAAGGAGTGCTTCCGCATTTATGTTAGAGTTTGCCTAGATTTAAAATTATTTGGGAAAAAGATATTCGAATGCAGTTTTGATATGCACAAGAGAGTGCTATTGTGGTTTAAGTTGGATAGCATGCTATCACGATTTCACATGAGTGACTGCAAGCGAGTAGCCACACCTTTCTTATCAAGGATAAAGCTTGAGAATGGTAAAGACGCACCATAGGTTGATTTCACATTGTACCGTCAGCTTGTGAGGAGTCTTCTTTATCTCACTCACTCCAATCGTGATCTCTCATATGTCGTAAGACAAGTTTCCAGATACATGCAAGGGCCACATGAGTTACACTCGAAAGATTCAAAGCACATCCTTCGATATATCGAGGGGAAAATCACCTATGGGATTCATAATGCAATTTTTCTTTGGATCTCATTGGGTTCACATATTGACATTGGGCATGTGACAACATTGATCGCAAGCCCACATCTGGTATGTACTTAGTCTGGGATCTGGCCCAATTTGTTGGTCAACCAAGAATCAAGTTGCCATTGCTTTATCATCAGCACACACACGCAGAGTACAAAGGAGCAATCGATGCCACTAATTAGAGCATTTGGATACAATATTTCCTTTCTGAACTTGGTATTAGTGTCCATCGCCCAAGTCTCATATGGTGTAATAATCATAGTACACTAAAGTTTTGTCGAGATCGAGTGCAACTATAACGAACCAAACACATTGAGATCCTCATGCACTTCATTAGAGAAATAATTCATGATGAAATCATCGATATGCAATACAATCCCAATTTTGAGTAGATTGCCGATATATTCACCCACATATTCACACTAAGCAGAAGTTTCAATTTCTACTAGATACTCGTAGTTGTTTTTCCTCTACTTTTGCATTTTATTTTGGGGGGCTGATTTCTTCCCACTTCACCTAAGTTATGGTTAAGTGGGGGTGTTGGTGTACATGCACCTAGTTAGCCTTAATGATGGCCCAGCCCCCCAACTGTGCGTAATGTTAAATTAAAACTTGTTTGGTAACCGTGATAGGTTACAGGTCCCACTTCACCCTCTCGAACTATATGTTATTACACACATTAATGTTATTAATAACATTTCAGTTTTTATGTTGATATGTTAAATATGATCCGAAAATCAGTGGATCGGATCCCACTTGCAATCTCACTTCAATTATTAATCGTCCTTTTCGCTGGTCTTTGGCGCCACCTGTCGATCTTCTCAATCCGGTCACCTCCCGCCTTGTGACAAACCCTACCCTCGATCTACAGTAATTAACCTTTGTTCAACTCTAGTTCTTGCATGTGATGTGCACTTGGCTTTTGTTAGTTAACTCACTGCTTAATGTTGTGTATAATTGGCTTTAGTTAGTTAATCTAGTGCTTACATTTAACTTTAGTTAACTCATGTACACATTAACATAACATAAAACACACATAATTTTGGTTGGCTTTACTTATCCTTAATTTATATTGCATGTACAACTAAGCGTAACATTCTCAAACCAACCTTCTAACTTCCATATCCGTGCTGTAATAATTTTAAAAATCCCTAATATAGCTCTTTTCTTAATTTGCAATCAGATTTTAACAAAGCATTGTGGAAGAAAAAGTGAATTTGTTGACAGGTGACAACCTAAACTACGGTGCTGCAGAGTCCAGCGTCCAACACATAGACTCGTCTTCCGCTTGATGAAAATGAAAGTTTCTTGCTTTGTATCAGACACCGCGACCACCACCGCGACCACCAGAACCTGTAAATTTAATTGCATGAGCGCTGGAAGTAGCAGAGCCACAGATTATGGAAGTAGAAATAGCAGCCCCGGTCCCCCTCACTACCAGGTTTCAAGAATTAATGTCTTCGCAATACTCATGCCGACATTCACATGGATCAGTGGGCATATTTTTCATTGCTTTTGACGCTGTTTTCTGCCAGGACATTTCTAACGGAAAACCCAAATTTTCCCGTGAAGATTTGTTGGGTGTCGTGGCTTCACTCTCATCTAATATAAACACTCTTCTTTTAAAAACACGTGAGGTAACAATAAATCGCCCAGAAAGGATTTGTCTGTAAATTAATTAACTCCCGCTGGATTAAGAGTCGGTACTTCCTTAGCACAGTCAGAATATTCTTTCATTCTTTCTGACCCACATCTGGAAAATTAAATCTGTAATATTTATGATTCTTTAATACAACACTACATACACAAACAAAAATTTAATTGCAAATCAAGGCCTTTCTGGAGGCTTAGCAGCCTGGGTAGGGCAAACGTTATCATCATTGTTGACGATAAAGTTATATGAAAAATTAAAAGCTGAACATGGGAGTCTTCATTGTATTTTTTATTTTTCGTCTCTTTTGGCTGGTAGTGCCAAGAGACTTCCGAGTCAGAAAAAGTTTCAGTACAGACGAAAACTTTATGATTAAAGTGGAAATCTTCGTAAAATACAAGCACTTCCTACAAAATTGTTGCTTTCATACGGAATCGGAAGATGGCAATCAAGAAAGAAAAAGGGCTATGAAGGTGGAAAAATTAGGTATAGCATGAGGCCCTGCGAGTACAGCCCCACCAGGCTGGCCGATCTGTTGTTGCCCAGCTGATTCCCTTTCAACTTTAATTTGCAGCATCCACAGTTACTATTGACGGCCGAACACGTCACCCATTTTAGTATATCATGTAGTTGTCAATCATAAAGAGATAAGCCTATGAATATGATAGAAAATGTAAGAGGACAGAGACTTCCTTAATCTCAGATAGTAGAAAATTCAGTTCGATGGATCAAAGGGCTAAGGACATTGTTTTATAAATCAAAATGCTACAGAAATAGTTTATCTCTCTCGGCAGAGTTCTGTGAATCATCCCTAATCTCTCCCCTCCCAAAAAAGCAAAACACTAAGTCAACGTACAACTACACGAACGTTCTCTCAATTAACCATAATTTCCATTAAAAAAAATACAAAGTAGACAACGTACACCTATACTAAATTTAAATTGTTTATTTTGAAAATAATTGTATCCCATCTCTATGCAAAGCTGCAAGCACGTATATTTATAAAGCTGAGTTTACCGTTTGCTGGAGCATATATTGCAGTCATAATTTAAGTTTTACCTGGAAATGGCATTCGCAAACCATTGAAGTGTTAAAATTTTATCTCCATTACTTAAAATAGATTTTGGACTATATTTGAATTTGGCACTTTGAAAAACTCTAAAACATCATTTATATAGATTTTGACCCTTTTTTTTTTCAAATCTTAATTTTAAATTTACAAAAAAATTATAATTCTATTAAAATTTATATCATCACATTTTAAATGACTATTTTTTGAAATTTTATTTAACTCATTACAAAATACCTAATTCCTAATGTGGAAGGTGATATTTTGAGAAAACGTTAATTATCGAAGGAATTTTTTATTATAGTTTTTAATTTTTCAGATGTCGATAAAATATATATATATATAACATTTAAAAAAATAGAATTATTTTAATATTAGTTATAAATATATTTTATGTTTGTAAATGTGAGAGGATATTCAATCTATTCAATTCTTAATATAAAATTTATAAATAAAGTAGAAAAATATTAATAACCAAAAAAATATTTCAGTAATGATTCCTGTGTGCGTTGAGCAATTGAAAGCAAAATGTTTTTATGGTCAAAACATTTTAAAGGCGTTTTTGTAGCCCCTACAATTAACCTCTGAAATTTGGCACCAGTCCAAAATTTCAGAGCCCCTTTCGCTTTTGACGAGATCCATGATAATGGGATCATCTGTCACGCAACATTCATAGGCCACAGACATCCTCCATGCCCGTTTACTTTCAGGTCAAAAGGTGTTGATGGTATCATTGGTGGTTTGATGTGGTTTTTCCCTCTTTTTTGCCTAAGTATAGTCGCACAGTTGCAACCCTCATGATTCCTGACCATAATATGCGACTTGGCGACGAAGCGACCTCTTCTGGTTGCCAAGTCTCTAGGTCACCAGGTTGGTGTTCCCCTCTACACTGATTATTTGCGACTTAGCGACCTCGCGACCTACGTCTAGATATAATAGTCGATAGGTTGCGGAATCCTTCTAGAAACGACATATGTGATCTAGCGACCCCAGGTTGCTGAGTCAGAACTGTCACAAGGTCGCACCATGGGAAAATTTACCAAGAATTGCGACCTTGTGACCAGGCGACCTAGCTACGCAGTGACTGCAATTAAGGCTCGCACGTGCAACCTTTTTATATATAGGAGGTTTGCACAAGTCTCATTCGACTTGCACGATGAATCTTCCAAAGTGGTCTGACTGCCCAATTGGAGAGCATTTTTATCTGGGTAAGTCACCGTAACCTCCAGTAACCTTCTTTTACTATCACATATGCTAGCTTGCTCCTGATTCTCTCTCACCCTAGCTAGGAATGCACGTATTTTCTCATCAACTATATATTCTTATTTCCCTTTTTTTACCTCACTATCTCGCTAGACAACGATATCTTGCCCATTTTGGTTCAAATCCCTCTGGTTTAGCTATGTTCCCTTTTGGACCTCTCTCCCCAATACCCAGAGGCATTCTCGACCGTGTTTTCTTTCCTTTCTCTTAGTTTTTCCCACTCTCACATGCAATTCACACTAGCATATTCTGCCAAGGAAGCCTTACTGTGACCCATGACCTCACGACCTACGACCAAGTGGCCAAGTCACCAAGTCACTAGAACCTTCATTTTTTGCCCAATGCGACCCCGTGACTAGGTCGCAAGGTCGCAAATCTAGTATGCCTTAATCATCGCGACTTGTCTTGTTGGTCACTTAGCATCCCAGACCTACCTAGGCAGTAGGTGGCTTGGACCAGTTTTTATTACTATTATTTTATTGCATCCATGTCATTGGTCTTATCATGGGATTATTTCTTGAATATTCTAGATGACGTGTAAGCTGAACTTGATTGTGTTTCAATCTCCTCTCACTTGGACGATATGCCACCCCCTATGGTCCAGAGATGGCATAAAATCTTGGAGATCGATATGAGAGAGTGATTCATCTCCGGCATTGATTTCCATCTACAGAGACACAACTTGTGTGTTTGAAAATAATTCCAAGATGAGTTGGCATGATATCTAGCAATAATTCATGAGGCGAGAGTTTCCGGTGGACTTAGGAGACTGCCACATGTACATAAATGTTGAAAGGTCTAAACTACACTACGTAGCAGCATAACCTCCGATCTTCCCATGCGCAAAAATCATTGACTGGATCCTTTAGAAAACTTATTCCACACATTGGGTCATAAGGATAACACCAGGAAACATTTTTCCAGCATAATTGCCCACGATGCCAACATATATTATTTATTGCCTCTCAAGGAGGAATAATTCAATACCGGGTGGCTAGCGACACACAATGTATTGGTTAAAAACACATTCAAGAGCTGGTGCGAGGACCCTGAAAAGTTAAAGGAGAAGAAAGACCAGGAATACAAGACATAAGGTCTCAAGAAGTTCTATCGTCTCGTTGCAGCTATGATGTCCCAAATGTATGGGTGAGTGGACACCAACACCTTTAACTGAGAATCTTCAACAGAGCATGGATCACCTTGATGCACAAGGTTACCTCCAAAGGGACTTCTTTAATATGAGATAATATAAAATTTGACTCCATGGATCAAAGGCTAAAGACATTGTCTTATAAATCAAAATTCCACAGAAATAGTTTCTGGTTATGTGCAACGTTCTCTAAATCAACCATAATCTCCCAAAAAATAAAAACCCTTTATAGAACGTACAACTATACGAGCATTCTCTCAATTAACCATAATCTCCCAAAAACTCACACCAAAATAGACAATGTACACCTATAAGAACTTTAAATTGTTTATTTTGCAATATACATATACCATCTCTATGCAAAGTTGAAAGCACATATGAGTTTACAGTTTACTGGAGCATATATTGCAATCATTATGATTTAAATTTTAATTAAAAATTACATTCTATAATCAATTTAAAATATCATATTCTTATTAGTCCCTACCAGCAAGAAAGGGACTATAGTAATCGATGTTTATTAGCTAGTATTAGACCACTCAATTTTTTTTATTAAACCCAAAGTTTTTGATGGAATTTCCTTTCTCCTTTTCCAATGTCATATCAATTATTCACACATTTATTTCTAGCCAATGAGTGTTTTGGCCTCTTCCTAAGGTTGAGAGTTGAATAGAGATTAAATTTCTTAGGTTAAA
This sequence comes from Pinus albicaulis, assembly GCA_034641835.2. NCBI lineage: Eukaryota > Viridiplantae > Streptophyta > Pinopsida > Pinales > Pinaceae > Pinus > Pinus albicaulis. The sequence continues at coordinate 535,755,523 of CM076584.1, forward strand.
AAGAAATAGGGACTAAAAATAAAGTTATAGAAATTCATGGTCGACTAATGCTAGCATTAAACGACTAGCATTAGATGTTTTGTGTTTTTGTCAATATGTTTTTGTGTTTTTATGAATATTTTTTGAATCAATCACCACCTATATTGTCATGCAAAGAGGCTAGTGGTGCATGATAGTGTAGACACCTATAGGTTAAGTGTAGGTGGGTTTTTCAAGAAACAAGGTCTGAAAGGATCAGGTGGTTTGCAAGGATTAAGGGAATTACATGAAGAGGGATTTTAATGAACAATGTTTTCAATGATTAGGGGCGTTGTTCCACATCTATTTTACATGGGATACACCTCTGGCTTCACCAAATAATAGTTCATACTCCACTGAAGACTTGTAAGTCAACATTGCTATAGAGGCCATTGCCGAGCTTCCTCAGTCTTGAGCTTTTCTTACTCATTTCCCCTGGTCAGTTGCACGCTATTCATCCCATAATTTATCCTAATATTCCGCTTCTCCAGTTTACCCAAATTGGGGTGCTTTAGCCTCCTTTGTTACTCGTACATCATCTTCTCTGTTTCCATTTCTCTGTCTTGATATCCTTGACATCGCCGAGATTGGCTGTAATCGTGCCTTCATCTATATCTTTCTGACAATGTCTACAATCACGACTGTCGAATCTCTTTCAAATTATTATTCAAGCAAAAAGACTGAAGAAGAGAAACATCTGAAGAAGAAACAGATAATTCGAGCATTTCATGTAGTTGTGGTAGCTGTAGAGCATGATCAAGATGATGACGAGCTTCCATCCCCATTGATTGATGCGAGAACCTGTCGACAAAGAAAATAGAATCAACCCAACACTAGAAACCACAGACAATGAAAACAAAAACAACCCAACAAAGGAAAGGAGGAAACTTTCCATCCCCTTAATTATTTTGTCAGAATATATTAATCATTGTTAAATGAGTAAGACAATACACATAAATTATCAATCCATGGACGTGTTTTATTTCAATGATAGTTGCACTGTATTTTCCAATACATCAAACTAGAACCAACTCAAGTAAATGGGAATCGTTGTTCAATTAAGTGCTGAAATAAATCACTCATGCAGTTATAAAAAAAATCTACATGAATGTAACCATGCCTCAATTAATTGTACCTAGCACGCCACACAACAATTACACCAGCGAGTATCTCTAATCAAATCTGTGTAACACCATAATAATATCAAAATTGAAGCAGATCTACTCACATCTAGAACAACTTCAATGGTACTTCTACTAATAGGTAAAGAAACTAAGAAATATAGTACAACTATATTAACCGCTACAATCTGTTAGGTCCCTATATTACTAGTATAGTCCCTTATTGTTGTCAGTGTAACCCCCTTATTGTTATTATTGTACCCTTGTAACCCCCATTTTGTTATTATTTTGCCCTTAAATTATTATTGTTAGGTTGGCTAGGATTACATTGTGGCCCACTAGGATTACATTATGGCCCCATGGACTCCTATATATAGAAAGGAGGTTTTGTAAATTGTATCATCCAAGAATTGTTCATTTATGTAATGTATTGGAGGTTCCCCCCTCAAAGTGGCTTATTTATAAGGCGTTGATATCTCTTTTCTTCTATTTTTGGAGCTGGTTACACAACATTTGGTATCAGAGGTTGGGATTCTAGGGTTTCGCTGCTCCAAACAGGTCATCGTGGAATTTTCGCTATAAATTTTTTTCTACGAAGTTTTCGAAGCTGAAATTTTTAGGGTGCGAAGCTGAAATCCTGAGGAATATTGTCTAAAAATTTCAGAGCTTGTTTCACAACATTTTCAGAGATATCATATGTGGAAGTTAGGTCTTTTTTCAAGCTCCTAAACAGGTCATCGTGGAATTTTCACTATAATTGTTTTTCTACAAAGGTTTAGAATCTGAAATTCGTATGGTGCGAAGATGAAATCCTGAGGAAATTCTTCAAAAACTTTCAGAGCTTGGTTCACAATATTTTTGGAGATATGATCTGTGGAAGGTAGTGCTTTATCAGGCTCCTGAATTTCATCTCAAAGAGGTGATCGTGGGAAAAGTTCAATAACTCTCTCTCTGGGCAGTGGATTTGAGTGCCGTAAAAATTAGTTGCAAGTACATGGACTGTAGTTTCTTGGCTATCAATTTCAGAGACAAAGGATGAAACAGTGACACGTGGCAAGTCCTACAAGTTTTCTCTACTGAACCAGTCCAGAATTAGGTCATTGTGGGAGATTGGACACAAATTTGTCTTGGGGAATCCAAATTAGATCAAACTTGTGGCATTTGAAGGAAGCTTCAGAGGGCTACTACAGGGCTGAATTTTAGATATTTAATATTTTCAATTACAGAGATAATTCAATTTCAATATCGAGCTCCTCAAAGCAAGTAAAAGGTGTGTATTCTTTTTCCGAATTGCATAAGTCTTGTTTGAAGAATCAAGTTAAATTGATTCCAATGGCATATTGTAGAATAGGTATCAATATTGGATTCTAAAATGGCACCAAAAAAAATTCAACACCCATTAAGCCTTTAGAAGGCTCTACCATGACTAATGAAGATGAAGAATTGCAACATGATCTATCAAAATTACAAGAGCAAGTGCAACAAATTTCACTCTCGCAAAGAGCAACAAAAAATGAAATGGAAGTTTTGAAGAAAGGCATGGAAGTGAAGATGGACGGTTTGAAGAAAGGAATGGAAGCTAAGATGGATGGCATGGAAGTGAATATGGACGGTTTGAAGAAAGGCGTGGAAGCTAAGATGGATGGCATGGAGGTTGGCATGGAATCTAAGATGGATGACATGGAAGCTAAGATCGATGATAAAATGGAAAAAATGAAGAATTTTCTAAAAGAAGACATGGAAAATTTGACAAAGTTGATACAAGAAAGGTTTCCTAATGGTGAAAATATAGTAGAAGAACCTCATGATGAGAACAAAATAAATGTTAATTATGATTTCATAAACTCTAATGTTGGCGGGAAGAACCACCATATTCCAAAGATGGATATGAGGAAGTTTGATGGAAAGGATCTTGTGACATGGATACTATATATGGAGCAATATTTTGATCTCCATAACGTGCAAAACACACAAAAGGTACGCATTGCAACTTTACATTTAGAACAAAATACATTTGTATTGTATCAATGGCTTTGCTCCCGTAAAAAAATTGTCACTTGGTCAATTTTTATGGAGGAAATGATAGCACATTATGAGGATACAAAGAGCAACACCTTCTTTAGCCAATTGATAAATCTCAAACAAAAGGGATTAGTGGGGTAGCACATTGAGGACTTCCAAAAATTGAATATAAGGGTAACTGATATTCCAGAGGAACACGGGATTGATCTCTTCATAGGCACTTTAAAGGATAACATCCAACATGAAGTTCGTGTTTTGGAACCTGATTCATTGGAGAGGGCATTCAGGCTGGCAAGAAAAGTTGAATGTAAAATTGTGGCGACAAGGAAGCCTACCACTCAATTCTATAAAGAAGGAAGTGTTGCTATGCCTAGATTTCCACAACCTACAAGGTTGACACCACAACAATTGGAAGAAGAAAGAGCAAAAGGGCTTTGCTACAGTTGTGATAGCAAATACACTAAAGGTCATAAGTGTGTTGAAAAGAAATTATTTTACATAGATTGTGAAGAAGAAGAAGAAAATGAAAAAGAAGAGGATATACACCAGGAACCATCCATAGAAGAGGAAGAAATTTATCCGACCATATCATGTAATGCACTGGCAGGAATTACCACTCCTCAAACTCTCAAGATAGTAGGACAGATCAAGAAGAAAAGGGTAATAGTGTTGATTGATTCAGGTAGCACCCATAATTTTATTCATTGTAAGGTAGCCAAGGAATTAAATTGTTTCCTATACCCAACACCAGAATGTCAAGTAATGGTTGCAAATGGAGGAACTATAAATTTCTCTGGAAAATTCCATAATATCAAGCTAACCATGGGGGAATATATGTTGACTAGTCCAATGCTTTCCATTCCTATGGGAGGTACTGATGTTGTACTAGGAGTACAATGGTTACAATCTTTGGGGACGGTAGCTTTTAATTTTCAAGAACTTTTCTTGAAATTTTTTTCAGAAGGATAGGAAGTCAAATTACGGGGTATTGAAGGGAAGCCAGGAAGGATAATAAGCTCTAATGTCATGACAAAGCTTCTAAAGAAAGAACAATGAGACATAATTGCACAATTATGCTCACTAGATGTTTCGACATCAAAATCATCTATTTCGGCAGATCTCCAACAAGTCTTGGACAATCATTCCAAGGTGTTTAAAACTCCCAATGGACTCCCACCTATTCGTGATCATGATCATGCTATTCATTTGATTCCAAGAAGTGTTCCTCCAAACATCAGGCCTTATAGATATCCTTACTTCCAAAAGAACGAAATTGAACGTATGATTGCATAAATGTTAGAGGCGGGTATAATTCAACCTAGTCAAAGTTCTTTCTTTGCTCCTGTAGTATTGGTACACAAGAAGGATGGATCATGGCGAATGTGTCCGGATTATAGGGAGCTCAATAAGCTCACCATTAAAGACAAATTTCCCATTCCTAAGATTGATGAATTATTTGATGAATTACATGGAGCAATTTATTTTACCAAGTTGGATCTTCGTTCAGGATATCATCAAATTAGAATGAAGACTGAAGATATTCCAAAAACAGCATTTCGAACTCATGAGGGTCATTATGAATTTTTGGTCATGCCTTTTGGCCTTACCAATGCACCTTCTACATTTCAAGGATTGATTAATTCCATTTTCAAACCCTTCCTTAGAAAATTTGTGCTAGTATTTTTTGATGATATACTAATCTACAATAGATCTTGGAAGGATCATGTTGAATATGTTGAAAGGGTGCTCAAACTATTGCAGGAGAAACAATTATATGCAAAAACATCCAAATGTTTCTTTGGAGTACAAGAGGTGGAATATCTAGGTCATATTATATCTCACGAGGGTGTTAAAGTAGACCCTAACAAAATTAATGCCATTAAGGAATGGAAAGTCCCCAAGACGATAAAGAAGTTGCGAGGATTTCTCGGGTTAACAGGCTATTATCGCAAGTTTGTTAAGAATTATGGGAGAATAGCAGTACCTCTAACAACATTATTGAAGAAAGATGCATTTTCATGGACTGCTGAAGCAACTAAGGCCTTTGAACATCTTAAAGAGGCAATGTGCCTAGCACCGGTCTTAGCTAAGCCAGACTTCACAAAAACCTTTATTGTGGAATGTGATGCCTTAGGAAATGGAATTGGTGCAGTTTTAATGCAGGAAGGAAGACCCATTGCTTTTGAAAGTCGTCCAATCAAAGGAAAGTATTTACAAAAACCTATTTATGAGAAGGAAATGTTAGCAATACTGCATGCACTAAAGAAATGGCGAACTTACCTAATGGGAAGACACTTCAAGGTAGAAACTGATCATGATAGTCTTAAACACTTTTTGGAACAAAGACTATCTTCAGAAGAGCAGCAAAAATGGGTCACAAAGATGTTGGGTTATGACTTTGAAATAATCTACAAAAAGGAAAGCTTAATGTTGTTGCAGATGCACTCTCAAGAAAGAATGAAGAGGTGGAAGCATTTCTTTGTGTCATTTCTATTATCCAACCAGATTGGATAACTGAAGCAAGAGATGAATGGAAGAAGGACAAAGATGTATGGACACTCATTCAAAAGTTGCAACAAGATCCTAGTACATTTGATACATTTAGTTGGAAAAATGATTCCTTATGGTACAAAGATCGCTTATATCTTTGTAAGAATTCCCAACTAAAACAAAATATTCTTCTGGAATTGCACACTTCTCCTTTAGGAGGACACTTAGGATTTTTAAAAAATTACCACAGGGTGAAGAAAGAATTTTTTTGGGATGGCCTTAAATCTGATATTCAAAAGTTTGTGGCGGAATGTTTGGTTTTCCAGCAGAATAAAGTGGAGACAATTAAGACCCAGGGACTTCTACAACCTTTATCCATTCCAAGTCAACGTTGGGAGGAGATTTCAATGGATTTTATCACAGGTTTACCGAAGTCCGAAGGCAAGAATGTCATCATGGTGGTAGTTGATAGACTTACCAAGTATGCACACTTTTGTGCATTCTCTCATCCATTTAAAGCAAGTACAGTTGCTACTACATTTGTGGACAGAATTCAAAAGCTACATGGAAGCCCAAGGGTTATTGTGAGCGACAGAGATCCCATTTTTACGGGAAATTTTTGGACGGAGTTATTTTTTTGTTTGGGTACTCAATTAGCTCATAGCTCATCTTATCATCCTCAATCTGATGGTCAAACTGAGATAGTAAATAAATGTTTGGAAGGATATCTTCGTTGTTTTGTATCTGATAAACAAACACAATGGGTCAAGTGGTTACCTCTTGCTGAATGGTGGTATAACGCTTCCTTCCATACTGCAGCAAAAATGACCCCATTTATGGCACTTTATGGATATCATCCACCATCCATCACATCATCTTTAAGGGAAAATTCGAAGGTTCAAGCGGTGGAAGATCACATCGAGCATCAGCAAGAAGTTCTCCAACTCTTAAAGGATAACCTGAATTTGGCACAAAATCGAATGAAACAACAGGCGGATCAACATCGCAGCGAGAGAAGTTTTGATGTAGGAGATTGGGTATTTTTACGGCTACAACCATATAAACAAATGTCCCTCAAGCAAGCTAAGAAGGATAATAAATTATCGCCAAAGTACTATGGTCCTTACAAGGTGTTGCAAAAGATTGGTGCTATGGCATACAAATTGGAGCTTCCTACTTCTTCGCGAGTACATCCAGTTTTCCATGTTTCATGCTTAAAGAAGGTTATAGGAGAAAATCTTCCAGTTCAAACAATATTGCCAGAACTTGATGAGGAAGGAAAAATCATATTGGAACCAGAAGCGGTCATGGAAACAAGAACTCGGCAACTACGGAATCGATCAATTTCAGAGTATCTCATCAAGTGGAAGAACTTACCCACTGAAGATTCTACATGGGAGGATGAGAATTTTATACAGAAGCACCCAAAGCTACTCAAGCATTGAGGACAACACTTTTTGAAGGAGAGGGGCATGTTAGGTCCCTATATTACTAGTATAGTCCCTTATTGTTGTTAGTGTAACCCCCTTATTGTTATTATTGTACCCTTGTAACCCCCCTTTTGTTATTATTGTGCCCTTAAATTATTATTGTTAGGTCGGCTAGGATTACATTGTGGCCCTCTAGGATTACATTATGGCCCCATGGACTCCTATATATAGAAAGGAGGTTTTGTAAATTGTATCATCCAAGAATTGTTCATTTATGTAATGTATTGGAGGTTGCCCCCTCGAAGTGGCTTATTTATAAGGCGTTGATATCTCTTTTCTTCTATTTTTGGAGCTAGTTACACAACACAATCCCTACAAAAGAGGAGGGCCCTTCCTCCCTAGCAGGGAGTAGGGAGAGATACAAACTTAAATGGAAAGTAAACTATGCAACGCATGTAACATCAACAACATGATATCTTTGTATTAATGTGACCAAAATTACAGAGCAAAAATTAATACTATCTCTTCTAACCCCTTAACCTCAAGGGTAGAGAGTTATATAATGGTTACATGTTCACAAAATGAGGAACATATCAGTCATGAGAGTATTACGATTCTCATTCTGATAAAAATAAGATAAATATAGTTACAACCACTTCTTAATAAAAATTTTGACTGGAAGAGTATGGATTACAATCGAAACCACCTAAAATATATCATCCTAAAATACAAAATGTAATGACTTCTACAACTTTCCATGGAAAATGATAGTTGTATCATAACAAAAATTGCGGACACGTTAGCATCTGGAAGTTGACGATATACATTTAGTATTATAGTTGTAAGAACAGGTTATATAGTGGGTTCGTAACAACACCGTGATGTAACAACATCGTGGTGTAGAAACTCACTGTAACATCACACTTTCACTGCTTCTATACACGTCATGCTCTGGATCATTTGTGCTAAGAATAACATCTGGAAGGACAAAAAAGGACCAGATAATGTCTTCCAATAGTAATCCTAGTTAGACGTTAAAAAATAACCGATACATCATAATAATCGATGAAATAGCTAGATAATGAAAATAAGGTAAAATGACATTGTTCAATATAAAGAAGTAGGAAAAGAGGAAAAGGTAGCCCAAATGGTTATAGTCACAAGGTAACAATGGGGGAAAAAAATGTACGAAATAAGTACAAAATTTGTAGCCAACATCTCCCCCCAGCTGAAGCACTTGCATGTCCGCATGCAAAATTTCATCTCCCATGGGAATATCTCAGGTGTAGGTCAGTGACATCATAAGTGTCGATTGTGTCTTCATTTGGAGACCTGTACCCCAGAGTAGCCATTAGTTGTCTTACCCAAGACTCTGCTTCATACTTTCTTAGTTCATAATGAATCTGGTAATCCTCTATTGGTAGCCAAATCAATGGGAATTTAAACCTTAGTTCAATCCATGAAGTGCCAATGGTCTGTATTATCTGGGCATATGTTGGTACATGTGTAACAACTAACACAAAGTTCTGAAATGAAAATGGGTCCCCTTCCAATATCTTTACATTGTTGGCTTCTGTACACTTCAGTCACCTAGTCAGGGCTCAAATCTTCATTAATGAAAATCGATTAAGGAAAAATTCCACAATACTCCTTCTGTAAGCAGAAGCATATTCCCTTATCCCAAAAGTGCTCAGAATACCTCTAAATTCCTACCTTAATTCGGTGGCCCATCTTGGTTCTGCCATGATCCATAATGTTTTCTTGTCTTCATTGGCATCCATAGATTTCGTGGACAGATGGCACTCAATCTGATTCCTCATAAATGACACAAAGGCTCATAACTACAAATCCCCCATGTAGGAGAATATAATTACCACCATTGGCATACTTGCGTGCTAAAAATTTATATTATGTAAAAATAACTCACAAAAAAGGCTTTTCTCATCAAAATTAGAAGCACAAAAGACATCTAAAAATGAATGAGTGGAATAACCCAGACAGGGCTTGTTCTCCATGAGCTCTTTTAACTGAAATAGGTAATAGCGTTCCCATAGGAAAATGGGGTAAGATGGGGAAGGTCGCCTGCACCACAAAAAATTGAGTGAAAGCTCATAGATTTTTTTCTTATCCATAGTTAGATCCTTAACTTGTTGGTGTAACAGTAGCAACTATTCCTTTAGCTTCTTTACAGCTTCCTTCTGCTTACACTCTTCCTATCCTTCCTTCAGCTCTTCTTTCATCCATTTTTCCTGTAAATCACTTATCTCATTCTAATGTTATTTCAAAGAGATGACCCCCTCTCGAAGGCAGATTGCTTCCTATTTCCACTTATGCAATTCAGAAATCAAAAAAAAATTCTCAGAACTCCATCCCATGGCGAGACCCAACATTACTCTACATCCATTATCAACATCAATAGTGGGTGTAACAACCTTTGTTGGATGGGTCTGATCCACATCTTCTACTGGTTCTTGTGTAGCAGCAACTTCATTAGTAGGTTTTTTTGTATTAGCCCCTTCATTTTCACCTAGGCTAGCCTCTGTGCCCACTGCTAGTGCTTCTGTAATAGCAATGGCCTCCACAGTTTCTTATGTACTGTCATCTAGGTCAATTACTATCGAAGGATCTTCTTTAACTAATGGTTCTTTTGTAACAACACTAGCCTTAGCAATTTCTTGTGAAACAACCTCCCGAAGTTATATTTATGTTTCCATTGGGCTAGTGTTTTCCCCACAGACCTTATACTCTTCCATCGTTAGTCCTTGAGAACATGTTGTGCATAAAGATACTAAAATATCCTTTCCCTAATCTAATATTTGTTTTAACTGTTCATTTTTCTTTCCTAAACTTTCAATTTCTAAAACAAAAACATGAGTTTCATCCTTACCAGATGAGGAGGGTTCTTTTTCCTCTTCTTCTGATCCTTTTTCTTATTTCTCCTTTTCATATGTGGGTAATGGTTCTGTTGGAAATATAAATCTCACCATATGTTTTGTTTTTCTGTCCCCAATTGGATCATCAGTGGGTTATTTTCCAATTCTGACCCTGATGGGCCAACTCTAGACTTTAGCTTCTACATGACTTCATTCCGAAGTCGATGCCTATTTTCTCTGGATTTTCCTAGGCATTTTTTGTTTAAATTCTTCCACACTCCTTCCCTATTGGCTTAGGGCATCAAGCACGATCAATTTTATAAGTCCATGTCTGGTCACACATGCTTTAGGATGTGTTGTTGTCTTCACCACTGCCACCATATGCTTAGTGTTTCCCAATAGGAAAAATGGGAGGTTGATCTTCTACTGGTTCCGAAGATGATTTACCAAAGGGAAGTGGTAATTGAAGATGATTGTGGACCTTTCATCACATGTAATGTACTTGATTAAACCCAGGGCGCCATCTGGCCATGGCTGGGGGAGTGAAAATTTATCAACTCCTCTTCCCTTCTTTTCTGCCCATTCCTCTCCTTCAAGAAAATCTTCCTTCAAAGAAGGGTCATTGATTTTCTTGTTGAACCATCTTTTTCCTTCTGCTGGCAATGTCGTCACTCGAGAAATCGCTTCTTATGTTATGTCAATTTGCAGGCCGCTGACTTGAGTCTGGTGGTTATTCAAATTCTGAGTGAATTTGATTGCAATACCCTCGTCTAAGCCTTCCAACATCTGAAAATATTCAATCCACCCGGCATCCCTAAATACCCAGTAAGCTTCCAAATAGTTCTGCAATGCTTCCATGGAGTCGAGCTCATGCCTTACTGTAGCTCCTCCCATATTACTATTATTATTACGCAGTCCTTAAACTCTACCAACCATTATATCACCACACTACTTGTTTCCTCTCGACACACTACTCTTCTTATCTCGAATGAAGAGTTTCAGATGAGGATACAAGAATTCAGCTAAGGAAGAACATGGAAGGTTACAGGATTTGAAAGTTACCAAATCATACTTCAAACATTCCTACATAGATGTCTAATTATGGAAGGTAATGAGATTTAAGTACAAATGCCTTTCTTAACTGGATTTGACCGTAATTGGCTATCATGCTATTTAATTTGATGCATGTGGGGTTAATGACAGTTTCAGGACTAAGGATTCCTTACAATGATTACGAGATTTATTCCCCCCCCCCCCCCCCCAAATTTAATGGTGACAGCCGACCACGGCCATCACTGGAATATCATAAATTTCCATTAATCACCAAATTATTAAATTATGACGTTACCTTTTTTGTAATATCCCAAAATGGATAATGCAGTAATACTGAAACGCAATATAAGAACTGCATCAAAGTAAACAATAAATCTAAATACATAATAGAATGCACGTAAATAGCTGATTCATTTTATTATATGGGAAGTGAACAACATGTACAAAAATGCTCAAAATATGCAACACTCAAGCCAAAGAAGATGGGCTAGAACGACCCTAAAATGTTCCCACAAGAGGGACTGAATAACTGCTGAACTACTGGAAGGTAAACTGTGTTGTCCTTGTTGTGATTGTTGGGACTACAACTACCAAAATTATAGAAAGTTAGATCTAGGAAGTATGGGAGCTCTGATGATGCTGAAAATAGAGATCCAAGCTCTATGATGGATACCCAAATTAACCCAGAAAGGGTTTCTCAGATCTGTCAATCTAATAAAACCACCCTCTTAGGGCTTCACATATATACTGCTGGGTATGCAGATCCACTACATAATCTGATGAAATGATGGCTGCAATGTTGCAAAACCATATCTATGCAAGAAGGGATGATTCGTTCTCTAGATACTTGGGATGAAAGCTCGAGATCTCGCTCCTCCAATCTCCTACACTGAAAACAGTTGTTGGATGAACAACAGCTTCAGAAAATATTCTGTAAGAGAAGGAGGCTCAATATCCTACTACTATATATGTCAAATAATCTATGGAGTGATGGAAACAATAGATCCAATGTGAGGAGATGATCCCTCACAATATTTCCAGCTGAAATACTAGAAACTTCCTTCCTCAAATAGATCTATGGGGCTGAATTGTGCCGTCCTTGAAGGTACTCCTGCTGCATGGAGGTAAAACCCAATGGCCTGAATGCTGGATATAGATCTGCTGGTCCTGGAAGACAAAATGTGAAGAACAATGTTGTAGGATGAATCCTCAACCAGTTTCCCAGCTGAATGCTAGAAACAACCTCCTGAAGATGGCACCAATGCCTAATAAGGAATAGACCGCAATAGAATCCTTCTTAGAGTAAGCACACAAGTCCTCTATGGGTAAGGGTGTGATTCCCGCTCATGAATACCTTGTGAAAAACAACACTGCAAACTTAGCTAAACAACATAAGAGTGCATGGAAATTTCACTTGAAAAATCCAGAGCTAAACAGATCAAAGAATAATCCAAGTATCCAAATCCCCTTCTATTATGCCTTCAACTTCATTATATAGATCATGAGCCTTACATAGCCTAGGCCCACTACAGAACTGCACTGTACATGTGGACATAAGTCTCCATGGTTGATTGTGTTGTTTCTCCATGTCCTCCATCATGTTCATAGGGGGTGATAACCCTCTCCATCATGTGTTCATTAAATGCATCACTTCCTCCACTAAATTATCATAAGTTCTTTATGATTTTACTTTGAATGCACTATGATCTCAGTTGACCTCTTCAAAGATCCTCATGATTTTACATTTAAGATCCATGATCTTATTTGACTATTTCATCCTCCATGATCTATCTCATAAATGAGACATGATCTCCATTTATTTATCATTAATGGAGCTTCTCCACTACTCCATGTTCTAGATCTAGATATATAATATCCACATACACACATTAAAAGTTGATTTTATTCATATTTGAGGTTTGTGGGTCCCTCCAACATTTTATTTACTTAATTAATTAAGTTTATTAAGAACTCTAATATTCCAAATATCGTGTGAAAATTTTGAAATATTACAGTCCTCCCCGAAAAAATGTTGCTTGTCCTCAAGCAACTGCAAAAGTAGATGCTAGACCAATATGTCCCCCTCCAAATAGCATCCACACAAGGAAGGTCTCCCCATTTTCTGCTATGACTTATGTATGCCCAACACCAAAATGGCCTCTCTAGAATTTCTAGAGTGATCTCTAACTGTGTAGCTAGATGTCCCTCATCAATCATGAAGCTCCAAGTGAGAACCATAAGTTGTCCAACATCCTCCACAATACATGAGATACATAAAGATAGATGGTTCTTCCCATAAGTGGAAATATCCAACTCATAAAGTATACGTCCATCCCATGCTACATCAAGTAAAGAGAGGCTTTTCATGCCTCCATCCTTAGACTTGTTGGCCTTGTTGGATCTTAGCATCATCCCCACATTTTACAAAAGAAGAAGCATAGGTATATCGGTAGGAAAATATGTCAAACCTTATTCTCACAATAGTAGACAACATAGCAGTGCTCCCTGCTCCACACCACACCATCAAGATACCAAGTATGGTGTCCATACTCTCCAAGTAAGAGCCATCATATGATTTCCTCTTGCTCCCATCCTCCAACACTATCATGAAAAGTAGGGGAGTATGTAGGACCAAAATCCCCCAATAAAAGCCACAACAACAAGATCTCTTGTCGCCTCTTCACATCATCATGTGAATCATGGAGCAACTATAACATACTGAAGGACATATGGAATGTCATATCAGCCCAATACAAGCAAACTTCATTATCACACATCATGAGAGTATTATGCCATATTAAAAACAATATAGAACACATAAACATGGGACATGTTATGTGATGGCCAGAATCTCTAAGCCAAAGTGAGCATGCCCTCTTTTGTTTCATTCTTTCATAGATACACAAGGCATGAGTCAAAGAAATATTAGCTATTGGGTGGTAACCATACTCACCCAAGAGCAGCCAACATAACCATTCCTCCTTCTTCATTACATGAGTGCTTTTCAGGGCATGGATCAAAGAAATAGGAGCCTTTGGGTAGTAAGAAAACTCACCCAAGAGAAACCAGCATAACCAAGCTTCTTGCTAGCCCATGTCATAGATCTGCAAGTGGTCATGCAACCCCTTACTTATCATCCTCACCCACTTATCCCAATGTGTATGATGAATGATGTCTTGCATAAACATGGTATCCTCCCTTTGTAAAATACCATCCTCCTAAAACTGATGAAGAAATTTTCACTCCATGATATGTTGAAGTGCACCTCCAATGAGACCTCTCCATGAGATCTTCTTCTCATAAATGGCCCTCCAAAACCAATGAGGTTATGGATTTTCTATAGGTATAAGTTTCTCTTTGAGCTATGAGATGATCATTGAGAAAGTGTCATCTATAAAGGAGAAAATATTCCTCATCTCAAGATGTCTACCATCTATCATCTTAACCTCCATTGCTTCATGAACAAAGCTACCTTCAGAATGCTCCAAGAATAATGGGGCCCCTTCTTTATCATTGTTACTAAGTGAAAACATTGTAGATGTGCATGGTGGTACATATGTTGTTTCAAAGCAGGGCACAATGTTGATCTCATAACCAACCATTTTTCATAGGATCATGCTTATCCTATCTTCTAAAAATCTACACTTCAAATCAAAGGGTTCAATGTAGCTCAAAAATTATGAACTACGATATATATTCATCTCCTCCTTGATTAGATCAAGGGTCCTCTGCACTGTGATATGTTGTTGCTTCAAATCAGCATTTTTTTCTAACCATTGGTTATGCATTAGCCCTGATGACATATCCCCATACGTTTCAATAATATCTACTAAAACAATATGTGATGAAATTGCATGCATACCTTGGATCAACTGATGTGTGGGAACCTCTTGCAAGAACACAAGAATTCGTCCAACTGGGACAATGGTGTCTCCAACAAATGGTAAGAGTGATGGATGCTCTTCTATCAATGTACTAGCACTAGAATCTACCTCCTCTTCCACATGCATCTCCTGAATCATGCATGGGAATCTATATGTCAAGAGCTCAAGACTATCTTGCAAATATGCAAGTGTCTCTTCTCAGTATACAAGTACTTCTGCAACTGGTGGTGAATGTAGTGACCCCTTGTCTAGAGTGACAAGAATGACATCCTCCCTTGTTTCCTTAGGAAATGACTCTTTGTGACACATCTCTGGTTTTCTCATATCAAACTTCCTCCTCAACTTGTGAAATAAATCTAAATATTTAGTCACCTTTGCATGCTCCATGTGTCCAATCCACCAATCATTGGCTTCACCATAAACATGAAGTGCTGCAATCTGAAAAACCTCCCCTTTAGCTACAAAATGTAGCCTAAAAAATGTATCTAACTCTTTCCTCCAAGCCTTAAAAGTGCTTGAGGAAGATCCATCAAATGTAGGCAAATAGAATATATTATGCCTCTTTCCTCTATTGTTGTTATAGGATCCTCTTTCTTCTTTGATTTGGAAGAATTGTTGGAGAGTTAGACTCTCTTTGAATGCTCTACATTGTGCTTTGTACTCTTCAAGATACAAACTGTGAGTCTCATGAGTCTCAGGTTCTTTCCTTTCTTTATTTCTATACCATTCACCTTCTTTAAAAGAAAGTGGGCATAGTATATCTATGAGGAGATCTATGATTCTCTAGTTTTATTTGTTGCTGATAAGAAGTACTAGGACCTTCCTCATCAAATATTCTTCTTGGATCCTCCTTTCGCCTTTCACTCTCCACTTGTTTGACCTCTTTGGATAGATCTTGCATGGAACTAAAGAGAAGAGTGGAAAAAATACAATCCTCCTTCATGATAGATCTCATCTATCTGCTTCTTCTTTTGATGCAAAAAATGAAGCGCGCACAATCTCAGCCAAATATCATGCTCTGATACCATTGTAATATCCCAAAAAGGAAAATGAAATAATACTGAAACACAATATAAGAATTATAGAAGAGTAAACAAGAAATATAAATACACAATAGAATGCACAGAAATAGCTGAGCCATTTTATTTTATGGGAGGTGAAAAACAAGTACAACAGTGCTCAAAATATGAGACACTCAAGCCAAAAAGATGGCCTAGAATGACCCTGAAATGATCCCACAAGAGGGATTGCATAAATGCTAAACTGTTGGAAGGTAAACTGTGTTGTCCCTGCTACAACTGTTGGGAATGCAACTTCCAGAAATATAGAAAGTTAGATATAGCAAGTATGGGATCTCTGATGATGCTAAAAACAGAGATCCCTGCTCTATGATGGATACCCCAGATAACCCAGAAAGGGTTTCTTAGATCTGTCAATTTAAGAAAACCACCCTCTTAGGGCTTCAGATATATATTGCTAGGTATGTAAATCTACTACATTATTAGATGATATGATGGATGCAATGCTATAGAATTAGATCTATGTAATAAGGGATGATCCCTTCTCTAGATACTTGGGATGAAATCTCAAGATGTAGCTCTTCCAATCTCCTCAACTGAAAATAGTTGCTGGATGAAACACAACTTCAATAATTGCACTATAAGAGAGGGAGTCTCAATAGGCTGCTACTATAAATGTCAAATAAGATCTTGATTGATGGAAACAATAGATCCAATGTGAGGAGATGATCCCTCACAGGATTTGGAGCTAAAATACTTGAAACTTCCTTCCTCCAATAGATCTGCATGACTGTACTGCACAATCCTTGAAGAGGCTGTTGCTGCATGGAGGTAAAACCCAAAGGTCTAAATGCTAAATATATATCTTCTCCTCTTCAAAGACTGAATGTGAAGAACAAAGTGGTAGGATGAATCCTCCATCGGTTTCCTAGTTGAATGCTAGAAACAACCTCCTGAAGATGGCACCAATGCCTGATAAGGAATAGAGCTCAATAGACAACCTTGCCTAAGTAAGCACACAAGTCCTCTATGGGTAAGGGTGGGATTCCCTCTCGGGAACACCCTGTGCTAAAAAAAACTGCAAACTTAGCTAAACAACATAAGAGTGCATGGAGATGTCACCTAACAAATCCAGATCTAAGAAGATCAAAGAATAATCCAAGTATCCAAATTTCCTTCTATCGTGGCTTCACCGCCATTATATAGATCATGAGCCTTCCATAGCCTAGGCCCACTCCAAAAATATGTTGTACATGTGGACATAAGTCTCCTGGTTGACTGCATTGTTTATCCATGTCCTCCATCATGTTCACATGGTATGATCACCCTCTTTATCATGTGTGCATTAAATGCATCACTTCCTCCACTAACTTATCATAAGTGATTTATGATTGTATTTTTAATGCACTATGATCTTATTTAACCTCTTCAAAGATCCTCGTGATTTTACATTTAAGATCCATGATCTTATTTCACTATTTCATCCTGCATGATTTATCTCATAAATGAGACATGATCTCCATTTATTTATCATTAATGGAGTTTCTCCACTACTCCATATTTTAGATCTAGATATAGAATATCCATGTACACATATTAAAAGTGTATTTTATTCATATTTGAGGTTTGTGGGTCCCTCACCCTTCTATTTTCTTAATTAATTAAGTTTATTAAGAATTCCAATATTCCAAATATCATGTGAAAATTTTGGAATATTACATTTTTAAATGATGTACCTGAAACGATGTGGAGGAGGAATTTTAATTGACGACGTAACTACTTTAAGTGATCGTGGCCATCATTCTTAACTATTTTAATTATTGCTGCATTCAATGAAATAAGAAACACTATTCATTGTTGTCGACTGTTACATGTGTAATAGCCAAGATAGCCTTTGTGTTATTCTTCATAAGAAATGATAATTAAGAAAAATAGATACATAAAAGAAATAAATAAGTAACATCATCTTGTAAAATATATCGAGAAGGAAGGATGAGGTTTTGGAAAAGGGAAAAAATGGGTGTAATAGCCACAAAAGAAGTGGTTTTCAACTGTTACAAATTTTCTGATTGCACCCCGAAAAGAGATTTTCACAACCATATTTTTATTGTTATTTTTATTATTTTTATTTATATATATAGTTAAACAAGTGTAACAACCGCCACAAGAGTGTTTTTTAGATGCTACACTTATTAGAATTTCAAATTTCAGGCTACACAGGGGACCATTCCCCTGCTGCTGTAACATAAATATCAGAGTCAACAACAATGTTAACAAATGATTCCTTCAAAGCAAGTTGATGATATAACCTCACAGAAAGCCCATTAACCAGTAGCAATTTCTTGGCACTCTCAGTGGCAACTAATTTTAGAGTCCCATTTTCAAAGACCGTGTTTACTTCGTAAGTACCTAGCCATTTTGTGTAGAGATTGCCTTTGAAATCCTTGAATATTTAATCATACAAGAGAGCTCAATCTCCTTTCTTAAATTTATTCTTTTTTATGAACTTGCCATGCCAGCTATCTCTTTGTTGCTGAATGATCTCTATCTGTTGAATGGAAGCCAATCGTTTCTCTCCCAACTCATTGAGCTGGTTCAATATTCGTGTTTGCACTGTGCTTAAATCCAAATTGACCTACAGTGTTGTTGTCAACGTCTTTATTTTGAACTCTATGGGAAATAAAGGATTCTTACCATACACCAATTCATATGGTGAGAAGCATGTATTATTCCTCCATGTTTATCTATAATCCCACAACATCTATGGGATTTTTTCGGCCCAATTTCTTTTGGGGGTGGTTACTGTCTTTGATAAGATTCTCTCAATGACTTTATCTTCTCTCTCCACTTGACCATTTTCTTATCGGAGATAAGGTGATGTGATCTTGTGATGAATTCCATACTTCTTAACTAGCTTCTGGATAAAATGAGATGTGAAATGGGGCCCTCCATCCGTCACTATCTCCTTGGGTATCCTAAAGCGAACAAAAATATCTTCAAATAGTAAGTCTAAAATAGCTTCCTTTTTAGCTCTAGTTAGTGCATTTTCTTCGACCCAAATTGTGACATAGTGGGTGCATACCAATATGTATGATTTTTGCTATGACAAAGGATTAATTGGCCCTAAAAAATCGAAGGCCCATTTCTCAAATGGCTCTATCACTATCTGAGGCCATAATGACATCTCATCTGATTTGAGAGGCTGGACCATCCTTTGGCAGCTATCACATCCCTTCAAAAAAATTATTGGCATCCTAGAATATAGTTGGCCAATAGTACACTGTTGAGAGTACTTTATATCCTGTCCTTTTTTCAGCGAAGTGACCTCTAGAGGGTTCCTCGTGACAAGCTTTCAAGATACCAAAAACCTCATCTTATCTAGCACAACACCTAATATGAATGTTTGGTGTGGTGTGATAGAGATTTCCCTCTATCTACGAGTAGGTAGCACTCTATTGTATGATCTTCCACTTTTATTTGGAAGATAAATGTTGTGGGAATTTTCCTGCGACAAGATAATTGGTTATATATGCATACCACAGTGATTGAGTAGATATGGAAAAAATATATTCATCTGGAAAAGAATCCTTAGTAGGAGAGCATTCATCACCTATATTTAATATAGAATGAAAATCAACAACCACATTATATTTTCCAGGTTCATCTGAAATAGTGATATAAAATTCCTATAACATAAATAACCATCATGTAATTTTACCATTGGTAATAGGTTTATTCATTAAAAATAGAATTGCAGCATGGTCAGTGTGTATAAATAATTGATACCCGGTGGTGTAGTGTCGAAATTTTTTGATAGCATGCACTACTCCTGGGAATTCCTTCTCAGTCACTGTATAGTTGAGTTTAGCTGGATTTAAATTCTTACTGATGTAGTAAATGGCATAAGGTTCCTTTTGCTCCAGCTGCCCCAAAACTGCACCCACAACTATGTCAAACGCATCTGTAGCGATATGGAATAGCAGTCTCTAGTTTGTTCCATACAAAATAGTTGTTTTTTTTACACTGTTCTTTAACTTCAAAAATGTTTGTTCACCCTTATCTTTCCACATAAATTCTTCATCTTTGATGAGAAAAGAAAATAGAGGAGATGCAATATTTGAAATTTTTTCTATAAATCTCCTGTAGTACCCTGCATGTCCCAAAAAAATACATACCTCTTTTTGAGTTCTAGGAGTTGGGATTCTTGAGATTACCTCATTTTTTTCAGGGTCTACCTTGATTCCATCTTCTGAAATGAAATTTATCGGCACAATCCCCTCGGTCATCATCATGTGGTATTTCTCCCTGCTCAAAGCAACGTTAGTTTGTTCACAATGTTCCAATACCTTTTCCAAATTAACCAATGTTGTTTCAAAGGGATCCCCGTAGGGTGTAAAGTCATCCATGAAAATTTTGAGATAGTCATTTAAGAGATCTGAAATGATACCCAATATTTCCCTTTGAAAAAAAATTGGTGCATTGTAGAGGCCAAAAGGAAGGACCCTGTATGAAAAAGTACCCCATGGGAAATAAAATTTTTTCATGTATTAGTCTTTCAAGGAAATAAATATTTGATTATAGCCACTGAACCAATCCAGGAATTTAAAAAAAAAATTCCGAGAGAGAGTATCGAGGACCTGGTCAATGAAGGGTAAAGGGAAATGGTCCTTTTTGGTGCCCTTGTTAAGCTCTCTATAGTCTACAAAGACTCTCCACTTGTCATTATTTTTTGGAATAATGACAACCGGAGACACCCAATGACTATCATAAATGGGTAGATGAATTAGCATTAAGAATTTTATGTAATCCTCTTTCGCTATCTCCTTAAGTGCAGGATTCATTCGTCCCTACGGTTTTCTAACTGGTTTGCAAGCCTCTTTAAGGTAAATGTGGTGAGTGCATAGGCTAGGATGGATACATTCATATCAGTATAGTCCCATGAAAATTCCTTTTTATATTTTTTGTAACAGTTGTATCAATAATCTATTCTGTTCAACAGTCAAGTTAGGATTAATGTTTAAATATTTCCTTCGCTGAATTTCAATAAGTCTACTATTAGTGTGCGGAGTAGTTTTCAAATATTCAATAGCTACATCATCTACCTCATCTCCTTCCCCTAGACCTTTAATAGAGACAACATAGAGTGAATTGCTAATAAAACCGTTAATAATATCATCCTTCGTTTCATCCTTAAAGTATTGTGCTTTTCCAAGTGTGAAGAGAGGTAGGGAAAATCATATTCAGGTTGAAATTCATCCCACCAGGGACTGTTCAAATTCATATGCAGTTTTGATGGGGGGTTAAGGTTCAGGTTCCTAGTGGCCTTCCCATCTAAGATCACCATAGATCCTGATCTATATTCGATATATGCGTCTACTGGGCTAGCCATGATCCTCCCAAGATTAAAGGATGACCCCCCAAGTTGGATTTAGTTTGTAAAATGAAAAAATAATTTGAGTAATTCCAAGAATCTACAGTGATAACCACATCTCCTATCATTCCCTTGGGCTTCACATGGGACCTATCTGCTAATTCAAGAACTATAGGTGTAGTTCTGAGTCCATGAAGTCCTAGGAAAATAAAAATATATTTGGTCATTATATTAATGGTTTCCCTTAAATCAATCAGAGTGTTATTTATGGGCTGGTCATCAATATGGACAGTCACTGTAGGATTCCCTAGGTAATTATATTTAGTCAAAAAAGGATGATCGACGATAATTTCAGATAGTTTCCCCATAACATGCATAGCAGTAGGGTATTTTGGTTTCCTTCCAGGCTTTTTGACACACAAATATCTCATTATTTTGGCATAGATAGGTACTTCCTTACGAGCTTGTAACAATGGAACCCACACATACAAATTCTGTAATTCCTTGAGGAACTCACATTCAGTTTGTGAGGCTGGCCCAGTTTCAATTAATCGTTGAGGGTATGGAGGATCCTGAATCTTAACAGCTAAGCCATCTATCATAGATGCACTAGCCCTGATCGATTTGGTCGATGTAGAAAAAATAGGATTTCTCAAGCTGGCTACTACAGTTGTAACAACAGGTGCTATATCAGTTGTTACAAATGTAACAATTATTTTAGAATCAACTGCATCTTTTCTAGGTGACTCACATTCTTCTTCCATAATAATGGGAGTATGTTCTGGCTTGGTTACTTTTCCTAATCGAAGCTCAACCTTGTTAAGCCCAATAGGAGTGATAAGATAAGCCTGGAAAGTAATAGGGGTGTATATTCTCTGAGTTGCCTTATTATTCAGATTGGGGTTAGGTTGCACTATTTATTGTGGTCAAATAAGAGGTGCAGAAGCTTGAAGAGGAGGCAATTGTAACTACTATTGCATTGGCAGTGCAGGGGGCGCTGGACCTTGGCCACTACCTCTCCAATTTTGTGTCCAAGGATGAGATTGTGATAGAGGATATTACATAGGTGGAGTGGAAGGCCAATCATTCCATGGTGAAGGAAATTGTATTGAGGAAGGAGTATCAAGATATGGCCATGGAAATTATTGACTATTATAAACATTATTGCAAGGATTAAAAGAGGAAAAATCTGGAGGCATACCTATAGGTTGTGCTAGCCATGGTCTCCTTGATCCAATGAAGAAGGAATACTGGATATCCTCACTTGATTCATGGAGTACAGCTTTCAATCTGGGAAGTTTGAGGCATTGACTAGTAGAATGTGCCAACTCACAAATGTTGCACAAGCTGATGCTATTTAGTCCACATTCTCTTTATAAATGTTTCTTTTTGCATCGAGGATATAATATTACCAAAGCTTCGTGTTCTTTCTTAACTTGTACCGTAGTGATATGGGCAAACAAATTATTGAGGAGGTTGGTTTTAAAATCCTCAAATAGATTCTCAATCACTACTCTATTTACTCCTCCACTTGTAGACTTTTGTATCTGAATTGAAGGGTCCCGAACTAAACTCCCCCCCTTGATTGATCCTCTCGAACTTCATAGAAAAAGCTTCATTATTAATTCAAGTTGTTCTTGCTATATGTACCCTTTTCCCAACAGATTCAAATGCTCCAAACAATCATCTCTTATACCTCTTAAGAATATAGGTTTCAATATTTTCGAGGCTAAGTTAGCAAATATAGACCTTAGTAAATTATAATGGAATTGTTCCATGTCATCTTCCAATATCTCCTCCTCCTTATTTGAAATTCTGAATATCTCTTCGTTAAAATCCCTAGTTCGACAATAATAATGATACTTAAAGAGGAAGGCCTCCCTCATGTCATTCCATGTTCAAGTCATGCCACAACTCAATCTCATGAACCATCTTAATGCTTCCCCTTTCAGAGTAGCATGAAACAATTTCAGCTTCTGGGCATCTGAAGTGTAGTCATAAATCCTACACAGCACATTAAACTCGAGCATAAAAGTATCAGGATCTTCAAAAACCATTCCTTGGAAGGAAGGTAGATATGATAAAGGAATGTTTTTCATAGTAGCCTCATATCATGTCATCATTATCGAGAATTCAAAAGTAACAATACCATCTATCTTAACATTCTCATCTCCCATGGTTGATCCTTCCTAATGGGATGAATTGACCTAGAAAGATACAAGGGATTTGAAAATAAATAAAGGACCAGGGTTCTCCATGACAAGTTGTTTCACTTCACTGCCTGCACCCAAATGATGATCAAATAAATTTTTTTCTTCAGGCCCTTTATGCTCCCCGCTTGTCTCCCATTGTCCTTCAATTTTCTGATTTTGATCGATGGATTTCCACTGCTATTTGAGCTCTGGAGTCTTGATATTAGGAGTGGATATGATGTTTGAAGGGTGGTGAGGTCCAGACATAGAAGGCACCGATGCCCCAGGCTTTGATATAGTAGCAACTTTATGTGGTCCCATATTCATATTGTCTCTGTATGAAGTAGAATGTTCGTTTTTTTCTTTTGAGATCAGATCTCCAAAGAATGTCTTTCTTCCCAAGTATGCACTCTTCTTTTCCTTCTGACGACCAATATTTACTGTAGCTAGTTAGAGTTAAGGGTGTTGTGGATTTCTTTATTTTCCTACTAGCACACATGGACCCTATGTGTAACAATCCTTCCTACCAATGCTTCAGTTTCTACAGCGGTGAGCCTGCCCAAGTATGTTAGAGCCATGCATAGGTTCTTACCTCTTGTATTACCACCCAACAACTATATAGCTGAAGACACACTGAAGAAAACACCCAAAAACTCACTCTTCTAGCTGTCCCAGTGATACAATGGTGAGCTCACCCAGGTATGTTAGAGCGATGCACAGGTTCTTACTTCTCGTCTTACTGCTCAAAAATTGTGTAGCTAAAGACACTCTAAAGAAAAACACCCAAAACTTACACTTCTAATTTCCCTAGTGTAGCAATGGTGAGTTGGCCCAGGTATGTGAGAGCGATACGCAGGTTCTTACCTCTCATCTTACCTTGCAACAGTTGCAGACTAGGAGCAATCTATCATCAAAAAAATAATTCTGGATGATTCTATCATTACTACCATCCCCGACATCGACCAAAAAATGTTGGATTGTATTAATCACTGTTAAATGACTAATATGGTACACACAAATTATCAATCCAGGGATGTCTTTTATTTCAATGAAAACTACGCTATATGTGTCGATACATCAAACCAGAAGAAAATCAAGTAAAGAGGAATCGTTGCTGAATCAAGTGCTGAAAGAAGTCACTCATGCAACAATAAAAAAAATCTATAGGAATGTAACCATGCCTCAATTAACTTTACTTAGCGCACCGCACAACTATTACACCAGCTGGTATATCTAATCACATCTATGTAACAATATAATAATATTGAAATTGAAGCAAATCTATTCACAGCTAGAACAAAAACAATGGTAGTTCTACCAACACATAAAGAAATTAAGAAATGTAGTACAATGACCTTAACCGTTGTAGTACCTTCTAGAGAGGAGGGCCCTTCCTCCCTAGCAGGGTGTAGGAAGAGATAGAAACTTAAATGGAAGCTAAACTAGGCAACACATGTAATCACAACAACGTGATATCTTTGTATTAATGTGACCAAAATTACAGAGAAAAAAGTAATACTATTCTTCGCTAACCCCTTGAAATCAAGGGTCGAGAATTATATAGTGGTTACATGTTCAGAAAAAATAGGAATAGATCAGTCATGAGAATCTTACAATTCTCATGCTGATCAAAATAAGATACATATAGTTACAACCACTTCTTAATAAAAATTCTGATTGGAAGAGTATGGATTACAGTCAAAACTTCCTAAAAGTTGTCATTCTAAAATAAAATATGTAATGAATTCAAAAATTTTACATGGAAAATGACAGTTGTAGCGTAACAGCATTTGCGGACAGGTCAACATCCGAAAGTAGATGATATCCATTCATCAGTACAATTGTAACAACAGTTTATATAGCGGGTCTATCATAGCGCCATGATGTAACAACGTCGTGGCGTAAAAACTCATTGTAACAAAACATTCACTTCTTCTATACGCCTCATTCTCTAAAAATTTTGTGCTAAGAATAACATTTGGAAGGGCAACAAAAGACTAGAGAACCTCTTCCAACATTTATCCCATTTAGTAATAAAAAAAATAAATGATACATCATAATAATCGATGAAAAAACAAGATAATGAAAATAAGGTCAAACAACACTATTTAAGATAGAAAAGTAGGAAAAGAGGAAAAGATAGTCCCAATGGTTGTAGTCACAAGGTAACACTAGGGGAAAGAAATGTAGCAAATAAGTACAAAACTGGCACCCAACAGATTTCTTGCTTCCATATTGGTATGAATCACCATTGTTGTACTCTAGTGATTTCTTCTCATGTCCATATTGGGATTCATGTTGTTGGTCTCACCTTGCTACTAGTTATCGATCCTTCCTCACTCTACTCCAATTCCTTATCTCACTTTTTCCTTTCGAAAGGTAGATTAGTTGCATCTGTTTTGAGTGATCTCCCTTTTTGGGTTTTGATGCATCTACTTGAATAAGAAAGGGAGAGAGAAACTATGATGAAGCCAAAGCCAGAGAAGTAGTCTTTTTAAGAATAGAGACTCTCTCAACCTCATAATGGTTGCAGGTTCAAATTCGATAGGTTAAAATAGAAAACTCTTTCAACCTCATAATGGTTGCAGGTTCAAATTTGGAAGGTTAGCTGACATATTAGCATGATACAATGTTAGGTGGCGCAATTTAGGGTCGTGCATGCATGCTATGTTATGGATAAGGAGACGTTATGGAGAAGGGAGTGAGACACGTTTCCATCATGAGAGGGCCCACATGTTCATCGAAGTTTTTTTTTTAATTTTTGAAAATCACTTTCAACTAGGATGGTAAAGTGATGTGTAGCTTTGATGGGCCATGGTGCTACTTGTTGTTGCAGGTTCCACGCTCGAAAGATTTGAAAGGGTTATGTCTTCATTCTTAAGCTTCCCCTCCCCCCAAAGACCAAATCATGACATGAGGAATAGATTCATTGCCATTTTGATTATGGGGATTTACCCGATCAACAATTGGATAAGCGTAATTAATATTATCTTATACGAGCACTTATGTTGCAGTTGCAAGAACTAACCCTTTTGATCTAGGAGCTTGTGACACTGCCAGGTCACCTCGGTAAATGATTAATTATAGTTTGAAATTTGAGAGCTTGATGAAATGACCTTCATAAATTATGGTTCTCATTTCAATCTTGAGGATCATTTATGTTAGACCCCTGATGAGAGCAACTTTCATAATAAAAAATGGCCTAAGGCACGGGAAATTGGCATGGTTAGAAATTGATGATTATCGGTTATCTCTAATGGTTGGTGCCATGAGTAAACAAGATTTTTCTCTGGCTTTGAGAGATAAAGGAAAGGTACATGGACAACCATCTGATCTTCGTCAAATTCTGTGGACAAAGGAACTTATAAAGGTTGAGGAGACTGTAAAACGGGGCACGAACTACCATAGGCTCTGATTCCGTGGGCTCAAAATATTGTACAAATGGACCATGTCTAATCAAAGTGTATTACGTCTAAGGCTTAGTTAGAGTATAAATTAACACTTTCATCTCCACAATAATTTTCTACGTACCTTTATTTCATAACATCTCGACTGTATATTTTGTTTCCTGACAGTTGTCAAGAAGGAAAACATTACACAGGAAATTATCACACAATGAAAACAATATTGAAGAGGATATGGATTGCACTATGAGGCAATTCATGCAGTATATTAAAGAGAGAGATATACCCTCAGGACATCATTAGATATGTTACCATTTCAACGTATTTTCCATCAACAGTGGCATTGACTGTATACATGACATTTAACACTAGGAATATTTTATCTATCAAAGGTGCAAAACATGTGGTTACAACCACCTTGTTCCCACCGGGTGGACCTAATGGCTAAAACTTTCTCTAGATCTCGCAACAGGGTAAACGATTATGCTTAGCCATCTCTGTAAAACATGTCATTGTTGTGTCTTTCTTTCATATTTTGTTAAAGTACTATAGCTATTATTCCTCTTTATTTCATTTTGTATTATGTTAAAGATGAGACTCAATTAATATTTAGTTTTTTGAAACAATTATTATGGGTAAATGGTGTTTTCCCTGATGTTGATCAAGTAAATAATTGTAATTGGTTTCCTAGAAATGTTTCCCTGGAAGGATGAAATTGTGCAAAAGAGGAAGATAATTGGTTTTAAATACACACGCCTCTTGAACAATCATTATGAAAACAAACATTCACCATTGGCATGTGTACAAACATTGTTCAGAAAAGGGGTCGAGCGTATATGGCCTTGGCTGTAGGTTAAAATTGGGGATGCTGATTACATGAAATCAAGTGGCAGTGAGAACTAAATTTTAATTTCAATTATGTTGTTGAGATGTGTTTTTACTGAATCAAGTCTTCTTTCAAACAAGAAATTGAAATTGCTGTTGATACCTCACTATTTAGTCTAACTATTAAAATTACCTTGTGTATCCTCTCATAACAAATTAAAAGTGTGTACGGAGTGAAAATTCAATGGAATTGACCTCCATTCCTATTTAAATTTAGTCAATATTTAACAATGCTAGACTCCATTGGAAATTATTGATCATTGGGCTAACAACTCTTCACACTAGATAAAAATGTTCAGTTAGACTAGAATGGACTGTAGTCACAAATTCAAAGGGTAGGATCTATGACATAAGATTTTCATTATTGTTCCTCACGATACCAAAAGATATTGCATATTTTATGCACTCATCTCAACATACCTTTGTTCACAATTTATCTCACTAAGTTGTAGTATTGAGACTTTATCTGGCTGAGTTGTCGCATCAATACAGAATGGGTTACTTTCAATTGTTTTTCAAATGATCCTCCATGCGAAACTGCCTTGAGAAGAATCTTGATTCCTTTTCTACACACCAATGAGAGGGCATAATACCATTTCAACAAGATATGAACATGAGAACAAAAAAGTACTTGTTGGACCGTACAGTCTAGGACTTAATTACTCTAAGAGAATAGTCTTCCATGCCCTTAGTGCTCAGATAAGGTGTCATTGAAAGATCCACATGATAAAAAATAGGAGTTCTAAAGCTCTCTAGCTGAGAGAGTTTACTTGCTCTTTAAAATTCTCAGAAATGATGTCTAAACTTCATTTTGTTTGGGATAGTGAGTAGTTGTGCCACCTTCTTGTCACTCACAACATGCCACATACTTGTCACTTAGAATGAATTGCCTAAATCTTTCCCCTGTATGTTAGTGTATCTAGGCCATCATGCAGTTTTTTACAGGTTTTAAAGTGGAAAGGATACTTTTTATATTGGCCTTAACAAGTTAAATAAAAAATCCATTTAGAGTAAATATAATTTACGAACTTTTAGATGCCATCTATAAAATTTTGGAAATTTTATGTTTCTACTCGTACTTGATCTTTCCTTTTGAAAAATTAATAGTTTATTTATGTTTCTTTATACTCACCTTCAAGCTAGTAACAATATCAGATTTTGGAAAGAAAAATTGGAACTAATTTTCATACAGCTTTACAATTATATTTGAAGAAATTATGTCAGCTTTTACAAGACAAGCTGAGGTTATTTGAGAGGAAGATATGATATAGGCTATCTGAGAGGAAGCTAAACGGGCTAGATAGAGTGGTTAGTAGAAACTATAGAAATCCTGAATATGATTCAACAAATCCCACTTTTGAGCTCGATGCGTCCAAATCCAGAGGCAATAGACTTTGGCTAGCTGCTATTTATTTTGAAACCGACCCTTGAAGTGAGTCTTATTTTATATCTATGTTTTATGTTTTGTTTTATTTATTTAGGTTATTGTGGAGAATGCTGAGAGAAGTGACATACCAGATATTGAAAAAAGTAAGTGAGTTGCACTAATTTGATTACAAAGATTTGTTTGTGGGTTCACAGTGCTTTAACTATTATGATTGGAGTACATATTCACCCTTTTAATTTTTTTCCCTCCTTTCAATTATAAATTCAAACTCATGGGAGTTAAGCAAATGCAATTCAATGTTGGCATGTAAAACAAAGATCTTAACCCACTTTTTTTTGCTTATTGTTGATTGATAACCTGCATAATTATCTATAAAATTGTAATTGCAATGATTTTATACCTTTATTCTCATTGTAGCTGTATTAAACTGACCAATTTAAAAAAAAAAAAAAAATCTCTACTTGTGCCTAAAGATTAATCATTACAACCTTCTATCTTTACCTTCTTACTAGTTGGGGTACATGTAAGCTCACTATTGGTTGCATTGTTTTTCTTTGGGCATGAGTGTGAAACTATAGGTTAATTCCCACCACAATGCTTGCACATTCAAGAAACTATGATTATTTTCAATTGCATTGCTAGCATATTCAATCCCAGGTCCTTGACGAGAAATTTGATCACCTTTTTAGCCAGCTATGGCTGCCACAACTAGATGCCCAACTTACTGCATCAAATTGTGTAGAATCTTAGGGAAATTTTTAAGGATGGACGTTTATCTTAAAGTTTAGAAACTTGGCGAATCTTAGTAGTCCCCAATATGTCAATTGTAAAAATTTTGATGTTATTTTTGTAAAAATATTTAGTTTTGTAATCATTTTATATTAGTATATATAAATTTCTGGCGATTTTTTGGGTAAAATATTATTATAATATAAAATTTGGGCAAATCATTAAAAAAAAAAATGGGAATTGGAAAATCTTTTTTTTGGAAAAAGCATGGAAAATTAGCCCACCTGCGAATATTTAGCCCACATACTGTGGATTTTAAGACTAGTGTATTCATGTGGAAATTAAGAGTATTCTAGGATTTCATATTCAGAAAATTTGCGACCAGAAATATAACAAATTATTTCTTCATGGTGAACTATCGCTTTTTAGTTGCTACAGTTATCTTTTATAGGTTTGAAAAATGTTGGATATGTTTCCTTTCTTTCTTTCATTGTAATGAATAAAATCTATTTTAACAAAACAATGGCCACACCGTATGATGAAGGATTATGTTTTTAGGAAATCATAGCCTAGAATCCAAAGATTATCACAAACCATAAAAATTAATGCAATATGCTTACTCTTGGTTTATTAAACTTTGGCTCAAGGTAGCGACTAGCTGCCTTGTACAGAAAAAATTGATACACACACACATATATATATATATATATATATATATATATATATATATATATATATATATATATATATATATATATATATATATATATATATATATATATATATATATATAATCAATCAAGGTAATTTTATTTCATTTATTGATTTATCATTTGTCAAGGGATTAAAGTTTCAGAAGTAATTAATTTTTATTATAATTATAATTTTCCATGGCTATGATAAATTTGAATTCAAATATGGATTTACATTGGTTCTTAATATATTATATGTCAACTCCATGTTAACCATGAAATGATTTACATGTCTCCTTAATATTGAACACCCATATTAACACACGCGCATTCAAAAAATATGTGTGCATTCCCAGGCATCTAGGCTTATCGAGCCTCGAGATGCCAAATAGGGTTCCATCTAGGCTTCTAGCTCAACGTGCTATAGGAACATGAATGATTTCTTAGGAATGTACATGCAATCGAGGAACACATGCATTCTTAATAATAAAAATATTTGTGCTCTTGCAACCTCATTTTTCACCAAATTGAGACCATTTAACACATTTTTGAGAAACATTAACTAAAATTATTACTTCTGAAACAACCTCGAACACCAAACAAGCATGATATATCTTCTTTGTATTCCATGTAATAATTCTAACAATTTTTTT
Organism: Pinus albicaulis; assembly: GCA_034641835.2. NCBI lineage: Eukaryota > Viridiplantae > Streptophyta > Pinopsida > Pinales > Pinaceae > Pinus > Pinus albicaulis. The sequence continues at coordinate 535,786,746 of CM076584.1, forward strand.
TCTTTTTTGGTATCTTTTTAAATTTTTTTAAGTTTGTAAAAGATAACCAAATTAACAACATCAACATAATCATTGTATTGAAAGCACGGGGAAGTTGGATAATGTAGAACCTTATAGGAACTTAGACTCACCATCAATAAACAAAAATTTAGAACAACGAAATTGAAACAAAGAACAAAGAAATAAAATGATGAAATTGAGGCATCCTTAGCTACATTGAAGTCCCTATGAAGGGATCTCCAAAACACTAGAGATTCATCACGATTGTATCTTACAAGGTCATCAAACTCAATTGTATCATCCATCCCCAATACCACAAATCCAATTAAGAAACATTTTTATTACATGGCTAAACTTTATGAACACTATAAATCTAGTCTAAATAAAGACCAAATACTATATCTCCGTAATACTAAATAAGTTTTGTTTTCTTTGTTTGTTGACCCAAGATACAAACAACTAATACTAGTAACCAAGAAATGCATTTGTATGTACTAATGAAACTTCCAACCATTTCTATATTATTGGATGGAAAATTAGTTTATGTTATTCAATAAAATTCGTTGTAATAATAGGGAGATAATTCTATACTTCTCTATGAAGGTATGGGTAGAGTTTCTAATATGACATGGGAGAAATATAGGGGTAGGCTCATGGGTTTTTGCATGATAGAAAAAATTCTAGGTACAACCTAACACTAGGTCCTCACACTACAAGGAAAAGACCCTATAGAGGATTTTGTTGAGGAACCCCTTATAAAAATACCCCATACATCCGTCTCTAATGGAGGTTACTAGAGGACGTTGGCGGGCGAAGGGTTTTGCAGATGTTCTCTGCTCGGTGTGATTATTATTCAGCATCGCACTAGTGCTCCCTAAAGAGAAAGCATTGGTGCACAAAAAAAATTGGCACACCAGACACCATGCACTCCATACACACCCACCCAGTGCGTCGTATTACTCTAGAGCACCAGTGCTTCACAACTCTTCCTCGCCAGTGCATCATAAAACACCACGCCGAAACCGAAAACACTCAGTGCGGTATTAAGAACCCATACCAGTGCATCATAAAACAATACACCAAAATGAAAATTGACCAGTGCGTTCATAAGAAACAACACCATTGCACCTATAAAGCACGCGCACTGGAAAAGGGTTAAAAAAAAAATTAGGAAGAAAAACTGGATTTTTCACTTTTTTCAGCACTCTAGAGCTCTCAATTACTAGTGTTCTCTACAAGAGAAGGCACCAGTGTGTACAAACACTTCTGAATTAGTGCATCATAAAACACCATGCCAAAATAGAAGCGGACCAGTGCGTTGATATGAAACAGCACCGGTGCGCCTATAAAACATACGCATCGAAAAAGGGTTATATAAAAAAAAAATTACGGCCAAAAAACCACATTTTTCACTTTTTTTCTCTCAATCACCAGTGCGCTCTATAAGAGAAAGCACTGGTCGCACAAAACATTGGCACACCGGACATCGTGCGCTCCATACACATATGCCCAGTGCGTCCTATTACTGTAAAGCACCGGTACTTCAATACTATTCTGCCCTAGTGCGTCATAAAACATCGCGCCAAAACTGAAACTGCTAGGTGTGGTGTTAAGTAACCACCTCGGTGCATCATAAAACAACGCGCAAAATCTGAAACTGCCTGGTGCGTTCTTAAGAAACCACCCCAGTGCGCCTATAAAACCCCGCGCACCAGAACAGTGTTAAATAAATAAAAAATTACAGCCAAAAACCAAATTTTTCACTTTTCTCCAGTCACTCGAGCTCTCAAAAACCAGCGGTGGAATTTCTCCTTCTCTCAGGGCACACTGACCTTCAGTGCTCCCATTGCACCCATTGCATGCATCGCTGCTGTGCATTGGCCACCAATCTCCAGCTTGCATTTTGCAAAACGATGGGAAGTTTTACTTTTTCAAATTCTACAGCCAATATGCCTCCTCGACGACGAAATGTAAAGGTATTTTTCATGTTTTTCCACAATTAAGCTTTGTAGCAGATTATAATTTGAAATAACGTTAAAATTAACCATTAAAAAAGAAAAAGAAAAAAAAATTTCGCACGGTGCCCTCAAGTCGTTCAACTCACACCGGTAAGCGGTGCTACCTATAAAATTTACAGGCTACACCACAACCGGTGCTAACGGTACCCACAACGTTTTCAGGGCGGTACCGAAAGGCGCGCCACATTATTTCAAAATTTAAAAAAATTTATAGTGCAATCATTTAGCGAGGCGCATCGTTAATCATTGGAGTAGCAACGCGGTGCATTGATGGATATTGTAGAAATTTGAATAATAGATGAGTTATTCACCAAGATTATCTTGATTACACACTATCTTAGCTTCATGCATAATACATAACCTCTTCTACCATTGATCATCAATTTGCGGAATTAAAAACAATCGCATGCGCACATTGAAACATTAATCAATCACACATATCAACACAATATGTAATGGGGAAAGCTTATAACTGAAAACCCCCAACTATCTGTATATTATAATGATAGAGAAAATGTAACAATACATAGCATAAACTCCTCACAAGCTCTCAGCACTATCTCCAATTGTTACACACTACACAAGATCAGATATGAAAAAGTCACAAGTTCAAATCTCCTCCACCTGTTAGCCTGCCTCTACTGCGCAATCCAAGATGGTTAATTGTGAGATCCAAGTTCAAATCCCCTTGGCTTGTACTATGCAATCCTCATTGGAAATCTCAATCAATGTGTGTGCAAATATCATGCACAGCTATAGTCACAACTGATAGTAGACTCACCCTTTCACCCACCTCTAACACTGGTCTCCACTGAACTGTCCATGCACTGCAGTTAACTGATGTGTTCATTCGTTGAATTATGAGTTAATAATTAGTGAATTAATTATTAATTAATTCACAGCACTCATCACTAGTGTATTTTAGAGTTAGACTAAATACAACTAGTTCAACTAAGTTAAACCGAACACAAATCCACCAACTGTCTCATCAACTCTACCAAACTCCGCCACTTGAGTTCTAACTGAAGTCAACCATGAAATAGCTCAAATAACCCATAGGAAAAGCATATTTCCTTCTGCCAGCTACATGTGCCACATCTGTAGCTCAAACTGAAGTGCTCCAAGAGGAAAAGATAATGTTTATAGTCTAAATATTATTAGGCTAACTAGTATCTACGGTTATTTTAGAATATGATCTAAAAATAGACTCCGCCTAGTATGTCTAGAAATAGAGATCGATCTATTTTTACCAGCCAATAAGCAAATCCACAAAATAGCATCACGCAGCTCATAGACCATGATCCATATGTCTAAAAATAGACATAGTCTAAAAATAGACTTTGCGCCAAAAATAGCTGCGGGCCGATTTTTGCGGGGCGACTGCTTTTCAGCGAGCCGCATCATCTTGTTGCATTTTCAACACTCCCTCTCAACAAGATATGGATTATCTACAACCCCTATCCTGCCTATGTGGTATTTGAATTTGCTCCTGGTGAGCGCCTTCGTCAAGATATCAACATCCTGATCCTCCGTGGGAATATATGAAAGTAACATGATTCTCCGCTACACACAATCTATGATATGATGGTACCTGATGTCGATGTGTTTGGCTCTATCATGAAATACTGGATTAGCCGAGAGTTTAATGCAACTCTGGTTATCACAATAAATCACAGTAGGCTCCAAGTGTGACCCAAACAACCCGACCAAGATCTTCCTCATCCATATGGCCTCGCATGCAGCCAAGCTTGCTGCCATATACTCGGCCTCTGCGGCCCGGAGATGCCGCAGTCCATTTTGCTTCCTCTTTGTACCAAGAAATTGCTATCGACCCGATACAAAAGATCCCTCCAGATGTGCTCTTTCTGTCCGTTGGGTTCCCTGCCCAATCTGCATCAGTGAAGCCACATAACTTCACCTCATCCTCCTGTCTGTACAATCCATATCCCGATGTGCCTCTAAGATAACGGAATACATGATTACCTGCCTTCCAGAAGAGCTTGGTAGGATTAACGATAGCTTATGAAAGTTGGTTAACAACATAGCATATATCGGGTCGTGTATTGACCAGATACATAAGCGACCCCACCAACTGTCGATAAACAGTGGCATCCACTACCTCCGCTGAAGTAGAATCCTCCTTCCTCCAACCACCAAGAAGAGGAGTATCAACAGGCTTGCAGCCATGCATGTTGAACTTCTCTAGTATCTCCTGGGCATACTTACCCTGAGAAGAAAACAGTCCACCACTGCGATGCCAAATTTCCAATCCCAAGAAATAATGAAGGAGGCCCAAGTCCTTCATCTCAAATTCCTTTGCAAGATCAGCCTTGCATGAGTGTATCAACAGTTCATCACCTGTCAAAATAAAATCATCTACATAAAGTACAATGATCAGCAACTTACCCTCCACCACAATCTGGTATAGGTTAGAAGATCCGCCTCACTCTTGGAGAATCCAGAGTCCCGGTGAAATAACTATCTATCTGTGTGTACCAAGCACGAGGTGCTTGTTTCAACGCATACAATACTCTCTTGAGTCTGCACACATGCGACTCACTGCTGAAGATCTCGAAACCTTCGAGCTGCTCTATGTACACCTCCTCCTCAATGACTCCATTGAGGAACACAGTCTTCACATCCATCTGATGGATGTGCCACCCCATCTGCGCTAAGAGAGATAGGATCGTCCGTATGGAAGAGTACCTTGCGACAGGTGCAAAGGTCTCCTTATAATCGATCCCCTCGATCTGTGAGAAGCCACAGGCAACAAATCTTGCCTTGTACTTCTCCACACTCCCGTCAGCTGCCTACTTCACTTTGTAGATCCATCGCGATCCCACCACTGATTTCCCCTTCGGTCTTGGGACAATCTCCCATGCACTGTTTCTGACAATCGAATCATACTCTTCCACCATGGCATCTACCCATGCGGGGTCCTCCACATCTTCCTCGAAAGAGGATGGCTCTGTCACAATACATTTTCTCATAAGAGCCATGTATCCGATTATGCGGTCAGGTGGCTTGTCTCTGTCTGCTTATTTGTCTTGTAGGTGGTCCTACAACCTTCTCTGCATCTTGAACGGTCGCTCGACACGTAGTGCGCTTCCGCCCTCTGATGGTTGGCGCTGCATGAGTGGTCTCTTCCACTCCATGAACCTCCTCTTGTGGCTGATCCACATCCTGAGGCTCATCCTTAGGAACTAATAGCTCCTCCTCTGCATGCAAGTGTGGCTCTCTCTCAAGCAAACACTTCATGGCTTTCTCCTCCTGAAATTTGATATCCCGTCGCACAAAAATCTTGTGACTATCTGGAAAATACACACGATAGTTGTGGGGCGTATCAGTGTATCCCACAAATATCCCAACCTCTGCAGTTGAATCCAGCTTCTTCCTGGCATCCTTCGTCACATAAATGTAAACAGGTGAACCAAAAATCCTCAAATGGGAAATATCAGGCCTCTTACTAGAAAATGCCTCCTCGGGTGTACTCATGCCAAGTATCTTGTGAGGACAATGGTTCTACACATATACTGCAGTATTGCATGCCTCCGCCCACAAGTGAATGGGAAGGCCCTGATTATGCAACATTGCCCATGCAACACCCACGATCATTTTGTTTTTCCGCTCAGCAACCCCGTTCTGCTATGGGTTATGAGGTGCTATGAGCTCTCTTCGGATTCCTTCTGCGCTACAAAAGTACTTGAATTCGCCAGAGATGAATTCACCACCATTGTCGCTCCTAAGAGCCTTCACCTGCTTCCCTGATTCCTTCTCAACCAGCACCTTGAACTCACAGAACTTTTAGTATGTCTCGCTCTTCTTCTGCATGAAGAAGATCCAGCACTTCCGAGAATAATCATCAACAAATATCACATAGTACCTGTGCTTTGCTGTCGAAGCTACTGAGAAAGGTCCACACACGTCTGTGTGAATTCTCTCAAGGATCATCGTGGCACGACTATCCTTCTCGTGAAAGGTGGCTTTCACAAATTTTCCCAAGGTACACCCCTTGCACTGATCTGACTGCGCAAGAGTGCCCTTAGGAAGCCCAGTAGAAATCTGCTGCAGTATCTTCAAAGCTCCATGGTGAAGGTGGCCCAATCTCCGGTGCCACAGCTCGCCATCATCCCGGCTCACCACTCCTTCTACCTTGCATGCCATTGCTGTGTAGCCATCTACCTGCAATTGATAAAGGTTCTTGACTCGAACCCCTATCTTCCGGGTTTCTCCAATTGTCTTACTACGTAAGAAAGACTTTTCCTCGCTGAAGACAACATCATATCCCTTGTCTTCTAACATCGCCATAGAGATAATATTATTCTTCAATCCTGGAACATGCATCACTTCCTTCAATACAAAGGGTTTACTAGACTCCCTCTCAAAGGAAATGGTACCGATATTGGTCTCACTATATCTACCATGATCGCCCATCTTGATGTGCACTCCAAGATCTTTCTCATCTAGATGAGAAAACAAATCTCAATCTCCTGTCATGTGAAAAGATGCACCACTGTCCAAGAACCAAACTAAACCCATCACACCTGATACCAAGCATGTGATCAGTGAAAAATCTAGCTCAAACTGTGAGGCTAAGGCCTCTCCAGCTGCAGTCCCAGCAGCTTGCTTATTTTTCTTTTTCTGTGGACAATTTGTGGCATAATGTCCGCGCTGGTGACAGTGAAAGAACTTCACCTTGGACATGTGCTGCTTCTTGCCTTTCGCACCGGATTGAGAAGATTTCTTGCTCTTCCCCTTCTTTGCTTTGGAATCCAAAGTGAAATTCTCTTCATCAGATGCCTTTGATGAAGATCCGTCCCTGGTACTCCGCCTTATCTCCTCTTGCACAAGATCCGACCAAAGTCGCTCCCATCCCGGTAATTTCTCCCGACCATTGACAGACTCCTGATAAGAATGCCAAATCTTCAGAAGACCAAGGAGAGCCAAGCTCATCAAGTCCTCATCATCTACAGTCACCCCCACACTTCCCAGCTCATCCATGCATTGGGTGAACTTTGTGAGGTACTTGGGCATACTGTCGCCTTTCTCCATCTTTATGTTCCTAAGTTTATCCTTGGGCGCCAACTTCCTCTGGTCGCTCTTGCTTTGGAATAAATCTGTCAACGCTTTCCACATAAAGTATGTAGAAGCTTTACCATGCAGGCTGGATACTATGTGATCCTTCACGCCCTCCAACAGAATCCTTCGACACTTTGTTGTCTTATTTTTCCAAGCCTCAACTTGAACAGCATCAGTAGGCTTTGGGACTTCAGTATCTATGAACTCCTTCAACCCGTTGTCATCTAACACCGCCTCCATCCTGTCCTTCCATGCAATATAATTCAATCTGCCTTCAAGGACATACTCCAATCGCAATCCGTTGAAAGACATCTCGACTTTTGACACCAAGAAAAAACACTGCTGCAAATTTGAATTCCACCAGCTCAAAACTCAACCGCTTCTGATCTGTGAGAGCAAAGTATTTCTATTTCAAAGATCGATTGTAGGGGCATTTACTGGATATTTCACCTTTCAAAGAAAGGATGGATCCAGAGGCTACCTGGCCCTCTTACAGACTCTGCCTCAAGAAATAAAATGTAATCACTGTAATAGATTCAATGATCAACTTAGCTCTGATACCATGTAGAAATTTGAATAATAGATGAGTTATTCATCGAGATTATCCTGATTACACACTATTTGAGCTTCATGCATAATACATAACCTCTTCTACCATTGATCATCAATTTGCGGAATTAAAAACAATCGCATGCGCACATTGAAACATTAATCAATCACACATATCAGCATAGTATGTAATGGGGAAATCTTACAGCTGAAAACCCCCAACTATATGTATATTATAATGATAGAGAACATGTAACAATCATATTACAAACTCCTCACAAGCTCTCAGCACTATCTCCAATTGTTACACACTAACTAGCTCAGATATGAACAAATCACAAGTTCAAGTCTCCTCCACCTGATAGCCTGCCTCTACTGCACAATCCAAGATGAATAATGATAAGATCCAAGTTCCAATCCCCTTGGCTTGTACTACGCAATACTCATTGGAGATCTCAATCAATGTGTGTGCAAATCTCATGCACAGCTATAGTCACAACTGATAGTAGACTCACCCTTTCACCCACCACTAACACTGGTCTCCACTAAACTGTCCATGCACTGTAGTTAACTGATGTATTCTTTAGTTGATTTATGAGTTAATAATTAGTGAATTAATTAATAATTAATTCACACCACTCATCACTAGTGTATTTATCAGTTATACTAAATACAACTAGTTCAACTAAGTTAAACCGAACACAACTCCACCAACTGTCTCATCAACTCCACCAAACTCTGCCACATGAGTTCTAACTGAAGTCAACCATGCAATAGCTCAACTAACCCTTAGGAAATGCGTATTTCCTTCTGTCAGCTGCATGTGCCACATCCAAGCATCAAACTGAAGTGCTTCAAGAGGAAAAGATAATGTTTATAGTCTAAATATTATTAAGGGTTAATAATATTTGACTGTTCTATTTTTAGCCTGGCAGTCTAAAAATAGAAACCACCCAATGTCTAAAAATAGAGGTCCATCTATTTTTACCAACTCGACCAATCATCCATAAATAGCATCCTGTAACTCATAGACCATGATCCATATGTCTAAAAATAGACATAGTCTAAAAATAGACTTTGCGCCAAAAATAGCCTGCGGGCCCACTTAGTGAAGGCGACTTCTTTTCACTAAGCTCCGTCATATTATTGTATTCTCAACAGATATATCCACTCTGGTGTTTTTCAAAGCACCGCATTCGGCATTTCGATAGGGTCAATGGTGTATTCAGGTAAAATACCGCACCGCTGACTATATAATTTGTCAGGAAGTCGGTGCACTGACACGACCATACGTGCTGAGGCATATATTTTAGTCAGCACACCGCTCTTCTGAAACCATATATAGTCAATGGGGCTTGAAACATTTTTAGGTGCACCACATACAGTGCATTTTATGTCATCTGGGGCACTGCCTTCGGTGCTCTACAAAACAATCTGCACCAGAACTAGTACATGACTGTTTTTTTGGCCGACCGACTGGTCTATTTTTTTTCCAAAAAAAATTATATATGCATATTCTTAAATACATGTCTGATTTAATAAAAGAAAAATATTTAATATGTCAATGATTCAGAGAGAAGATGAGGAACAACAACAACAAAAGAAGGAGTAGTATGACATGCTTTGCCAGTGGGAGGCACGAGAGAGGCAGAGAGATGCGTACCCTCACCCTATTATAGCAGATACCCAGGGGCTCCTAAGGCAGATAGGCCTCCTCAATTTCTATGATGAGGCTACTTCCATTAAGGCCCATAGTGTATTTTTGAGACATCTTATCCACAGGTGGAATTCCCATCAACATGCTTTTCAGGTTGGTCCTAACCAATTGTACACACCCACTGAGGAGGATATTTATTTAATTTTACGGCTATCGAGGAGAGGGGTGTATTTTCCCTCATTCCTTGAGGTTCCACCTAGTTTTGTAGTAGGGATTTAGTTAATTTACTCCCAGAGATACATTGGAGTAGATGTATTTTCTCCTTCAGAGTTTCAGATCCTTGGAGGTCAGCTACGTATTGGTGTATTTGGTAGAAAAGACATGCAATGCCTCTCACTTCTCATTTCAACCATTTCACATAACACCAGTGATGGGAAAAACATTAGTTTCCTAGTTCTATATTATGTTGATGCTTTAGTACAGGAGCCACGACTTCTCAGGTGGTGTGCCATTTTTTTCGGAATTTTTGTATGGCCTTAGACAGATGTCGTGCTCATGCACAAGTGAGGGTCAACCTCCCTTTTTCTTCAAATATTTTTTGTTTATTTTTTAAGAGGTTTCCAGAGATGACACCTGCTTTTTTTCAGTAGCCTTGTAGGCCGATGTTGTAGGCCTAGATGGACATGTGGGGTAAAATGATGCCCAAGAGGGGAGACACTATGTTTCCAGCTAGGATATCACATGATGCACTGGACTTACCAGCCAATGTTGATGAGCTGCATTACTTAATTATGGTCCCCTATCCTTATGTTGGATTGGATTGGCGAGGTTGTGCCAACATCCTATTCACAGATGATGAGCCGCTAGATGATAGATGTTATATTACTATTTTATTTATATGTATTCTAACATGTTCTTTAACTTGTTTTTATTTAATTGTCTAGTTATTGTTGTCTAGTTGTATATATTTTGCAGACATTGGATCTTTTAATGGCGAGGAGATGCTAGAACCACCACATGATCTAGGTGTGGATCCTGATGATGATCAAGACATGGCAGATGGAGAGGATCATGATTAGGATTCTGGTGGAGAGAGACATGCTCGTCATGCTGGTGCGCTGATACCACCTTTTGCTAGGTGCGGTTGACCTGATACTCGATATAGGATGGAGTTGGGCAACCAACTCAGTGCATTTATTGTTGAGGCAGGCATCAGGCCCACTCATTACAGAGACATACAAGTCGATGATAGGCTAATATGGATGTGGAGAGGCATGCCATGTGACATGTATAACCTGATGCAGCATGTCGTAGGAGCTACGAAAACTATTATGCGACTAAGGAGGACTCTTGCACATTATAGGCATGGTCGAGCCGCAACACATGATGGATATTCTGCGAGCAGCGACTCATCTCATGATCGTTCACGTCATGCCACGCATGATGAGCATCAGGCTCCACTAGCATCTAACAGTCATCATGGAGATGAGGATGGACCATCGGCCACGTCCAGTCATCAGCAGCCTGCAGCATCCATCAGTTCTAGTCATGATCATGAGTAGGTTGTACCATTGAGTATCGAGGCTGCACCATTGAATGATCATGCCTCCACTAGTATTGTTTATATTGATGTTGTACTACCACCAACTTATCCATCCATCATTACTATTCATGATCATGAGTAGGCTTGACCATCGACCGTCGAGGCTACACAATTGACTGAGCAAGCCTCCACTAGTACTGTTATTGATGTTGTACTACCACCAGCTGATCCATGACATTTATATTACAGTTGTATATTTTTAACATTATAAATATATATATATATATATATATATATATATATATATATATATATATATATATATGGTCCATGTATTTTACGTTCACGTTGCAGTTGTACTTAATTTACATGTTGGTGATCATCATGATGTGTATATTGTTAGGTCATGTTAGATATGTTCATTTAATGTTTAGCTTGCAGATAGATGTGTATGTGATAGCATGAGTTATTTGACATGAGATGTATATATGATGTTTGTGTTGTCATGATGTTAATATATAATGTTAATTTGATGTTTGAATGTGTTTTTTAGTCGAATATGATGTTTGTATGATGTTTATCATGATCGTTATGTTTATTAACTAATTTAATATGAAATGACCATGATATTTATTAAATATTATGTCATGATTGTAATTGAAATTTAAATTTTAATCATATGTAAAATTGTAAAATTGTATTTTCATATGTAGTTGTAATTTTAACCGTAATTGTACGTAAAATATTTAATGTAAAATTTCAATTGCAATTGTAATATTTAATTTATTGTGAAATGATTTTAATTGTAATTGTATATATGACAAATTGTAAAATTATAATTGTAATTCTAATTGCATGTAAAATTCTAAAATTGTAATTGTATTTGTAATTGTAATTTTAATTGTAATTCTATGTAAAATATTTGTAAAATTGTAATTGTAATTGTAAATGTAATTCTAATTCTAATTCTAATTCTAATTGTATATTGTAAAATACTTGCAAAATTTTAATTGTATTACTGTGAAATGATTGTAATTGTAAGATTTTAATTGTAAATGTAATTGTATGTAAAATTAAAATTCTAATTCTAATTCTAATCATAATTGTAAGTGAAATTGTAAAATTGTAATTGTAATTGTAATTGTAATTGTAATTCCAATTCTAATTCTAATTTTAACTGTAATTGTATGTAAAATATTTGATGTAAAATTTTAATTGTAATTGTAATATTTAATTTATTGTGGAATGATTGTAATTGTAATTTTAATTGTAACTATATATATGAAAAATTGTAAAATTGTAATTGTAATTCTAACTATATGTAAAATTCTAAAATTTTAATTTTATTTGTAATTGTAATTGTATATAAAATATTTGTAAAAATTGTAATTGTAAATGTAAATGTAATTCTAATTCTAATGCTATGTAAAATATTTGTAAAATTTTAATTGTATTACTATGAAATGATTGTAATTGTAAATGTAATTGTAATTGTATGTAAAATATTTATAAAGTTATAATTGTATTAATGTTAAAATTTTAATTGTATTAATGTGAAATGATTTTATTAAAATATTTAAACTTTTAAATTTGTAAATAATTCTAAAATAATAAATCTAGAATAATATGAATTTTTGTAACGTAATTAAGTTTAGAAAAATAATGAAAATAAATTCCTATACTTTAGAATTATCATTATTTTATTATGATCTTACATACAAAAAAAAAAAAAAACTTTATACAGTCTAGTGCGCTTATCATCGTAACACACACAAGTGCTTCATAACTCTTCTGCACTGGTGCGTCATAAAGCACCACGCCTAAACATAGGCCTCGATGTTACAAACCACACTGGTGGGCCTATAAAACCCTATGCACCAGAGCAGGGTTATTCTATAAAGTGTAATATTAGAGCAGGGGAGGGTTTGAATCGTGGGCAAGAATTTTTCTGAGATGAGGGTTTGAAAAGATGAGAGTTCATATTTTGGATTGGAATTTTATAACAAAGAAAATGAGTGATTCAAATAGAAAGATAGACAAAGATGTTTACAGGGATGCAGACAGCTACAAAGCTCAATAGAGTACAAAAAAGAGTATAGGTTGAGACTGGCAGAGAGCATTAGGTTGAGGCTGGAAATAGGGTTAAGAGGTCCCATGGTGGTGAAATGGAGAGAAGATTTGATGGCAGAGAAATATCAATCGAGGCAGTTGATAAAGCCAAGAGGCAGCATGAAGGGAAGGATTCTCATTCCCTTAAAGAAAACAGAGAAAGATCAATTAACGTTGTTGATCAAACTGGTACGTCCCATGAAGGAAAATATTCTCCAGAATTCATTTAAAAGTAGTTCGGAGTATTGTCCAAGCTTCGGTTGGCTTACATAAACTTTTACCGACAAATCTTATGTCGCATAAAATCACAACTTCGGCTTTCAATTGAGCCTGAATGGAATCTCTAACTTGTCTAAGCCGTGGTCCTGTTGATGAAACCAGTAAAAATTCTGCTTCTATTATAAATGGAAATCCAGTGACCATTTATGTCGGAAGAAAATAGTAGATACATGAAGCTACCATGTTTCCACCTGCAAATCAATTTCCCTTTAGAAAAAATAATGTAATAGACTATTTTGGAATATCTTTCCTCTGCTCAACCCTATTCTCATTTTCCATGGGAAATCGTTGCCTCCACATGTAACAACTGCATCGTCTAGTTGAAAATCAGACTTCTTCTACTAACAAATGTAGAATGAAGGACTCCTTGTCATTTCTCCCAGAACATTACCCTTATGTAGATTATATGTACTAATTTTTGGCAGGACATCCATCTATCTGTAGATTATATTCTAAAACATATTGGTTGCAAATAGTTAAGTGTCAATTATAGCAAGTTCACATGCCACAATTGCCCACTTGGACCCTGTAGTATGGCATCTTCACACACCCCACATTTCATTCTCTCCACATAATCAGTGGGGACCTCCTGCAATAAACAAAATGCATTGGAAGAATAATTATTTAAATCAAGAATTTATCCAATTCCAATTCTCAATTTTAATTCTAATTCTAATCCTCATGAATAAACAAAATTATAATTCTCAATTTCTATGGTTGGAGTTCACTAAATTTTGGTGTGCACACCTAAATGTAATTTTGGTGCCTTAACTGCAAATTGGTGCTACTGTACATATAACCACACCGCTACCAGTGTTACAACAAGACGCATCAGTGTTGTGCTATTAAGTGACGCACCTGTGACAAATAAATGCAAATAAAAAAAAAGTGAAACTCTATTTTCTTTAAGTAAAAAAGCGGAAAATTGAAAAATGGGTAGCAAAATATTTTCAAAAATATAATTTCATAAAATAGTTATTTAAATACTAAAAAAATTTCATTATTTCACTAGTTTTGCTAAAATTTTCAGCCGGATATTTACAGGAGACATACCTGGAGAAAGAGTGCATGAGGACACTATGGAGCAGCGAAATAAGTTCGAACATAAGTATTCAGACAATCAGAAATCAAACCTCTAATGATTCAAACCATGTATCATAGAATTTCAAACCATCTCGTGACTAAATTTGATTATTTTTTTTACTTTTCTATAGTTTTATCCATTTTTACCCTAAGCCCTTGATTTTTTTTTTTCCTTTTCTTCTCCCTATTTTTGTGGTTTCATAATTAGGTATTTTCATTTTAGATTAACATCCAACCCACAGGACGACTTGCATAGTCGAATACCAATCCATTCGGACATTGCATGAATTTTTGGAAAAAATGGATTTTTTTTTTATCGGTACGCCGTGCGTAACCTAGTGCAATAGTGTGATTTATTATAAAGCGCTCGATGCAGGTAATGTGTAATAAAAAAATTGAAAATATTTTTTTTAAATCAGTGCGCCTTATATGAAATAGGGCACCAGTGCTACATGTTACGAGGATAGAATAGTACTGTCTATTACACTGTTTGTGCGGTGCATTTATAATACCCCACGCACTATACAGTCTATTATACTATTTTTTTGAGTGTTGGTAGTACCCCCACGCACTGGTGGTGGTGCGTACATCAAGAAATACACACCAGTGTCTTGAGATTTATTTTTTACCTAAAAAGTTGACAATTTATTTATAAATATATTAATGAATGATATGGTACATGTTTCAGATTGATAAATAAATGACTGACAAGAGGTCAGGTAATAAAAATACTGATAACACATCAAGAAAAGAAAAAAAAGGTAAGTTTTTTGTAAATTATTTATAAAAAATATTATTTTTGAAGTATATGTAAGTTTAACTAATACATATTGTTTATTGTGTATCATGTAGAGACACAAAATGATGAAGCTTGATAAGATTATTTCTGATCTAGGACCAGAAGAGCGTAAAATCTTGATGGAAAAATTGCAAAAGGATGAATCAGGTGAATGAAAAAATACTATCAATCCAATATGCATTTCTTTTTTTAATTATCATGAATAATATACTTAAAAATTTTAGATAACATGTGTCAAAAATTCTATTAATTCTTATATGTTTAATTTTCTACAAGGACCAACAACTCAGAAAAGGAATGTTGTTCTAAGAAAAGAAAAAAAATAGAACATGCAAATGAAAATGAATTGCTCCTTAGCTCATCTGAAGCGGTGCTAGAAGTTAATGAAAGGGGGAAAAACTTTTACGAAAGTTTAAGAGATCTAGTGGAACAAATGTGTAGACGTTCTTTACACTTACAATACAAAAATCAATCCAATGATTCCAAGAACCAAATTTTATCTAAACTACAAGAAGATTTTCTAGAGAATTGGTCAATGAGACATGTCAGAATTTTAATAGAAAAAAAGTACAACAACAAAAAGGAAGAAATGAAAAAGTAATATTCCTTTAAATGTTTGTGTATAATTATTTATAAATATCAATTTTTTTATATTTAGTTTTTAGATATGAATATAAAAATTAAATAATTTATTTTCATGTTACATTTTCAGGAACATTATGAAAATCTCAAAAGATGAAAGAGATGATATCAGAAATATGCTAGTAGGAATGTCCAGAAAGGTGTACAAGGGGTCAAAGAAATGGACAAAATTGCATCGCAAGACGAGCCATCTCAACAACAACGTGCTTCAAATGTAATATGTAATCATTGAATTTTTCGATCATTAGGTACAATAAATAAATAATTTAGAATTAAATATCAATTCTCAATAATTTTCTTGCAGAAAAGAAAAGAAAATGGAACCAATTCAACACATAAAACATGACGACAAGGAAGAAAAGGGTTGATATCTAAGTTTGTGAGTAATTGTTACTTCCTTATAACAACTTAAATATATTTCATTTTTTTATTTTTTAAGTGTTTTTACAAAAATCAACATTGAATGTCTTAAAACAGGTGCTAACATACAAAGAAGAACCATCAGACGCATTGATTGAAATTGGGTGAAATATGGGTTGTGAGTATATGTTGGCATATCAGAAATTAATTCTAGAATTTGTAAGCATCTATTGATCTTATTTTACTTAGCTCCATCTATAATTAATAGAACACAAACATATTTTATATTAAATATATGATTTGTTATGGGGTATAAAACTTGAAGAAAAAAAAGTATGGAACTGCACCAATAGATGAAATTTTGAAATATGGGTACATGGTTTTGAAAGAATCTGTATAGTTTATGAGTCAATTGTTGTTATGGTACGTAATTTTTATTTTTGATTTACATTGGTGTATATTATTCAATATTGAAATTTTTATTATTCTCACCAATGTATATACACTAATTTCAATTTATTTTTATCCTTGTAGATGGAAGGTAAAGAAGAAGAAAAAAATCAACACCGTGAACAAAAATATGCATTTGAGTGGTGTTGGACCATCTAAACTTGCAATATGGATTGACTAGATGAGGCCACAAGGAGGCTCACTTGAACATTAAATATGCATTAGGTTCATGAATACTTATTATGGTACAATGAAAGGATGTAGGAAACATAACTTTACGGAGGAGGTTATTGTCTTGATCATATTTACATTACACACACACAAAATTTATTGTGTTTTATTTACCTATATAATTATATATTTGTAGTTTCTACACCTTGAGAGCACACCAACCCCCCCCCGCCCACCCCCAAGCCTACATATGTATTAATTCCCATTTTTTCCACTAATGGCATAAATGATGCCACTTTTTCATTCGATCTACCAGAAAAATAGGTATGTTGAATTTAAATTATTCCTTATTATAAAAAAATCATTTATTTTTATTCCGTAGTATATATTTTTTGGTTTTTAATATATTTTAGTATTTTTTTAATTCTTTTATAGAGTGAGTTAAAACCAAGGGAGGAGCGCAGCCAACCCAAGGAGGATACATATTCTTCTTCTTAGGTCTCATGTATCAAAATATATTTTATTTAAATTATTATTTGATTATCTTATTTTAGTTTAATAATTGAAATAACATAAATATGTATGAACGTTCCTCCATTTTCTTTGTGATATTCTCTTACCCCTTCACATCATTCACCACCATATGTTGTTCTCCTACTAACTTTCCACAAGTATTTTAACATTGCCTTGATACTTCGGGTCCAACTTAGCTTGACTAGGGAACTCCCTTTACTAGTGCAACCAATGGGTGTCTACCATCACCCACCTACACCACCTTTCCCATCCCATCTAACCAAATAATCTTCATCCATTGACCATTTTACAATATCTTAGCAAGTTGTGTGACTAAGTGCTCCACTTGCAAGTGAATCACACTAATTGGGGTAGATATTATTGGTGAAGCTCATTCAATAACCATTTTTCTTTTATGATGAATTGAATTAACTCTAAGCATTTTTTGTTTAAATTTTTTGCTCAAATAAATTAATTTTCAACCTATGGAGTGATGGGGAGATGGTGTTCCTAGATGTAACCTTGTGCCACAAGTCTCGAACAATCAACAATTTTCCAATGCAAGTCCTATATTGAATTCTATGGCAACTTCAAATAACTTCCAAGAACTATTTAGGGACATATTGTGAATTATTTCCATGGGGTATAAGAACCAATCCAAGCACCAAAAACAATTTTTGTAAGCTCAAGAATTTGTGTTTGGCTAAGGCCCATGTGACCACGCTAACCATGATCACTTGAGAATTAATTTTGCAAGGTCAACCCCTTCTGCAATGTTTTCATTGATCTTTATTTAAGAAAATATTGGATATGAAGATCCCCAAACAAATCATATTTTACCTATGGATTCACAGATGGTGGATGTCCCTAGCTATAATCTAGTGCAAGGAGTCCAACAAAACAAAGAAATTTCCCATTTGAGTCCTTTTATTAATTTTATGGTGAGTTGCAACTCACTTCCAAGAACCATTTAGGGACATACATTGAATTTTATGCATTAAGGTGGAAAAATCATTGTATAATTTTAAAAAAATAGTTTTGTGCAAATTAAAAACCCTACTTTTTTGCAAAATGAAAACCTTAGTTTTTTACAATTTCAAAACCCTGGTTTTGTGTAATTTGAAAACAACTTTAATGTCGAATGTGGAAAATCCAACACAATGACCTCAAATTTGAGTGCATAATTATAATATGTGAGTAAAAACACCATATTTACCTTGTATTACAAATTGGAAATTTCCATCGATATATATGTTTAAGTGCAATTTAAAAACCCTACTTTTGTGCAATTTGAAAACCTATTTAGTGGAATTTAAAAACCCTAGTAATGTAGAATTTTATGAAATATAATTTTTACTAATACCATTGTGACTAATTTATAGCCAACACACAATAAGATATTCCCACAAGTGACACAAATAAATAATTCCCCATAAGAAATGTACTAAAGTAATACTCTTCAAAGTGAGACAAATAGTGAACATGCGAGAAGATACCTGCAGTAAGTGACATAGTTCAACACCAATCAATTGAAACAATGAAGAGAAGCCATGATAGACTAAGTCAAGTCATAAATTGGGATAAATGAATTAACACTTAATTTTTAAATCCAGGCATGTAAACTTCGAGGTGAAACACAATGTGTGTGAACTTGTTCTTACTACTTTCCTATGGAAAACTACTCATAAGACATGTACAACTCGGTACTACAGTTGATTCAAATTACACTGATTTTCAAGTCCATAAATTCAATTCTAATTTTTTTTCATAAAGTTTACAGATTCAAAAAGGTGCATTAGAATTCCACACCAGATAATTTTTTTGAATTAACCGTTGATCAAAATCAACTAAGACTGTACTTAAAAATGACTTTAAATAGAATGAATATTCTTCATTGTGTAAGAAAAAAACCATTCGAAGAAAACAACAAAATTTTATTATAAAATACAAACTAAATTACTTTCCTAAGGACATATTTCCTTATTTTCTTAGCATATTATGACCATGACTAACATCTTCAATAGAGTCTTACATAATAAATATGGAAAATTTATCACTTTTGTATGAACTTTAACATGTTTCAACAACCATGTATGATAAAGCAAAGCGATGTTGTACCTTCTTTCACAAGTAACACATTTCTACAAGAAATACAATATGTCATCCCATGGGTCCTTTAGCCACCAACTTTGCACCCCTTTTGTCCAATCAACATTTATGTTTTCTCTCCTAGGAAACTGAGTGCATGCTCCCTTCTTTATCCTTTTCCCTTTGAATCACTTTTCACCACTTTGTGCTAACCCTCTAACCCTTGCTAGGGTTTCCTATGAAACATTGAATGTGAGGTCACCAACCATAGTAGCTTCCCTATTGAATGTGTTAGGAAATTTCTCTATCACTAATACATTATTCAAATTTTTCAAAAAATGAGAGTAATCCATCTCTGTGAAAACATATCCTACATGATGGAAATGGTTCCTCATAGGTTTTGGTGTGTACCATCCCTGTGGTTCCCACTCTTGATATTTTTTGTTGCATCGGAAGGCTTAATCTTAGTTCAGGTTTGCAAGGAATGAGATAAATTACCAACATTGAGTTTACAGGATTTCCAAATTTTGAAATGGTTTTTGGTTATAAAATGCATAACAAGAATGATTGTATGTTAAGTAAAAGTGATATTTGTAATCAAAAGTACAAATATAATTTTTCATAATTATTGGTGACAATGAATTAAACATCATGAGGAATAGGCTGACACCATTTATGACTTCAAAATTTGTAGTGGACATACAAAATAATAATTTGACAAAGGGAAAGTGGTCATGATAGCAATAATTGCAGAAAGGGTTATGAATTATTGTAACAATGTTAAATTATGGAAAGTGACATAGGATGTGTTTAAAAAAATAAAATAAATTGCTTCTAAAGTATTATGAATTTAATAAATAGATGTAAATTAACTAATTCTTATTCATTAGCTTCATAAGGAGTATTGAATATTATCTTGTTGATACACTATATGTTCTTGCCATGATGGAATACATGATTGCTTGTTGTTATTGTCTTCTCTCTATCGAAGTTGATTTGATAGGAAATCGCCTCTCAATTTGCAGGAATATAAACTTTATTTTTAGAAACCATTTTTTGTTTACAAGAATTTTCAAAGCAACATTTCCTTGCTATTTTATCTCAAAATTTTCATAATTGGTATAAATGTAAATTTTCTTTGGTACAACTTTCTAAAAGGGTAATGAGTTATTAAAAATAATCTCTCCCCCAATAAATAACTGAAAATATTTAAACTCAAAGATTATTTTAATTAAAGGGTTTTTATAGGAAAAAAAATTTATTAAAATTTTAAAGGAATATTTACATTCAAAAATTCCTGTAACTATATGAATGTAAAAAAAAAATCTTTAATTTTGAATTTACACGAAACATTAATCACATTGTTTGAAAAAGAAGGAAACCTTTCTGAGTATTTGAAACTTATTACCAAACCACAATGTTTACATATTTGTAGCACTATCTTGTGGATTATTTTAGCCTAAGACAATTAATGCTCGCAGAAACATTCAATTTAAAAGAGACTAAAAAATTTAAAAAAAACTTAGTTACTATCATGTGTATTTTTCTAGAGCCTAGGATGGTTGATGCTCACCAATATTTTCATTTTTAGAGAGTTTGAAAAACATAAAGAAAACTCTAAGGGGTTCCTTTTATGTTATTAATCTATCAAAACTGGATAAAGATATAAACCTAAAATTGATAGATGTCATTCTTATTATTTAATGAGCATAAGAAGAAACAAATATAGCTCATTATTTAAAACATTTAAGTTTAGGATCAAAGAGGATGAGGGGAATTTCACCCTTTATCTACAATATCCATCTCTACATGTTGAAAATTTGAAAGAAAATAATCTCTAGAAACATGCTGATGATACAACTTTAGTCTATGGCTGTTGACTTTAAATTAAATATTTGACCAATCAATTGTTTTTATTTCTTCAACACCATTATCAAACATAGTTTTAATTTCATAAGGTACCAACCAATTAGTAGTAAACGTACTCTTGAAGTCTTTAAATATTGAGTCAAATAATAGGGCTCAACCTCCAACTTCTAGTTATTTATTCTTTATAAATATTTCATTCCATTTAGCTCTTTATTGTTGTATAAGAGTGATTTTTTGTAGACCATATAATTGTATCTCATATAATTTCTTTAATTGTAGGACTCTTTGTTTTTGAGCTTCAAACATGTCTAATCCCAATTTTGTTGCAATTTTAGAAGTTTCAACTTGAAATTCTATGATAAAAAGTACATGTTTTCCGTAAACCAGTTCGTATGTAGTATGTACGTTTTTACTCTTCCAGCTTGCTCTATATCCCCTAAGGACTCAAGAATCATTTCTTCCCAATCTATTCAGTGAAGAAAAATGATATTTTTTAAGATGCCTTCCAAAACCTTATTTTTTGATTCAACTTGGTCATTTTCCTATGGATGTGTTGATGGGAAAATCTGTCTCGGCCAACAGCAGGGTATCTCCCTGGTAAAAGGTCCCAATTAGACCTTGAACCATTTGGAATAGGGATCCCTTCTGGGGTGTGGGTCCGAATACCACTGATTTCTCCTTTGCTTTGGGTCTCGCTTAAACTCTATAAAACAGTGGGTACACACCTAATCAATTGATACAAGACATATGATTGATGCATTAAATGTACATGCAGCACTATGAGTAGCAAGAGGAAACAATAAAGCATTAAGACCAAAGGAAGTGTCGATAGCAACACTTCATTAGGGTCATGCTTGAAAACTGTTCTGACCGCAAGAGAAATAGTTCCTCACGACGAGAACACCCTTCACTTCCTAAAAGTTTAAATGATAACACAAACGCAGATAAACAAATTCGTCAGCAATAGCTAAGAAAGTGAAACAAACTCAACCACCATTAACATACTCAGAAAACTGTTATGCAATTGTGATATGAATTGAAAATACAGTTCCATCAATCTTAGGATGTTTAGAAACTGAAAATAAAATACTCGACAGTGCTGATACATAAGACAACACCAGATCCCATGGGAGAATTTTCAAAATTCTTGTATTAATGTTTCAGTGTATAATCCTCTGGTAATACAATATACTCAGCTCGAGTCCCAAACCAAAGTCCAACTTACAAGCTCCCGAAGGAGTATTTATAAAACAAAACCTTCCCTTTGGGCTTCCTGGACCTTTCATCTTTCTGATCGTTGGGCTACCTTGCGACCCAGTCCTTTTGCGACCTGCGACTTGAGCTGCTGTTGCGACCTGCGACCTGGCTGTTGTTTCGACCTATGACCTAGCTGCTGTTGCGACCTGCGACCTGACTGGGTCGTGGGGTCGCAAGTTGTAATAAAATGAGAGAATGCAACCTTGTGACCTTGTGACTAGGTCGCTGGGTCGCGAGGTCGCAATGGTGAAAAAACCGAAGGTATGTGACCTTGCGACCTTGCGACTAGGTCACTAGGTTGCGGGGTCACAAAAGGTGGAAAAACAAAGATATCCAACCTTGCGACCTTGCGACTAGGTCGCTGGGTCGCAGGGTCACAGAAAGGCCGAAAACCGAAGGTATGCGACCTTGTGACCTTGCAACTAGGTCGCTGGGTCGCAGGGTTGCAAAAGGTGGAAAAACGAAGATATGCAACCTTGCGACCTTGCGACTAGGTCGCTGGGTCGCAGGGTCGCAAAAGGTAGAAAAATCGAAGAGGTGCAACCTTGCGACCTTGCGACTAGGTCGCTAGGTCGCGGGGTCGTAAAAGGCAAAAAATAGAAGATATGCGACCTTGCGACCTGCTGGGATTTGTGACCTAGGGAAATGTGTGACCTGGGTTTTCATCCTTCTGCATCTCTCTTTCAGAGATATTATAACCTTGTTCTCCGAAGGCATGGCTTAGCCCTCGCCATGTGAGACAGCAGCCTCTATCTGTCGGCGGTGTTATCTCTGCCTTAAGGGAATTTGCATGAAATGATATGTTACCTGCAAGAAAATAAAATCAATCAACATAGTCCCTTTTTCTTCTCATATAACTTGCAGATAAATGAATTTATATTAGCCCTCTACATACATATAATTATCCACGAATGTTAGGGAATCAACACAAGAAATGCAATAATCTATCACATCTAAAATCAGTTGGATCCCTGTGTGGTCAAATGTTGCGCCATTTTGTCATCAGGGAGAATGGCTCAAGTGGGTTTTCTCTGTGCCCTTCGAATAGCTTGTCTTCGTGGTGGCAAGTCAGGTTATAAGAAGACCGGCACCATTGCTACGCTATGTCCAGTCTTCCAAAGGAAATCTAATAACATTAATCTGCTAAACCGATTTAACATCGAACCCTAAGCATCCTTGAATCAGCATCTTCGTCATAATTTTCAAGGTGGGACTCTTGCACTTGCAACAGAGCATTTCACATCTGCTGTATCGGAGATATGTCCCATAGTCATTGTTGCACTAGTTAAGATGAGCGTTTCGTTTCTCTTGGAGGATCTATATCCTACGGCAATGGCAGAAACGATACAACTGAATCTGTATGCAATTCAACATGCATTAAAACAAGAGCATGCAGCTTCGAATACCAATTTTGTTCGTGCACTTCGATCCCACCTCTAGAAAATAGATCTATCGTTCTGCAAGGCAAATGATACATGGTTTCTGCTCCTCTGAGTCCAAAAGCATGCGCGTGACCTCACTATCTCGAAGGCTGCCTCAGAGATGACTCGCAGGTCGACTGTGCTTACCACGTATGTGGAGGATTCTTCATTTTTCGATAGGTCTAGAATAAAACAAAAGATTTATCTGCCCCGGAAAGGTGAGGGTTAGTGAACCAATATCCTGCTGACATGTGTGTTGTTAAGGCTTTTCTGTGAATGGATTATGGACAATTTCACTTCTATGGTGAGCAATGCACTGCATGCAATCGATGTGGGACGTGTGATCCGGTTTTCTAGCGTCTTTGGACATAGTAAAAGTAAACGCTTAGGCATTATCGGAAACTGAGCTCTGTGAAGACAGCTTGACGTGGTCAGTGGTGGCGCTAAAATTCAGCTTCCACGAATGAGTAACGGTAACGCCTTTCTAAATGTAACCAACGCGGTAGATTTGAAGAGTGATTCTCTCCTGTAATATCGTCGTCGGGGCTACAGAAGTCATCATAAATCATTCGAATTCCCATACGTGCGGTCCTTTTAAGACGGTTTCCATGCATGGAAACCTTCACGCCCAGCATGGGATGAAAATTCACCATCAAAACCTTTGCGCCTAGTCGTAACACACCATAGGTTTGTCATACACTCCGCCTCGCACTTTATACATAAGTTTTGATCACTCTGTCAATCATAGAAATATTTAAGCCCACTTCACATTTGTTTTCATATAGCTCTGACCGTGTTTTAATTAAAACGTTGATTGCTGCATGTATATATTTGCGCTCAAAATAACAAACCCGCCATCGAACGTTTATCTTCATGCAACATGTGCATGCAGTTTTTCATTGGGTTTCAAACTAAGATTGACCGCCATCTATGCCTGGTCCACGTGGATTAACACTGCCCATCGACACGTTGGCGTGTATTTGTAACTGTCCGCTTCATATTTGCAACATAAAATTGATAGCCACCAAACGTTTAAACTTGCATACTGCACTTCCATATAGTTCTGTGCTGTGTTATTACCATAACGTTTGACAAGTGTATAATATACGTTGCTCAAAGCATTTACCATAGGTAAAAAAACCTGCCATCGCACCTTTGCACCATGTCACGTGTCCGTGCAGTTTCGTTGCACCATCTCACATGACTGCAGATTGTTATACATTGCACCCTAGTTGTCATAACATGCCACCATAGGTTTTGTTCCATCTTTGGATGACTGTGTATCCATTCTGAAGATATCATAATGCGTTGGCTTCCATCATAGGTTCGTCATGACTACGTGTTGAACGTAAGTTTTGACCGTTGCAAATATACCTTCACTCCAACGTCTCACCATAAGTTGAAAACTTCCACGTTGACATGCATGCGTCCATCTGTAATGCATTTTAATTCGACCACCCTATATATCTGCGCCATTAATTCAAACTTCAGCATAAAATTATTTGGTGCTAGTTCTTTGCTTGGCAGTCTTATATGGTCTTTTGAAATCATATACATTTGCGCTTTGACATTAATATATACAACATTACCTTGCGCCCTTTATAATGTTATCATTGAGTTTTGCTCCAAGATAACTTATGGTTTTAAAGCCCATGTGCTTAAAACTTAGTTTTAATTTGATAAATTACTTATCCCCATGATACGAAGGCTTCTCGTTTTGAAAGATCGAAAGTCAAAATATACTTCTCAAGCCACATTGATAGCCCTTTTCATATTGACCTTTTCTACCCGGTTACCAAAGGCGTATGCATTTCAACATGACCTTGTAGGTTCAATTTGAAATTCCCCATTTCTTATGGTCTCGTTTAAACAACTATCAAGAGCAAAGAAGGCTAGGGTTTTAAGGCCTTTTCATTTCTCCATATTGTACTCCTTGCATCACCAATAAATCCACACTATGTGGCTCAGGATTAATAAATGTTGCTTTTGAAAGGAGCGTTCACATATTTGAAACTCTGTCGTTGGCTTGCCACACCAACTTGTGTGTTTAAACGCTATTTTGCCCCCTTACGAGTGATCCGGATTTATGCGGGAACGCAACAGAATAAACATATAACCATAAATACAGAGATGCAGTGGAAATAACACTTCATTTCATTAATATCAAAGAACTGAAATTTGCTTACAGACAGAATGGAAATAAAACTAGCTAGGGCGCTGGTAGCTATCTCTGAGAAGAGATGTGGCGGTTACAGGCCTCTGAACTGTGTTACAATGAGGCTCGAGGGCCTATTTATCATTTAGAAACAATGGGAAATCCTAAACAGCCAAAACCCTAACCCTAGGAGATGAAGCGCCAAAACTATGGGCCCCGTTTGGGTAAATTGGTGTTTCAACTTCCCAGGGGCGTAACTTTGGCATACGATCTCTGTTTGACACGTACCATACCTCGTTAGAAAGATCTATCCGAGGACTACAAATTTGGAACGAGCAACATCGGTCCATGGACCCATGTTGCTCTCCGTTTTCCCAAAAAACGTCGTTTAGGGCCTCAAAACGGCTCCGGAAGTTTAGGACCCGAAAAACTACTAAAAATAGTAAACTGTGCCGAAACTGAAAAAATGAAATAGGCAATGGTGGAGCCCCAAGTGGAATAGGCGGGTGACCACCAATATCCACCTGGATCATTCCTCCCCCCTTAGGAAGCAATGGTCCCCATTGCGTTAAGTTCCTTCATGAGATGAGGAAATTTCTGCTGAACTTGGTCCCTGGTGAACCACTTTCCTTGGTGCAGGAGTTGGCCAGCTTTGACAACCCGATACAGTTGGATCTTCTTTTGGCGAGTGTTCTTGATTTGCATGTCCATGATACAATCTGTGGTGGCCTGTTCCATGCAGTCTGGGTTTAACTCTGTTGGTGTGAGTTGTTCTGCAATGTCCGAGGTGTCCAGTAGAGGTGGGAAGTAAGGACGAAGGTGATCCACATTGAAGACTGGGTGCAGACCAAGGAATGGAGGAATACTAAGCTCGAAGGCATTATTCCCTACAGCCTTGGTGACGGTGTACGGCCCGTATCGGAGCAGGCGAAGCTTGCGGTGGGGTCCAGTGAGGCGCTCCTTCTGCAAATGTAGCCATACTTTGTCGCCCACCTGGAAGTTGTGTGGCACCCGGTGTTGATCATGGCGTTGCTTGTACTTGGCATTGGCTCTGTCCAATATATCATGAACTTGTTGGCAGATGTGTTGAATGCGCTCGATGAAGCTACTGGCTTTGTCAACTTCAGACTGGACATGAGCTGAATTGGCCTGAGCAGCTGCAAATGGCATGGCTACGTCAATGGGACATAGTGGCTGGAATCCCAAGCCCACCTGAAAGGGGCTATGGCCGATTGAACTGTGGAGAGCCTGATTATAACTATGTTGTACATAAGGGAGGCTCTCATCCCATGTGCGTGGATGCTTTGAATTGTACATGTGCAGAATGTGTACAATCATTCTGTTGACGACCTCTGTCTGGCCATCTGTTTGGGGATGGAAAGCTGTGGACTTGGTGAGCTTGGTATCCAACATCGACCAAAGGCTAGACCAAAATGTGCTGAGGAACCTGCTATCTCGATCTGATATGATAGACTGTGGGATCCCAAAGTGCACCCACACTCATTCAAAGAAGAGTTTAGAAGTGGCTTCTGCTGTGATATTCTTCTTGCAGGCCGCCATAATGGCCATCTTCGAGAATCTATCGACGACCACAAAAACACAGTCATTTCCCTTCTTAGTATAAGGCAGGCCCGACATGTAATCCATGGAGATGGATTCCCAAGGTCAACTAGGGCTAGGTAGAGGAGTATATAGGCCTTGCTTCTTCATGGTCGGTTTGGCAATGGCACAAGCAGTGCAGGATCTGATGTGCTTCTCGACATCCTTTCGAAGGTTCGGCCAATAGAAATACTTCTGCAGGATTTCTACTGTTTTCTCGACCCCAAAATGCCTAGCGACTCGACTGTAGTGTGCTTCCCATATCATCTTGGCACGCTCGCTTGAAGGAACACAAAGGTGTCCCATGTGACGTAAAGTGCATCTTGGAGGTGAAATTTTGGAACTTGCGTACCCCCAAGAGTGCCTTGTAAGTTTGGCCGAATTCTAGGTCACTCTCATAGAGAAGTGGCCAATCAGAAGTCTCGTGCCCACAAGAGTTGAGCACAGTGGTGAGCGCCACGATCAGTGGTCAGCTGAGGCAGTCTGCAACATGATTGGTGCTACCCTTCTTGTACATGATCTTCAAATGAAACTGTTGCAGATATGTGGACCACTTCTGATGGCGATCATTCTGCAACTTCCCTTGTGTCTGTATGAATTGCAGGGGACTGTGGTCTGTGTGGATGATTGTTTCCTTCCCCAAAATGTAATGCTTCCATTTTCGACAAGCTTGCACAATGGAGTACATTTCTTTGTCATATGTGGGGTAGTTGCGAACTGTGTCAGACAACGTCTCACTGTGAAATGCCACTGGATGTCCCTGTTGAGTAAGAACTGCCCCAATAGCATAGTCAGAGGCATCTGTCTCGATCTCAAATGGCTCTTGCAAGTCTGGTAAAGTGAGCACTGGGGTAGAACAGAGGCGGTTTTTCAATTCTGTGAATGCCTTCTGTTGAGGTTCTGACCAAAAATTTTTTGCTCTCGCTCCTCCCTTGGTGACTTGACTCAAGGGCCAAGTGATATGAGAGAATCCCAACACGAACCTTCGGTAGAAATTAGTAAGACCCAGAAAGCTGCGAAGCTCTGTTATAGTGGTTGGGGTTGGCCAATCCCAAATGACTTGGATCTTCACTGGATCCACATGCACCCCACTTTCATCAATAATGTATCCCAGATATTGAACCTGGGTCATGCCAAAAGTGCACTTCTCCAAATTGTCACACAACTTATGTTGCCGCAGTGTTTGGAGGACTTGTCGGATGTGGTGAAGGTGCTCTTCTCAAGTCTGGCTGAAGATTAGAATGTCATCCAAGTACACCACTACAAATGAGTTGGTGAATGGCCGCAAGATGTCATCCATCATCCTCATGAAGGTGGCGGGAGCATTCATCAACCCGAAAGGCATGACCAGCCATTCGAAAAGGCCTTCCTTGGATTTGAAGGCAGTCTTCCACACATCGGAGGGTTCAATTAGTACCTGGTCATACCCAGACTTCAGGTCGATCTTGCTGAAATATTTTGCACCTTTGAGTTGGTCCAGAAGGTCATCAATCCGTGGGATTGGGTACCTATTCCAGACAGTGATCTTGTTCAGCGCCCGATAGTCAATACAGAGTCTCCACGTCCCATCCTTCTTCTGTAAAAACATGATCGGGCTCCCACAGGGTGATGAACTTGGTCTAATGTGACCTTTCTGCAACAGCTCATGAATCTGCCTCTTGATTTCATCATTCTCTAGAACAGAGCGCCGATAGATCGGTCCATTAGGTAGCGGCGCACCTGGGGTTAGATCAATCGGGTGCTTGACCTAACAGTGCAGAGGAACCCCTGTAGGTGAGGTGAATATGTCCCCGTACTCCTCCACAACCTTATCCATTTTTTGTTGTTATGCAGAGGAGCCCTGTCTGGAGGTCGTGGCCACAGTCTTCTTCTTGCCCTGGGGGCGGATCATCAGGAAAACGAATTTCCTGGTTTGGGAAATGAGCTTACTGCATTGTTTTGCACTAACCAAAGAGATAGCGGCAGGAGGTGGTACCTCTGGTATCCTATACAACTGATTTCCCAAAGTAACAATAACAACACGAGGTCGAGACTCATACACAGCATGACGCTTCCACAAGTATGGTTGTCCTAATAATACATCAGAAACATCAATAGGAGCAACGTCACATAATACCTCATCCGTGAAGGGCTTGATGCTATAGGGAAGGCGACACTGCCGGCTGACGCGGAGATCTTGTCCTTGGTGAAGCCACCCGATGGTGTATGGATGTGGGGTGAGCTGTGGTCAGCAAGCCCAACCGCTTCACGGTGTCTGCTGAAATGAGGTTCTTTTGGCTCCCATTGTCGACAATGAACTATACCGGGGAGCCCTTTACCCACATATGGGAGTGGAAGAGACGTTCCTCCTCCTCTGGATCTTCCAGTTCCTCCTTTTGGATCTTAGTAGTGGCAACAGTGGCATTGGGCTCCGCATCAATAATCTGTTTCCCTTTTTCATTCACCTTTTCAGGTTCTGATTTGGAGTCAGAGCATGCATCTGACTCAGAAGCTCTCATCTCGGCCACTAGCGACTGCTTGGCCTGACACTCACTTGTGTTGTGAGTGGAGCTCTTATGGAACTCACACCATTTTCCCATGTCCTTCTTTGGCTTTGCGGTGTTGTTCTTTTCTTGTGGCTTCGATGAGTTGTCTTTAGTTGCCATGCCTTGGCTCTGTCCTTTGTTCTGCTGTTTGGAAGCACCTTTCCCTTGCTTTTGATTCGCAAATCCAAAGTCTCGCTTCTTCTGCTTCAATTTCTGCTCAATCTTTTCAGTATACCGGTATGCCATACCAAGCGAAGAGATGTTGAGGAACTCCATTTCCTCCTGAATGTATCTGTGCAGACAGCTGCGATACTTTAGCACCATATGTTTCTCTGAATCTTTGATACTCAACTTTGTGCGCAGGGTATGGAACAGATTCGTCAGCTCATGCACATCTTGATCCCTTTGTTGTCGCAGTGTGGTCTATTGTATGTACTTTTCCTCATAGCTCCCCACGGGATAATACTGTTCCTTGACGGCGTCTCAGAAAGAATTCCAAGTTGGTACAGCCGAGAACAGAGAGGGTTCTGTCTGGTCCTTGTTCTCACAGTAGGTTTCCCACCAGTCCTTAACATGGGCGGTAGCTTTGAGGAGTGCAAAAATAATCTTCTCCCGGTCTGAAAAGTCATGAACAGAGAAATATCCTTCTAATAGATTCAACCATCTATCTACGGCATCTGCGTCTAGTTGACCCTCAAATATGGGAATGTCAAAATTTACTTGTACCTTAAAGGGAGTCGCAACTCCAGAGTGGCTACTGGATGCAGATGCGCCGCTGGTGGGCAGCCGTTGAAGGATCTGAGCAAAGTTATCCATCATCGCGTTCCTTTGTTTTTCGAGGGCCTCCTCGAGCAATATTTTGATGGGATCTCCTGCTCCCTCATCTTT
The DNA here is from genome assembly GCA_034641835.2 of Pinus albicaulis. Lineage (NCBI taxonomy): Eukaryota > Viridiplantae > Streptophyta > Pinopsida > Pinales > Pinaceae > Pinus > Pinus albicaulis. Next base: position 535,817,800 of record CM076584.1, read on the forward strand.
CTTTTCGTCCCCCATGGGCGTCCGTCGAGGTTTGCGAGGCTGATCTTGCAAAGGTTCCACCAGATCAAGCCCTAGCTCCTTATACCCCGACCTCGTTGGGGACATGCAAGGAAGGATCGAGAAAAAGCAGACCGCTCTGATACCACTGATCCGGATTTATGCAGGAACGCAACAGAATAAACACATAACCATAAAGACAGAGATGCAGCGGAAATAACACTTCATTTCATTAATATCAAAGAACTGAAATTTGCTTACAGACGGAATGGAAATAAAACTAGCTAGGGCGCTGGTAGCTATCTCTGAGAAGAGATGTGGCGGCTACAGGCCTCTGAACTGAGTTACAATGAGGCTCGAGGGCCTATTTATCATTTAGAAACAATGGGAAATCCTAAACAGCCAAAACCCTAACCCTGGGAGATGAAGCGCCAAAACTATGGGCCCCGTTTGGGTAAATTGGTGTTTCAACTTCCCAGGGGCGTAACTTTGGCATACGATCTCCGTTTGACGCGTACCATACCTCGTTAGAAAGATCTATCCGAGGAATACAAATTTGGAATGAGAAACATCGGTCCATGGACCCATGTTGCTCTCCGTTTTCCCAAAAAACGTTGTTTAGGGCCTCAAAACGGCTCCGGAAGTTTAGGACCCGAAAAACTGCTAAAAATAGTAAACTGTGCCGAAACTGAAAAACTGAAATAGACAATGGTGAAGCCCCAAGTGGAATAGGTGGGTGACCACCAATATCCACCTGGATCAACGAGAATACCTCGAATGAGATTGTCATTGTCTAGAGAAATCTTCTGAGTTCGCTTTGTTCACCGAGCTATACTTTAGGCTAGATTCATCGAAGTGGAGAAATATGTTCCTTTGCGTGCACCTCTCGACATTCAGATGATATGGTGTAGGATCTAGACATTTCCAAATGGAGCGCTTTAAGCATCTGGTGCGCACTAGTGAAGGAGGCCTTTGCATCAGTGATGTAACAGGTTCTTTTATGATCGATGTGCATCACACCATCCTCCTTTTAATAGTACTAATCACTTGCTCCTGATCCTCCCCTGTTCCGCAACTTTGGCCTTGTCGTTGAGCCCAATTTTATTACCCTTGATGTCCTGACACGACTGAGGATTTTGTCACCTGTGGGGTCGACCTGTGTGGAACATAACGACATCATAATTATTCTTTGATAATGGTGACCACAGATAAAACATATGGAACTAACAAGCTTAGAGAAGTATTCAAGCAATAGCTTAATGACCTACAGTGGGAAGGCTTTTATTCGTCAATACACAAAAGGTTTCCATTCAAACGTATGCATGGAAATATCATTACACATGGTGCGACTGCGACAAGAGTGTTCGGGCGTACGCTGGATGATCCTTCCCACATATGGCGTGATTGCAACAGTAACATTTGATCATGATGGCAAGACAACTCATGAGGGTTTGGGGATAGGTCGCTGGGATGTAGTTGATTGTAGGTCGGGTGGAAGACTTTAACGCCTAAGCGAGCAGAGGGGGAACCCAAAATTTTAAATATACCCAAAATTTTGGGTGGTGTTGTAGCGGCTACAACAAATGGCGAACCACTGGTAGAATCCAGCATCTCTGTCAATATCACCACAATAGTCTGAGTCCAGATAATGATGCAAGGGAATATTGAACAAGTTCCGTGGGTACCCTTTGTATTACTTTGGCCCTTTACAAGTATGCCTAATCCTTGTGCCTCAACTAAGTCCCGCTAATCAGAAACACATCAAAGAGAAAGCTCACAGACGCCAGTAGCTTGTTGATGATGTGAAGAGCAAGGCAGTGGGTTTATTATTTTCAGGATTTTTTAAAGTAAGTTTCTGGTGTTGCTCCGCTGCCAGCAGGCCTGGACAGTACCCCGGCGGAGTCACTTCAAGAAATCACAAACGTTGCTCCGCTGCCAGCGAGCCTGGTCAGTACCCCGGCGGAGTCGTTGCATTACCTCTCTGTGCAGGAAGCCTTTCTCGATCCTTTACCCTTATTTGTTTCATGTGCTTACAACACTTATTTTCATGTGCTCGTGGCACTTATTTTCATGTGCTCATGGCACTTATTTTTCATGGGCGGATGAGGGATCCCGACTTATTTTACGAGAAAGAGAGGTTGTTTCTCGTGTTACAGAAACTGAAAGATATCCTGATTTGGTCTTGCCCTTGTGCCGAACCTTCACATCCCATTTACCACAATAGGCAAAGCGCGCAGAAAAATCATTAAAACATCCAAGACTATGCTGGGCACAAAGTTTAGACTTACGGGTATGGGCCATTTCAAACTCATTAGGTCTCCCACAATCAACCGGCTCGTATCTCCTAGGCTAAATAATTTTAGACTCATAGGCATCTTGTTGAGAATGTGACTTCAATGACTTGTCCTAAGAGAGCTGCCTCTTGAGATAGCCACCACAACCTCACGCAAACAATGGAGTTACTGCTTCAGCAATCGGGGCAAAACAAGACTGCAAGGTGATAGGGTTGTAATGAGGGCTCGTGCAGTGGCAGGCGACATGACAGAACTTATGTGAGGATGAGAGAGTACGACGCAATGTAAAAGGTGAGGCTCAGGATGTGATGCAATGCCATGTGCGAGAATGATCAACCAGTTGTAGGTGGCATAGAGGCGTAATACAAGCAATGATTATTTATGCAAAAACAAGCAACTGAAAAGGAAATGAAAGAAAATACTTGTAACATGATGTTGCCTAAGATATTAATCGTAAACAAAAACAACAAACACACTTTTAAACTATGAAGTAAAAAATTTGGCAAGTAAACCTAATTAACTTGAAACTAAAAATTTTATTGCAGGTCCTAGCTAGCCTACACCTAAACCCTATTTTAACCAATGATGCGATTGAGTTATGTAAAATCAGTTTTCCAGTGCAGCCACCACATTAGTTCGTGACCTGCAAGAGCAGCAATGATCAGGATCAGAGCTAGTATCCAAAAAAGTGCAGCAGCAACAACACTTACCTGAGGAGTAGGTGCAATGGCAAGAAGAACAACACTTACCTGAGGAGTAGGTGCAATGGCAAGAAGATCATAGATACTTCCCAAAGGACAAGCCAGCATGGATTGTGCAAGTTGAATCCCACTCTCATCTTGATATGCAGCAATATGTTCTTGAAAATCAACATTTATAAATGACACACATTCATTCATGCACAATCCTAGATCTGATGGGCGCTGGGTAAGCCACCGCCTATTTTCAGGCACATCAACTGGAAAGGGTTGGTCGAGTTGACCGAAAATCTTAACATGGTGTTGAGGACCATCAATTTTATGGAATGGAAACAATAAGCAAGTGCCAGGCAGATTATAGATGCATGCGCATCCAAGCGTAGAAACCCTAGTTTGGAAAACCCTAGCTCGAGGTTGCTCTTGGGTTTGGTCAAGGGTATGAGGATCTGAATCCACTTTCAATGTAGGCTGCAATTCCTCACTGCCTTGAAAAAACTCTGGACCTTCGAGTGGAGGGCTTCCCAACTTTTATGGTTGGGCAAGATCAACAAGCGACTGGATGTGATCATGGATTGTGGTGAGTTGCAAAATGTCAGTGGGCTTTGTATCAATTTGGTCAAATTTTTGCGCGCTGACAGATTGATAGATCGATATATCAGATTCTTTAGATTCGTCAGGGTGGGGTGGATTCGATGTGGTTATGCTAGGAGGAGCATGGTATGTGGGGATCTTCGTTTGAGAAATGGTCGGCAGAAGCTGAGGCACTTTGATTTTCTGATGGGTACTCGAATCCTCCCAAAGCAGATAATTGAATTCTGGTGTCTTCATATGGTCATCCAAGCGATCCGAGTGACAGTCCTCAGTGGTATGATTGAATATGTTTTCAGATAAGGAGTGATCGCTACAACCATCGATGTGGTCGAGTTGGGTACCTGGCATGTCAGGCTCCCCGAGAGTTACCGACTGGGATGGATCAATAAGGAGGACATCTTGAGGTTGCCCAGACAGATAATCGCTCCTATGGCTGTCTAAATATTCCGAGTGAGAAAGATTAGATCTAAAAGATTCATCGATTTTGAACTGTGATTGTGAAACACCATCTGCGTGCTTATGATTGTCACCAATACCAGTATAAGGAAATTTTGAATGTCTCGAAGAAATCACTGGTGTGGTGGGATCGGGAAACCAACTGGGGAATAATGAACGAATAGATTGAGTCCCATGGGTGTTAACCATACGAGGCTTTTCAACACACGCATCCGTGTCATTAAGAGAAAATGATGATCTAGCAGACCTTGTAAGGGAATAAAATTTATGTGGGGTGGGAGTCGATTCATAATCTGTATGTGAACCAGATTCATAATCCGAATGTGAACTAGATTCATAATCTGAATGTGAACCAGATTCATAATCTGACTGTGAACTAGATTCATAATCCGAATGTGAACCAGATTCATCATCTGAATGTGAACCAGATTCATAATCCGAATGTGAACCAGATATAGGACTAAGTCCAGGGAGACATCAAGTGGGCTCGAGGTAGGTTTCATGAACCGAGAGAGTGAATGAGCCCCTGTGGTTTTCAAATTCGGATTCGACATGGTCCGTGAAAGATTCAAAGGTAGTGCAATAGGCTTTATCCTCTTACCAGTGTCTATCCTTTCTCAAGACTTCCAAGGTCACAACTCCACTCCCAGACAACTCAGGAGGAGGGGCGAGAATATCACAAATAGCAACACTCTCCTTGGAGGCCTGAATGTGGTCTGGACTCAGGGATATGGACCAGAAATCATTAGGGACAGAGTCCGAATAGCTAGTAACTTGTGGGTCATCATAGGGAACACTAGGATCTAACTGAAATTTCTCAAGGGAAATAACATAATTGAACTGCTCACCTAAACATTTCCAATCAACATCCCTCTCAGGGAACTCAAAACAATAATGAATGAATCTAATAAAGAACTCACCTAAAGATTCCTGAGGTTCCATTCTGATGTCATGTAACTTTATTACAACGTTATGAGGATCATACCTGTGAAAAGCTTGTTGTAATTTATGGGCTAGTTGTTCAAACGAATGGATGGAAGCTTGCAGCAATGTGCAGCACCATTGCTTAGCGTGACCTTCGAGGGTGAGGAAGAAAAGCAAACAAAACAAACCCTCATCGTCAGTTTCATAGCACTCACCAAAGTCACAAAAATCTGAACAGTGTTGGGTTATGGACACCCCATTTTCACCATCAAATTTTAACTGGGACAAGTGGTACATAAGTTCATCGGAGATGTAGTATCCAGGCTCATAAAACAACGAAAAACATCTCAGGAGAATGATTTGGGAACGAGCCATTACAGATATGAGATTAACTGCAGGCTCTAAGGGCTCAGCTTGTCATCTGGGCCCCCCTTCTTGTTAACCATATGATCGGAGGTTCGGGCCCTCCTTCTAGAGCCAATTCTGTTGACAAGAAAATCTGTCCCAACCAACAGCAGGGGATCTCCCCGGTAAAAGGTCCCAATTAGACTTTGAACCGTTTGGAATAGAGATCCCATCTGGGGTGTGGGTTCGGCTACCACTGATTTCTCGTTTGCTTTGGGTCTCGCTTAAACTCTATAAAACAGTGGGTACACACCTAATCAATTGATACAAGACATATGATTGATGCATTAAATGTACATGCAGCACTATGAGTAGCAAGAGGAAATAATAAAGCATGAAGACCGAAGGAAGTGTCGATAGCAACACTTCATTAGGGTCATGCTTGCAAACTGTTCTAACCACAAGAGAAATAGTTCCTCACGATGAGAACACCCTTCACTTCCTAAAATTTTAAATGATAACACAAACGCAGATAAACAAAGTCATCATCATTAGCTAAGAAAGTGAAACAAACTCAACCACCATTAACATACTCAAAAAACTGTTATGCAACTGTGATATGAATTGAAAATACAGTTCCCTTAATCTTAGGATGTTCAGAAACTGAAAAATAAAATACTCGACAGTGCTGATACATAAGACAACACCTAATCCCATAGGAGAATTTTCAAAATGCTTGTATTAATGTTTCAATGTATAATCCTCTGGTAATACAATATACTCTGCTCGAGTCCCAAACCAAAGTCCAACTTACAAGCTTCCGAAGGAGTATTTATAAAACAAAACCTGCCCTTTGGGCTTGCTGGACCTTTCATCTTCCTGATCGTTGGGCTGGCTTGCGACCCAATCCTTTTGCGACCTGCAACTTGAGCCACTGTTGCGACCTGTGACCTGGCTGCTGTTGCGACCTGCAACCTGGCTGCTGTTGCGACCTGCGATCTGACTGGGTCACGGGGTCGCAATTTGTAATAAAATGAGAGAATACGACCTTGCAACCTTGCGACTAGGTCGCAAAGGTGAAAAAACTGAAGGTATGCGACCTTGCGACCTTGCGACTAGGTCGTTGGGTCGCGGGGTCACAAAAGGTGGAAAAATGAAGATATGTGACCTTGCGACATTGCGACCAGGTCACTGGGTCGCAGGGTCGCAAAAAGGTCGAAAACCGAAGGTATGCAATCTTGCGACCTTGCAACTAGGTTGTTGGGTCGCAGGGTCGCAAAAGGTGGAAAAAAAAAGATATGTGACCATGCGACCTTGCGACTACGTCGCTGGGTCGCAGGTTCAGAAAAGGCAGAAAAACCGAAGAGGTGTGACCTTGCGACCTTGCGACTAGGTTGCTAGGTCGCGGGGTCGCAAAAGGCAAAAAATCGAAGATATGCGACCTTGCGACCTGGGGTTTTATCCTTCTGCATTTCTCTTTCAGAGATATCATAACCTTGTTCTCTGAAGGCCTGGCTTAGCCCTCGCCATGTGAGATAGCAGCCTCTATCTGCCGGTGGTGTTATTTCTGCATTAAGGGAATTTGCATGAAATGATATGTTACCTCCAAGAAAACAAAATCAATCAACATAGTCCCTTTTTCTTCTCATATAACTTGCAGATAAATGAATTTATATTAGCCCTGTACATACATATAATTATCCACGAATGTTAGGGAATCAACACAATAAATGCAATAATCTATCACAGCTAAAATCAGTTGGACCCCTGTGTGCTCAAATGTTGCACCATTTTGTCATCAGGGAGAATGGCTCAAGTGGGTTTTTTCTGTGCCCTTCGAACAACTTGTCTTTGTGGTGGCAAGTCAGGTTATAAGCAGACCAGCACCATTGCTATGCTATGTCCAGTCTTCCAAAGGAAATCTAATAACATTAATTTGCTGGACCGATTTAACACCAAACCTTAAGCCTCCATGAATCAGCATCTTCGTCATAATTTTCAAGGTGGAACTCTTGTGCTTGCAACAGAGCATTTCGCATCTGTTGTATCGGAGATACGTCCCGTAGTCATTGTTTCACTGGTTAAGATGAGTGTTTCGCTTCTCTTGGAGGATTTGTATCCTATGGAAATGGCGGAAACGATACAGCTGAATCCGTATGCAATTCAACTTGCATAAAACAAGAGCATGCAGCTTCGAATACCATTTTTGGTTGTGCACTTCAATCCCACCTCTAGAAACCAGATCTGTCGTTGTGTAAGGCTAATTATTATGCGTTTTCTTCTCCTCTGAGTCGAAGAGTCTCCTAAACGTATGTATATCTGCTGCGAAAATGTTTAGGGTTCTATTTGCATGCATGCTGATGCTACGCGCGACCTCACTATCTCGGAGGTTGTCTCACAGAGATAACTTGCAGGTCAAATTTTCTTATCACGTATGCGGAGAATTCTTCATTGTTTTGGTGGATTTAGAATAAAACGAAAGATTTATCTGCCTCGGAAGGGTGAAGGTTAGTGGATCAATATCGTGCTGACAAGTGTGTTGTTACTACTTTCTCTGCAAATGGATTATAGACAATTTTGCTTCCGTGGTGAGCAATGCACGGCATGCAATCTTCGTGGGACGTTGGTCTAGTTTTCCAGCGTCTTTGGACAGAATAAAAGAAAACTTTTAGTAATGATAACACCTTTCTAAATGTGACCAGTGCAGCAGGTTTGAAGAGCTATTCTCTCCTAGAATATCGCCGTCGGGGCTACAGAAGTTAGCATAAATCATTCATATTCTATTTCAGCACGATATCCTGCTACACTTACCATAAACAAACGGTCTTGTTTATGACAATTGCCATGCATGGAAGCCTTCGCACCCAGCATGTGATGAAAATTCACCATCAAAACCTTTGCGCCTAGTCGTAACACACCATTGCTTTTTCATACACTCCGCCTCGTGTTTTAGACATAAGTTTTGATCACTCTGTCGATCATAGAAATATTTAAGCCCATTTCACATTTGTTTTCATATAGCTCTGACCATGTTTTAATTAAAACGTTTATTTCTGCATGTATATATTTGTGCTCAAATAAAAGACCCGCCATCAAATGTTTATCTTCATGCAACGTGTGCATGTAGTTTTTCATTTGGTTTTAAACTAAGATTGACCGCTATCTATGCCTGCTCCATGTGGATTAACACTGCCCATTGACACGTTGGCATGTATTTGTAACTATTCGCTTCATATTTGCAACGTAAAATTGACAGCCACCAAACGTTTAAACTTGCATATAGTTTTGACCTGTGTTATTACCATAACGTTTGACAGGTGTATATATACGTTTGCTCCAACTTCTACCATAGGTAAAAAACCTGCCATCGCACCTTTGCACCATGTCATGTGTCCGTACAGTTTTTTTGCCCCATCTCACGTGGCCTCGCACTGCTAAAACATGACATCAGATTGTTATACATTGCACCCTAGCTGTTATAACATGCCAACGTAGGTTTTGTTCCAGCTTTGGATGATTGTGTATCCATTCTGAAGATATCATAATGCGTTGGCTACCATCATAGGTTTGTCATGACTACGTGTTAAACGTAAGTTTTGACCGTTGCAAATATACCTTCACTCCAACGTCTCACCATAAGTTGAAAACTTCCACGTTGACATGCATGCATCCATCTGTAATGCATTTTAATTCGACCACCCTATATATCTGCGCCATTAATTCAAACTTCAACATAAAATTATTTTGTGCTAGTTCTTTGCTTGGCGGTCTTATATGGTCTTTTGAAATCATATACGTTTGCGTTTTGACATTGAAAATACAACATCACCTTGCGCCCTTTATAATGTTATCATGAGTTTTTCTCCAAGATAACTTATGGTTTTAAAACCATGTGCTTCGAGCCTAGTTTTAATTTGATCATTTACTTATCCCCATGATACGAAGGCTTCTCATTTTGAAAGATCGAGAGTCGAAATATACTTCTCAAGCCACATTGATAGCCCTTTTCATATTGACCTTTTCTACCCGACTACCAAAGGCGTATGCATTTCAACATGACCTTGTAGGTTCAATTTGAAATTCCCCATTTCTTATGGTCTCGTTTAGACAACTTTCAAGAGCAAAGAAGGCTAGGGTTTTAAGGCCTTTTCATTCCTTCATATTGTACTCCTTGCATCACAGATAAATCCACACTATGTGGCTCAGGATTAATAAATGTTTCTTTTGAAAGGAGCGTTCACATATTTGAAACTCTGTCGTTGGCTTGCCACACCACCCTGTGTGTTTTCGCACTGCTGCCTAGCGCGAGAATGCCTCGAATGAGATTGTCATTATCTAGATAAATATTCTAAGTTCGCTTTGTTCACCGGGCTATACTTTAGGCTAGATTCATCGAAGTGGAGAAATATGTTCCTTTGCGTGCACCCCTCGACATTCAGATGATATGGTGTAGGATCTAGACATTTCCAAACAGAGCACTTTAAGCATCTGGTGCGCACTAGTGAAGGAAGCCTTTGCATCAGTGATGTAAAAGGTTCTTTTCTGATCGATGTGCATCACACAATCGTCCTTTTAACAATACTGATCACTTGCTCCTGATCCTCCCCTGTTCTGCAACTTTGGCCTCATCGTTGAGCCCAATTTTATTACCCTTGATGTCCTGACACGACTGAGGAGTTTGTCACCTATGGGGTCAACCTGTGTGGAACATAACAACATCATAATTATTCTTTGAGAATGGTGACCACAGATAAAACATATGAAACTAACAAGCCTAAGAGAAGTATTCAAACAACAGCTTAATGACCTACAATGGGAAGGCTTTTATTCGTCAATACAAAAAAGGTTTCCATTCAAACGTATGAATGGCAATCTCATTACACGTGGCACAACTGCGACAAGAGTGTTCGGGTGTACGCTGGATGATCCTTCCCACATATGGCGTGATTGCAACAACGACATTTGATCATGATGGCGAGACAACTCATGAGGGGTTGGGGATAGGTCGCTGGGATGTAGTTGATTGCAGGTCGGGTGGAAGACTTTAACACCTAAGCGAGCAGAGGGGGTACCCAAAATTTTAAATATACCCAAAATTTTGGGTGGTGTTGTAGCGGCTACAACAGGATGATAAAGAGTTGATAGTAGGTGTTTAATTTTATATTCCTTCATAATTTAATCAACTAGATTTGGTTTAAATTGAGAAAATTTACTAGCAATATCTCCCTTGAAACCAAAAAATAAATAAAAATATCTTCAAAAGGAAAATCCACTACTAATTTTTCATTAGATTTTACCAAAGCATTTTCCTTTTCCCACATTGTCACATAATTTGTACAATCTAATATGTATGTCTTCTTCTTTGATTATGGATTAATGGTTCCCACAAATTCCAAGACCCATTTCATGATAGGTTATATAAGAACTTATGAATGAATAGGAATTTCATCAAATGTAACAAGAAGACCCATTATTTGGAAAATGACACAAATTTTCACATACTTTTAGACATCTTTAAAAAGACTTGGTCAATAGTATCCTAGATGGAGAATTTTATAGGTTGTCCTCTTATCTGAAAAGTTTCAACCACATGGATCATCGTGATATACTTTCATAATATCCAACATCTCATATTCTCTAACAGATATATGGATGGCCATATATACTCCTATATAGAAAACATCTCCTTTAATCCTAGAGTATCTAACAATTTGTTCGATCACTTTATGCTTTTATTTTGATGAAAATAATGGTGGAAAATTTCTAGTATATAAATAATTGGAAATGTTAGTGAACCAAGGTGTAATAACATAAAAAAAATCATCCATAAAACTATCTACTATTGGAGTAGTCTCACCAGAATTATTGATTTGAGAGAGGAAAATTACCACCTGTTTTTCTCTTCCCATCCTGTCTAACACTGTGACCTTAAATTCTTGTAATAATAGCAACCATATTGTAATTCTACCATTTTTTATTGGTATTTTCATTAGGGATCAAATAGAAGAATCATTAGTATGCAAAAAGGCTTCATAACTCGTGATGTAATGACGAAACTTGTTAACGGGATAGACAACTACCAATTTTCGTTTTTCCCGTAACAATGTAATTAGTTTTAGTCAAAGTCGATTCTTTACTAATATAGTAAATGGAATATATTATTTGTTGTTATTTTTTCGGTAAAAGTGATCCAATGGCTCAGTTAAAAGCATCTATAGATATATGGAAAGGGAATATCCAATCAAGTCCTCTTAACACACAAGCCGTAGAAAGTTTTTCTTTTATACATCAAAAGTAATTTGGCAATCAATATTGAAAAAAAATCAATATCCTTGACAATAAGTTTAAAGAATAGTGAAACAATGTTTGAGTTTTTTTTAATAAAACACATATAATACCCTGCATGTTCCAAAACGCTTCTTACATCTCTCTAAGAATATGGAATTTGCAAATTAAAATTTACGTCAACCTTATGTGGATCTACCTTGATACCCAAGAAAGATACATGATGTCAAATGACAACTCCTTTATTAAACATTAAAAAAAAAACATTTCTTAAATAAATACTCTCACTCTTAACATTTTTTTACGTTTTTTCTAGGTTATCAACGAATTCTTCAAAATTATTTCCATAAATAGTGAAATCATCCATAGATACCTCCACACAATCATGAATTAAATTATCAAAAATAGCCAAGAACGCCCTTTGAAATATAGTAGCCGCATCACAGATTCCAAAAGATAGTACTTTATAAGCATAGATTCCCTATGGGTATGTAAAGGTTACATTGTCTTGGTATTAGAAGACTATTCCTATCTTATTACAACCACTAAAACCATTGAGGAGAGAAAAATATCTCTTCCCATCTAATTTTTCTAGGACTTGATCTATGAAAGGTAAAGGAAAATGATATTTTAGAGTGTCCTTATTAAGTTCCCTATACTATATGCTTGCCCTCCATTTATCATTCTTTTTAGGAACAATAACCAAAGTTGAGTCCCGTTGATTTTCAGATATAGTCTAGATAAAATCTAGATGTAATAGTTTTTGGAGTTGCTTTCTCACAATTTCCTTCAATGCATGTTTCATTCTTCTTTTGGGTTGTCTAACACATCAAAAAATTTCTTGAATGTAAATATGATGTGTGCATATATCATGATGTATTCCTAAGAAAAATCTTTGGTTTTTTTTTTAATAACATGATCAATTGATCTTGCTAGAAATTTTCCAATTTAGACTTGAAATTTAAAATCTTTCCAAGAGTTATTTCAATAACTTTATTGCAAGGATTGGATATTAAGTATATAGGAAAAAATTGCAAATAATTTGATTTTAAGCCATCCTCGGTAAATGTTCCTTAAAAAAAATTTACTAAAAGAGAATTTAAAAAAAAAAAAGGGTACTTAAAAAGGATTGCTCAAAATTTTAGGAAAATCTACAGGGACTACAAGAATTCCAATATGTACATAAATTATAATAATATGAGAATTTACATAAATTCTAGAATTCTAAGAGATTGCAGGAATTTTATATTGTTAAGATATTGTGGATTATTCAAAATTTACAAGAATACAATTATGTTGAGAAATTGCGGAATTTTCAGGCAGTTCACAATCTTCCCTTGTAGTTGATGTTCCACATGACTTCCCCCTAAAATAATATAAAAAAAATAGGATGAGAAATAAAATGATCAAATTCATTTTCATCAGTATTTTCTTTGATATTAAATTATTTTTCAATGGTTAACAAATGCTAAATTGTTTCATCATTTGTTTCATTTTTATCAAACCAATAAAATTTATTTAAATGGCTTTATGTTTTGGGAGGGGGGTACAAAGTAATTTTTTAAATTTCATCACCATTTTATATTCTTATATTTATAGAATGACAACTAATATAGGTGTCAGTAGATGCTAACCATGGTCTTCCTAGATTTAGAGGATGTCTTGCCAATGTGGATTCTGGTTAAATGATCATAAAATCAACTAGAGATGTCAAAGATTGAATATAAATAATGATTCCTTCCACAATTCCCCATGGTTTAATTTTTGATCTAGTATTAGGAATTGAAATTTTTTTTCCAACTATTGCTACATCAAGTATGCATGGGTGGACATATTTTCCGCAATGAATTTTGTAGTAATCAAAATAGCCAATTTACCTATAACTTGTACTATTGATAGATCTTTTTCTAGGGTTTCAATTCTTTTAGTACACAATTCCGTTATTGTTTTCATTTAAATTTTTATATCTTTTATTTCTCTACATAAGGGAATGTTTAGAGTAATATTTTTCATTTCATCAATAATATCAAATTTAGGTAATATTTTTGGAACATACTGTTTTTCATGAATTAATCTGTTAGGAAATGGATTTGTCACAAAATTTGAGGCTACTCTTGCAAAGGAACAAATTTTTTCATTGTTATTTTCAATTTCTTTTGTAAATGGATTTTTTTTCTCTTTTATCTATAGTTTCTTTAGTTTGATATTCAATTACTAAAGAAAAATCAGAATTTCAATACAAAGGAGTATGTATGCCTCAAAAATCCCCTTTTCTCCAAACTGTATTTGCTTCAAATATATGCTTATACAAAATATTAGTGATTAATTGTGCTGCCTAGATTTAGATTCAATTCAACATTTTCATACTAAATATATCCTAATAAAATAGAAAAAAAATTACCTTCAATCCCATAATGTGTATTTTTCTTCTTCAATTCTGGTGACTTATCCTTAGCTAGTTCAAGAAGATTATTGCAACTTCCAAAATAGTCTTCATAACATGTTGATTTGGTAAACCTTTCCTTCGACTTCCCGAATGAATAGATAAGGAACAATTTCAAATTTTTAGAATTTCCCTTAATTATGTGGAGAAATCTGGTTGCTAAATTCCTATGTTTACAAGTGTGAAACTTTCAAATTTATTAGTAACAATGATAAATTTTTTTAATCATTTAAAAATTAAAAAGAAAATAATATTTATACAAGTAATTTTACCTTTAACATTATCCTTTAAATGTGATTTCCTTAACAAAACTTGTAAAATGATATGGAATGGACGCTAATATTAAGCGGATAATATAAAAATGGGGTGGTAAAAAATATTAAATTTTAAGCCCAGTAGACCATATTAGGTGTCACATATAAGAGATACATATTTACTAATAAGACATAAGTCATGTACATAAGAAATGAACCATTACCATTAACACATATCCATAGATGCACATAAGGCATGCACTATAAGTGATACATAATTAATGGTATTACTTGACACACATAATTGACATAACATAAGAAACACACATATTTGAAATTCACCATTGTACATAGTGGATGTAATAAATTCAAGAAATATTATATATCCAATATTGGCAAGAGGTTAATGCCTCTATTTCTTAAATATGTAGTATCAGTGCATAGATATGTGAAATCCAAGAGAATATAATGGAAAATTCCAATATTTGTTCGTGAAGACTCAAGATAAAGAGTTTTTGGAATTTGAAAAACCTAGTGACATGGAATTTGGAAACCCTAGTTTTTATGGAATTCTATCCTAAGAGGTCAACATAGTATTCCTCATGATGCACATTCCTTGGGATGTTATATTTGATCATTATATTTATGAACATTACAGATTAATGAAACATTATAAGGATCATTGTGTTTAATACCCAATAATATAAGAAATTTCCATAATTGAAACACATAAAAAACATAACTAAATTATAGTCGATAAGTTATGTATATGATTGATACTCTACAAAGTGAGACACATAGTGAACCTTCCACAAGATACCTACCATAAGTAACATTATTAGGTATCAATTCACTAAATAAACTCATATAAGCCATGATACATCATATTGGGTATAACATATAAGTGATGCACATTTACTAGAAAGGCATAAGTGATGCACATAAGTTATGAACCATGACCATAAAAACATATGCATCAAAAGACCTAAGTGATTCACCATAAGTAAAACATAATTTCTGATTAATGTTCTTACATGACACACCATAGGAACACGTGTTGTAATTCACCATTCTACATAGTGAATGGAATATATTCAAGAATATATGTAAGGATATATTTCCTAATATTAACCAATCCCTATTGTCAACAAGTCATTGATGCCTTTCTTTCTGAAATATGTAATATGATGGCATAAATATGAGGTGGATATAATAGAATCAAATATTCCAAGAGTTGGGCATACAAAATCCAACATAGATATTTTTTGTAATTTGAAAGTTCGAGTGACATGGAATTTGAAAACCCTATATTTTATGGAATTTTTTCCTAAGAGGTCAACATATGCTTTATATTTATCCACATTCCTTAGGATGTTAGTTTGGTCATTTTATTTATGAATTTTATGAACTAATGGAACATTATAAGGATGGGATTTTTGTTTATACCATTGTCATTAATTTATTCCAAACACACCATAAGGGACACCAAAAATTTAAAAACATAAGTGACATAATTAATTCACGCCCAAAAATCAATATACATAAGTGATACTCATTAATGTGAGACACATAGTCAACATGCCACAAGATACCTACCGTAAGTGGCATACTTAAGCATCAACATATTGAAGAAGCCATGATATACCATATTATGTTTCACAGATAAGTGATGCACCTTTACAAGAAAGACATAACTGATGATGATAAGAAATGAACCATGGAAATTGACACATATCATTTGATGCACATAAGGGATGTTCCATTGTTAACACATAATTAATATTCTTAGATGACATACATAATTGAAAACCCATAAGAAACACATATGTTTTAAATTGATCATGGTACATAGTGGATGCAGTTTATTCATGAAGATATGAATGGAAATTTTCCCTTGTATTAACCAATCCTGAATGCTGAAAAGAGGTTATATTTCTAGAAAAGATAGTGTGTTTATAAAAATATGAGAATTTGAGGAGAAAAGAAAGAAAAATTCCACGAGTTGGGTGTGAAAAATTCAACATAGTGATTTTTAGAACATGAAAACCATAACGACACGGAATTTGAAAACCTTGTATTTTGAGGAATTTTTTCCTAAGAGGTTAACATAATCTTTCTCTTGATCCATATTCCTTGGGAACTTATATTTTATCACTAATGATACATTATATAGATGTAGTTGTTGTTTGAACATTTGTTATTAATTTATACCCAATAGACCATAAGAGATACCCACAAGTGACACCCATAAATGAAATAATTAAGTGATTAGCCATAAGTAATGTACATAAGATATACTCCTAAAAGTGAGAACATATTAAACATGTCATAATATACCTACAATAAATTTCATAGTGAAGCTATAATGCACTGAAGTGATGCACAAAATCCATGATATACCATATTCGAGGTCACATATAAGTGATGCATAGTTACTAGCAAGACATAAGTGATTTACATAAGAAATGAACCATGAACATAAACACATATTCGTCAATGAGCACAAGGGATGCACCATAGATGACACAAAATTAACATGGTTACATGAAAAACATAACTGACAGATCATAAGAAACACACTTTTTCTAAATTGACCATTGTAAATAATTGGATGCAATATATTCAAGAAAATATGTAAGGATATTTTGCATTCTATTAACCAATCCATAATATCTATTTTAGGTTTATTCCTCTAATTTGGAAAATGTAGTTTTCTTTAAAAATATGTGAATATGGAGAGAATATAATGAAAAATGTCAAGAGTTGGGTGAAATAAATTCAACAAATAGAGGTTTTGGAGTTTGGAAACCCTAGTGAAATGGAATTTGAAATTTTCATTTTTTCTAAGAATGGGGTAGAAATAGAAGGAATTATGAAACTTTTGAATGATTTTTTTAAAATATTCTTAATGATAGCATATTTCAATTCACAAATGTCCCCATTATCTAGAAGATTCAATTTTTCCATCAAATATTCCACAACACCTATTAGGAGAAAAATATTGATGGATACATAATTTAAAGTGTATTTGTGTGCTCTCTTATGGATCAATTGAAAATATTTCCCCAAAATAATATAATGATTCATTGTCTCCCATGTTCATTCAAAATATCTCATCCGTTGCATCTCTAGCTCGACAATAATCCCTATATTTGTTGTTGAATTCTTGTTCCATTTGCATCCAAATGGTAAATATTTTCCCCCAAGGCTCATTAACCAAATTAAAGTTTCATACTTCAATACATAATGAAAGAGCTTGAGTTCATTTTCATGTTCATGTTTAATATAACTATTTGTTATGCATTTTCAACACATAAATGTAAACAACAATAGTAAGATATATTTTTGAATGCATATTATTCAGAAAGATATACATATTTTTACAATATCATAGAACCTTTCATTTTCATACTCCAAGCGATATGTTGTACTCTAATGAATGTTCACATTATGCACCATAATCCTTAGCACATTAGGTGTCAAACATTACATACTATAGGAAACTTGATCATAAAAGTATCAATTTCCTCAATGGTTAGCTTATAGAAACGAGGAAATATTGACGGATTAATTCTCTTAATCATAGGTTGTCGATTGGTCCCCTCGGTATGAATCTCAATTACGTCAGGAAGGTCTCCATTTTTATCCTTTGTGAATGAGATCCTTATTGTAAATAGTAATGCTTCACAATTATTTGGTTACTAATAATTTCTGCTTAGAGGCTTAGAAGTGGGATTTTTTTCATAAAGAAAATTCCTAAATTATATCTAAGTCTACAAGGCATGCATCCTCTCTTTATCTCTCTTCTACTTAGAGGCTTAGAAGTGGGGATTTTTCATAGAGAAAATTCCTGAATTATATCTAAGTCTACAAGGCATGCTTCCTCTCTCTCTCTCTCTCTCTTACAAGCCAAAGGCGATGAAATTTACATGATGACCATGAAGGAATATAATTTCACATCTTTGTTATTCAACCTTTTTTTCAAGAAATTCCTCTCTCTCTCTCTCTCCCCCCGACTATTTGAAGCCAAAGGCAATGAAATTTACATGGTGACCATGAAGGAATACAACCTACCATCTTTTTTATTCAGCTTTTTTTGCAAGAACTTCCTCTCCTTCACTCTCTCATATTTCTCTTTGATAAACATGCTTTCTTTGTCATCTATAATTTATGGGTTTCTTAAGATCATTATTATCAATGTTTTTTCAATTTTATCCTTAGATATTATCATTCAAAGATGAATCCTTATGATTTCCAATGACATTTTTTTGAATTCATAACCATAGATATATTTCTCAATTTTCATACTCCTTTGGATTGGTTGTTGTATTTTTTCCATGATGGTACTCGATTAGTCTCCTTGTGTGACCGAAAATAACATATCTATGCCATGTATGCACACCATATTAAACTTCTTATTTTATTTTATGATTATGAATTCATTAAAATTTATTTCACTTTCTCTTCTTCATATTGTACAACTATCTTTCTCTTGCAAACTCGAATCATTCTAACAACTCTAGCGAATAACCTAGAGCCACAATGGATTTTTATACAAGTATACCCATTACTTTATCTCATAATAAAGTTGTTTCCACATAATTTTATCCAAATTTATGAATTGAATGAAACTAAATACAAATTTAGACCCAAAAAATAGAGAGATAGTGAAAATTGACTTGGATTATTAATTGGAAAATGTTGAAACCATATACATGTTAAATGAAAGAAAATTAGCTGGAATGGTGGTAGCTTATCTCTCATAAAATATGTGACATATATCTTCCTTTCTAAACTATGCTACAATGAATCTTAGATAAATTTTTATCATGAATAAATAATGATAAATGACAAACATCCGAAAATGCTCTATGAGATGAAGAGCCAATGGCTTATGGGTCTCTATGGGGTAACTTGGAATGTCAAGCTCCTAGGGTCATAAATTTAGCATATAATATCCACTTAGTGTTCACAATAAACTATTTGAAATTTCTATATCAGGAGTACAATTTTCAACTATTCACAGATTATATGACTATGATTGGCTGATTTCCCAAAAAAATATCGTTTAGGGCCTTAAAACGACTTCAGAATTTTAAGATCTGAAAGATACCAAAATAGGAAGATTGTGTTGTGAGCCAGTGGAATAGGTGGGTGAACACCAATATACACATGTATCGCATTTATATCTACTTGGATTAGTAATCTCCCCTTAGGAATAAATGGGCTCCATTGTTAAGTTCCTCCATGAGATGGACGAACATCTATTGAACTTGGTCATTAGTGAGTTATTTTCCTTGGTGTAGGAGTTGGCATGCTTTAACAACCCAATACTACTAGACCCTTTGTTAACTAGTTACCTTAATTTGTGTGTCCACTATATAATCAGTTGTTTCTTTTTTTAATGCAATCTAGGTTGAGCTCTTTCGATGTTAACTACTCTATGATTTATGATTTGTCTAATAATGTTGTATAGTATAGTTGAAGGCAGTCCACATTGAACATTGTGTGCATGCTACGGAATGGGGCGATAATTAGCTCAAAATTATTGTCGACCATATGGTTGGTGATGGTGTAATTTCCATACCAGAATGGACGAAGCTTCTGATGGGGCCTAACTACGTGTTCTTTCTGTAGATGTAACCAAACCTTGTCTCCCTCTTGAAAATTGTGTGGCACCTAGTATTAATCATGTTTTTTTATACTTATTATTAGTTTTCTACAGGATATTATGGATGTGCTGGTAGATGTGTTGATTTTTTTAAATAAACTTGGTAGAATTTTTAGCTTTGGGTTGAACATATAAATATTCACCCTCGGTAGCTGCAAGGTTTAGTGGGAAATCAATGGGACTTAATGGTTGGAATCCCAGACCCAACTGAAAGGGGTTGTGACCAATTGAATCATGGAGAGCTCTGTTGTAGATATGATGAACATAAGGGAGATTTTCATCCGATGTGAAAAATGTGCATGATCATCACATTGTTGACCTTTGTTTGGGCATTAGTCTAGGGGTGGAAGGAAGTTGATTTGGTGGGTTTGGTATCCAAAATTGACCATAGGATCGACCAGAATGAACTTAGGAACATAAAATCTAAATATCATATGATGGTCTATCGAATCCCAAAATGCACCCATGTGCATTCAAATAAGAGCTTGGCAGTGGCTTCTATTTTGATACTCTTTTTGTAGGTAGACATGATGACCATCTTAGAAAATATATCAACAAAAAAAAACATAGAGTCATTACCATGCTTGGTACAGGCAAGCTCAGACATATAGTCGATTGAGATGAATTCACAAGGCCGGTTAGGAGTAGGCAGAGGCATGTACATGTCTTGCCTCTAAATGGTTGTTTTGGAAATGGTGCAGGCAATGCAGGACCCGATATAGTTGTAAACATTATGTTGAAGTTTTTCACAATAAAAATAGTTCTATAGTACTACCACTATCTTCTCCACACCAAATTTCCCTAGTACCTAACTGTAATTTTCGTATTATACTAACTTCACATGCTCCCTTGAAGGAACACAAAGGCATTCTAGGTAGCACAACAATGAATCCTAGAAGTGGAAGTATGGAAATTTCTTTCCTGTTTTTAACATCTAGTATGTGGAAGAGAAATATGAATCACTATTGTGTAGTTTTTGCCATCCATAGGTTTTATGACATCAAGGGTTGAGAATAGTACCCAGTGTTACATCTAGGGGATGATTGAGGAAATCTACGACAGTGTTGGTGCTATCCTTCTTGTATTTAACATTTAAACTCAATTTTTGTAGATATTTGGACAATTTCTGATGGAAATCATTTTGTAACTTCCCCCGTGTCTGCATAAATTGAAGAGGTTGGTGATTTTTGTGGATTATTGTCTCCTTCCCTATAGTACAATTTTTCCATTTCTGATAAACTTGCATCATGGGATAGCTCTCCTTAACGTGGATGGGGTATCTCCAAAAGGTATCAAAGAGTGTCTCACTATGATAGGCCATTGGATACCCTTTCTAAATCAGGACTACAACAATATCATAACCAAAGGAATCTATTTCAATCTTAAATGGTTGTTGCAAGTCTGTAAAGGAAGGGATTGGTGTAGAGAAAAGGTGGTGTTTCAATTCGTCAAATTCCCTCTATTGTGACTTAGACCAAAAATATTTACTTTTTCTCCACCCTTGGTAACTTTGATTAAGTTTCAAGATAAAAGATAACCCCAACATGAATATTTATTAGAAATTAGCAAGACCCAAGAAGTTGTGAAGCTATGTTGGATTTGTGAGGGCCAACCAATCCCAAATGAATTATATCTTAATTGGATCCACATGCATACCTTGATCGTCAATAATGTAGCCTAAATATTGGACCTTGTCCATGTCAAACAAGAATTTTTCCAAGTTAGCATGTAATTTGTGTTGCCACAGAGTGTGAAGGACCTGTCAAATATGCTACAAGTGCTTTGCCCAAGTCTTGCTGAAGATGAAGATATCATCCATATATACAACCATGAAATAGTAATTGGTGAAAGTGTGCAATATGTCATCCATTAGCATCATGAAATTTTTTGGGGAATTCCTTATACCAAAGGGCATTACCAACCATTCAAAAAGACCCTCCTTGGACTTTTAAGTGATCTTCCATTCATTAATTGGTTCTATTGGAACTTGGTTATATCCATACTTCAAATAAATATTTTTGAAGTACATTCCCCCTTGATTTGGTTAAGAATAACGTCAATCCATGGAATCATGTACATGTTTTTTACTATGATTTTTTTTGAGATAAATAATAAATGTAGAGTCTCCATGTCCCATCCTTATTTTGCATGAGTACAATTGGGCTTCCACAAGTTGAGGAACTTAGTTGGATGTTCCCTTTTTGTAGTAGCTATTTAATTTTTTGCTTGATTTTTTCATTTTCAAAAAGATATATTTATTATATTGGCTCATCAGGAAGAGGTCCATCGAGGGCCAAGTAGATTGAATTCTAGAATTGAAAAGGCAATGGTTCCCCCATTTTTGAGGAGAATATTTCTCTATACTCTTCTGTGACCTTAATATCCACTTTCATTTTTTGTGTGGAGGAGCCCTATGTGAGGGCCACGAATGTGGCTATAGTCCTCTTATTACTAACAGATTGAATTACTAAGAAGATAAATTTCCCAGTCTAGGAGATGAGATTACTACATTACTTAGCATAGATCAAGGAGATGTTACTATGAAGGGCTACCTTTAATACCATGTATAGTTTTATATGCAAAGTAATAATACAACTCAGATATCTCGAGTCATACACATAATGAAATTTCCATCAGTATGGTTGGCCAAACATAACATCACAAACTTCAATGGGAGAAACATCACATAATACCTCGTCTCTAAAAGGCTTGATGTTGTAGGGTGGGCGAAATTATTGGCTCATGCAGAGATCTCACCCTTGATGGAGCCACCCGATGGTGTATGGTTGCAAGTGTGGTGTTGTCGACAAGCCCATTGACTTAATGACCTCTACTTAAATGAGGTTCTTATAACTTTCACTATTAACAATGAAGCATAATAGAGCACTCTTCACCAACATTTGGCAGTGAAAGAGATGCTTACCTTCCTCCAGATATTTTCGCTGACTTTGTTAGAACTTGATGGTGGAAAAAATGGCATTGAGATCCACATCAATGATATGCTTCCCCTTTTTTACGTCTAGTTGAAAGTCATAATCATCATTTAACTGTGAATTTTTTAAATCAGCCACTAGTGATTTCTTTGTGTGACATTCAATTGTGCTATGAGTGGGGTTGTTCTGGAACTCACACCACCTTCCTATGTATTTCTTCATCTTCCCATTCCCATTTTTTTTTTGTAGCTTTGATGGGTTTTCCATGGGTATTAAACCCTATCAATATCCTTCTTTATAAATTTTGGGCATCTTGTTTCAATGCTTCTGATGTGAAGGATTCTTAGATCCAAAGTATTTCTTCTTTTGTTTAAATTTTTACTCGGTATTGAATGCATATTGATATTCTATCCAAGAGAGGATATGTCCAAGAACTACATATCTATCTATATGTATCTATTTAGTCAACCGCAATACTTGAGCACCAAATCTCGCTCAAATTCCTTGATACCAAACTTGGTGTGCAAGATATGAGATATGTTTGTGAACTCTAGCATGATTTGTCCCTTTCAAGTTGTAGTGTGGTCCATTTGATGTACTATCCTTCGTACTTTCCGATAAGGTAATATTGTTTCTTAACAACATCCTTAAAAGAATTTCAAGTCAACCCTTTTCTCCGAATTAGTTTCCCACTAGTCCTTGACATGGGAGCGACCTTAAGCAGTGCAAGGTTGCCAAAGGTCAAAAAACTCATAAATATTGTTAAATCCTTTAGGAACACATTTCAACATAATGAATGACATGTAAACAAAACTACATTTGGGTAGAAATGCTAACGGAGGAATCTTACAGAATGGATAAAATAAGAAAAAGTGTTGAAAGTTAAATGATATTTTTTGTTTTTGTATTTTTCTAAAATCTCGAATATCGTCGAGTTTACGATGGTAGTAATTTATCAGTCGAATATTCCATGGAATTCCCTATCTCATAAATTATCATACATTTTCTTATAATCCCTCTCATCGTTGAATAACCGACACAATTTCTTTTATTATCGGATATCTGACACTATATCCAATATGAAAATGTGTTGTCCACATTCCTACAAATGGTAAATACTCGTTGTGTAATATTCAATTCCACCATCAATGGCTTTCTCCACTAACAATGTCTAAGATAGGACCACTTTATTTTGATGAGTTTGATTAATTAAACTAAATATAACATTAATATTATAATTAACTAAAATATTATTAATATATATAACATATTAATATTAATATTATGTTATATTATTATAATATACACTATATATATCTATATCTATATCTATATATATATATATATATATATATATATATATATATATATATAGATATATCTGTGTGTGTGTGTGTGTGTATAGAGGCCCTAACATCATATCACTTTGACATAGTTGCTATATATATTAGTTGTGATTGGCTTGAAAGGTTGTAGGCTCACTTTGAGGTTAATTTTTGAAAAAAATAAACACTAAATTTTCTGTGACAAAGTTGTCACATAACATTCCTCAAGGAGACCTAGGATACGCACGATCAACATTAAGGGCTCCTAAGGATGAAAAATTTTAGTTCCCTTGTATATATTGCAAGGGCTTGAGGACAAGGATAATTCTAATAAAATAAGCTAAAATGAATTGTAAATCCTATGGACACGATGATGGAAAACATGAATATCATCCATTTGTAAGTATTTTTTTATATGTGTTTGTATTGTAGATTGTTTTTGTAAATTTTATATGTATATTTTACTTTACATTATATCTCATTGTATTATCTTTCTATAGTAAATTCATTTTATAATATTCTTTTGATAGGTGTTTGGACAATGATTTCATCTTGATGTGTATGAAAAATATTATTGGATTATTTTTGTTAGCATTGTTTATGGGGTTAGGTCGAGTTAGGGGTTAATTAATTTATGGGCTTAGGGATAAGAATTTATTATTTAAGGTTTATGGGTTAGGGGTTATGGGCTTATGAGTTAGTGGTTTAAGGGATTAGGGGGATGGGGTTAAGGTGTTATAGGGTTAATTTGGAATATAATATTTAAAGGTTAATTATGGGTTTTTATGGAGAATTATTAGTAAGTAATTAAATTATATTGTGAGAAATATGACATTACAATGATGAATGAAAAATAATATCAATATGTTTTTTATTATCTTCATGACTATATATCTCATAAAGTGTCTCACTTCCTACATGTCAAGAAAAGTAATATCTTTTTTATGTTTTTTCAACATATTCTTAAATATCTTGATAAATTTCACAAGCATCACCATTGATTTATTGTATCTGTTTCTTGGTCTCACCTAAGTTGTCTTTCTCTTTGTATTTGTTTTCTTTGTTTTCCTTATATGTTATATGTGTAAATTGTTGTTATGTAAAATTTTCAATATTTTCTATATATACTAATATCACTTTATTTATTATAATTGTATAGTATCATCCCCATAGGGCATCACTCGACGAGGAAGAGGTGGTTTTAGTACAAGTGCTTGTTCAAGAAAATTGGTCGATCAATATTCAGGATCAAGTTAATGATCCTATGGAAGAAGATATTCATGTTGATAACATAGATGAAGAAGATGGGACAAATAATTATTCCAAGATACATTTAGTACTATTGGATGTATTATGATGATCACCATTACGATGACCATGCTTTTTATTTACATGTACTTGAGAGGGAAACTACACATGTTTATGAAGGCTCAAAGACATATCTTCTCTCTACTCTGATGTTGTTGGTCAACTTAAATACGGTGAATGGTTTATCAAAAAAATGTGAGACAGAACTCCTAAGGTATGTAATATATTTTGTGACATTTATTACTATACACATGATAAAGAAATTACTTTTTCCTTTGTTTGTAATGTTAGTACATTGATTTGTATCATTTCATTAGTTGCTAACATTTTGATGCAATATTTACAATTAATATTGATTGGTACATTAACCAATACTATTTATTTTTTCAATGTTGTAGATTGTTAGGTGAATTTATGTTACAACTATCAAATGTTTTACCCCATACGTACCAAGATTTACATATCCTTATGAAAGACATTGGAATGCAGTATCAAGATATTCATGCATGCCCTAATCATGATATTAGTTATTGTAAAAAACATGAATTGAAAGACAAATGCCCAAAATGTGATGAGGGTAGATATCAATCCAGTGATGTAACAAAAAAGGTTCCTCGCAAGGTTCTTCATTATATTCCCATAATTCCACATATGCAATAAATGTTTAGGTGCAAAAGAATAACATAACTTATGGATTACCGTCCAAGGAATATAAGTTGAAGGTAGTGTTACTTGAATTCCTCTAGATGTATAGGAATTTAGGAATATAGAGGAAAAGTGGCCATAGTTTAAAATAGAACCTCATAATATTAGGCTTTCATTAGCAGCTAACGATGTTAATACATTTTGAGAGGACAGATATACTTACTCGATGTGGCCCATTTTTGTTACAAAAATAAAATTGTTCCGTGGAATTCAATAAAGGGGGAGCACATAATGTTGAAAATGAATTTTTGAGATACAAATATGTTAAGAATAATTCTTTTTAGCAAAATAACATATCATTTGTCTTGTTTGTTTCATACTTATGTCCAATATTTTTTTTATTAATTTACTCATATATGTTCAATTATGCCTTATAATTATGTATTATAGTTTTTTATTTACTCATATATCTAATAATTATGCATTATGTTCAATCAATTATGTAAGAAACAGTTCAAAGAAATGAATGTATATATCAAGCCTCTTATTGATGAGTTCGTGGATTTAGGGAACAATGTCACTATGTATGAATTCTCTATACAAGTAGTTGCACAAAGGGAATTTGAATTTCATGCAATGATTATATGGATAATTCATGATGCCCCAGGTCTAACACATTTACATGCTATATTATAAAGTTACCCCGCACTTTAATAGTGTTTATTGTTATGAAGTTCATTTCAAGTATGTTTTTTATATAGTTCAACCTTCATTTTACATGCTTAAAATAATTTATCTAAAAATTATTCCATCTCTTGCAGGTCTTCAAAAAAGGGGTAAACATTCTTGTCCAACGGTCCTAAGATTAAATATCATCATTCAAGAAGCTTATGCAAGGAGGTGTTTCAGGAGTATAAAAAATTCCTTTCTAAGAGCCATAGGTACGGAAGTAATGGAAACAATATTTTCAATGGGAAAGAGGAGACTGGAGTAAGACCTAGATAATGGCACCTTTTGTATGCAAGTTGAAATATAATAGACTCACTCAACGTATGGATCGAATTGTATATGTGTAAATTTAAATTATATTTTTTTATTATTTTATCCTTTTATGGCATTTTCTTCACTGTATTAATATACAAGTTATGTTGTTGCTATCATATATTTATATATGACTCATGCTATAGGTCATGAAAGACTTAGTAACAAGAAACTTCCATGACAAATGAAAAGTTATCCCAAGAAATTCAATAGAACCCCTTACTATGAGTGCCTAGAATTTGTTCATTTGTTTGATAGAATGCACAACAAGAAGAATTTAAAAAAGAGATTATGGAAAATATTAAATGTAAGGAGAGATAAAGAATTTTTTTTCAAGATTTGTAATGACATTAAGGAGGTCAACCATTCATTTTAACGTGTGATTCATTCAAATAGTGATGGAGGGGGGGGAAATATAGGCTCCCTTCCATGTTTATTCACAAAGTAGAAAAGCAAGCATGTTAAAGAGGCTATTGAAAAAATTAAATTTCCAACTCGATTTTCTTCAAACATATATAAAATCCTAACAAATAAAGGTGAATTATGTGGGGTACAAACTCATGATTGGCATATTTTCATTAAGATAATTATTTCAGTGTATATATTTTTATACATTGGTCAAACATATTCTTAATTATCATTTTTCTTATTAATTTTGGAAACAAATATAATGTTCGATCATTTTTTCTATTACAATATGTTCTACCATTATCTCTCCCAGAAAAATTTTACAACAATGTCAAAAAAGTTATATATGATCTTGTAAAATACATGAGGTTAGTGCAGATTTATGTGTAAAGTGAAATATGTTCAATAAGTTGTTGTGTCACATATTTTTGGCGGCATGTGTTTTTCTTGTCATCGTGTTCTATATTACTTTTTTGGTTGAAACTTTTGATTTTATTACTTCATTTTTATATGGTTTTCATATAAATAAATCGATAAAGAAGATATAAAATATTAGAGAAAAAGCATTCCTTGTATAATGTGTGAAATTAAAAAGGATCAAACTCTAACATTTTTCAATGCACAAAGGAACAACCTTATACAACTAGTTGGGGAGATTGAAAAGTCTAGAAATGTACACACAAGATCAATGTGGATGGTTGAGAGGAACTTGAAACTAATGAAGGCTTTGGTGAGACAAAGAGCACATCCTGAGGGTTATATGGTAGAGGGATATATGGTATATCAAACCATGGTTTATATTCGTTAATATAGTGTTGAAATAGGCAAAAGTCTTGATCTATTGGATCACATTTGTGATTTGAACTCCATGAAAGATTTTGAAGGGGAGCACCTATTGGAGAAAGCTAGAATGACAAAAGTGAGATGTAAGTATATAGTGGAGATTTATATCACATTTTACTTTTTTGTTTTTTTGTATATCATACTTATTCATTTTTTACTCTTCTTACGTAATCCATTATTATGAAGGTATAACATGGTAACTAATTATATATATGTGAATTTATTTATTTTAATATAGGTGGTTGAGAGTGGGATGCATTACATTTATACATTGTAAACAATGTTAATTGGATGAAGGTATGTACTAAATGATGCAAACAAGTTAATAACGATAGGTTATCATGGTATCATGCGTCCACGTTAGTCAAAGAAGCTCAACATAGTGGAGATACAAATCTCACAGAGAGGAAAATTTATTTATCATATGTTCAAAAGCCTATTAGGAAAGTATATTCACACATACTACTTAGCTTTTTTACAATTATATTGATGCATATGGCACGCTTTTTTTCTTAATTTTTAAATTTTTCAAGTATAAGTATCCATTATTATAAATTTAAAATGATTTTTTATGTGTTTGATTAATTTCAGTTGAAACACAACAACAAAATGTGGTGCGATGGCCATAAATTTTGCATCAAAAAGTTGGATGAAAAGA
Organism: Pinus albicaulis; assembly: GCA_034641835.2. NCBI lineage: Eukaryota > Viridiplantae > Streptophyta > Pinopsida > Pinales > Pinaceae > Pinus > Pinus albicaulis. The sequence goes on from CM076584.1 coordinate 535,846,919, forward strand.
TGAAAATTTTTGATAGTGGGATAACTACAATATTTCAAGTTATCAATGTTTCCTCTAGAGGTTTAATACATCCATAACTATCTGAGAATGGATACTATGGGTATCTGGATGATATAGTTGTGTGTGAGTTTGAATCCTTCAAAATAGTTGTGTTCGTTGTCAAATGGTTTAGCCTGCGAATCCATGAACGTGACCTTGATAGATTTGTTATTGAGCACGCTAATAGTTTTACCATGGCTCATAAAAGGAATACCGATCTAGGATGATAGTGATTTGTTCTTCCATGCCAAGTTTAACTTAGACATTTGATGTAACGAGGGTTGGTCATATGTTTTTAGATATGATCCTATAGGAAAGCTTGTAAAGTATAATGTAGAAGAATAAGATGAAATAAGAAGAAAATGATGTATGGGAGCATGGGGTTCAGGCATTATCAGACGAATATGTCAAATAAGTTCAAGGAATATATGTTAATTGAGAAAAAATTAATTTGGATGAACTAGATGATATTGATGTTGTGCTGAACTAAGAAGTTGAAGAATTTGAACGAAATGTAGAAGAGCATGTTCCATGTGATAATATAAACAATGATGATGACGATGATGATGGCATTGATATCGTGAATCCTTTGTACATAAATTCTAAACTAGATGATATAGATGATGAGATGGATGAAGAATATGAATAAATATATCAAAATGTTGAAAATTATAAGGTATGTATTTATATTCTTTCAGGTGGTTTGTTCTCTTTCGTTCACCTTAAATTTTTATTTTCCTAAATTTTTATGTTTGAATGTTATTTTTTTTATTTCAAATATATTATAGTTTACATATCATGTATGGGGAATTGAGAGTGATTTGATAGGGGGGAGGGTCAATCTGAGCTTCTTCCTTAACGTGGTTGGCCTTATTAAGTAGAGAATATATTTTCCTTGAAATGAATAGAAGGTCATTTACTTTTATACAATAATTTCCAATTTTCACTTTAATGGTTTCTTAAGCAGATGTAGTGGATGTGTTGAGCAACAAGTGAACCAAAAAACAAGGTGGTTATGAATACATGAAAATTAAGGTCATCCCATGACTACCCATGAATTCAGTTCCCACCACGGTATCTCATAATGATTTTTAGAAAATTGACTAAATTAATGTTTAGGTGTTAAAAGTAGGTTTATAATCAATTAATTATGCAGCATGGATATAGTAAAAAATGATAATGTTTTGTTGCCATTTATGAGCTAATAATTTTTGTTAGTTAATTTTCATAGCAAGGCGAATTACCGTGCCCTATATGAACACGCACGCCAGTAGAGCGCCCAAGCGCCACTAGGGATGTCACAAATTGGGAAAGCTAATATGTCGTCCAGGTAGGGGCACCTATACAATGAATTGGTGGGTTGAACCAACTTGGAAAGGGGTGCTAACATAAAGGAAGTAACTTCAGTCCATGACTGCCCATGAGCAGAGTTCCCACTAAACGGTCTCATAATGATTTCTAGAAAATTGACTAAAGTAATGTTTGGATGTTAAAAATTAGTTTGTAATTCATTGATTATGCAACATGGCAATAAAAAATAATAATATTTTATTTTTACTTATGAGTGAATGAAGGCAGGGCACCCCGGTGCCCATGGGGATGTCACGTGCTAGCCACGCAAGCGTGCCTAGCACCCATGGGGGTTTCACATACTAGGCATGCCAAGTTTCCTAAAACCCATGGGGCTGTCATGTGCCAAGAATGCTAGGGTGCCTAACACCCATGGGGGCATCTCTTGTCAGGCATGAGAGTGGGCCCACTCGATAGGGGCACCCATGCGATGAGTTGGTGGGTCATCCTAAATTGGGAAGGGGCACCCACACAAAATAAGTATTGTTGGCACATGACTGCCCATGAAGGGAGTTTCCACAAGGCGGTGTCATAAGGAATTTTAGAAAATTAAGTAGATTAGTGTTTCAATGTTAAATGGGGGTATATGTCTCATTTATGCTCTTGGTGTCAATATTATTGTTACTTGTTGTAGGACTACCCCTAAGTAACAATCCACCACTCAATATTTACCAATTAGTTGAAATTATGCTTTAATTAATTTACCTAATAAATATTGACCTGTGAAAGGGGCCAACGTTTAACGTTTTTTATTTTGTGCTTGTATGCATTGAAATTTGGCATGGTTATAGTATATACATGCATTGGAATTATGGGAGAGTTTGAAGACCCATATACGAATATGAGAGGGTTTGAAAAAGTGTATAAGTTAGTAATATGTTTCAAATTATTATTATTTTCTAAAACAAGTTTTTAATTATTATTTTCTAATATGTTTTGAATTATTATTGGGTAAAATCCTGAATTTTGGAAACACTTTTTGGCGGATGGCTAGAATTTGGGTGAAATTTTTAATTTCTCATTCGAGAAAAAGGTAAACTCAATTTTTCGACCAAGATTTTTTAAAACTCTTGTCCAAGATATTTTTAATTTTTCTCCCAAGAGTTTGATTGGGCTTGACCGACGTTAAAATACTCTCAGAAGAGAGTTAAGTATTTTCTCGTCCGAGAGTTTTATTGACATAAACTCTTGGGTAAACTCTCGGACGAGAGTTGTAAAAATCTCGACCTAGATTTTTTTTAATTCTCATCCGTATTCTCATAAAAAAACCCCAAAAATACTATCTCCCCTGACATTCTGCACTAGAGCACTTTTGTTTTAATTCTGCACTGGAGCACTGTCATTTTAGCTAGAGAATTGTCATTTTTGAGCCACCGTGAGCACATAGATTCTAGCCAGGTAAGTCTCTTTCAATTTCATGTTCTCAGTGATCTACATTTACTGATTCCTGTCTCACACCATCCCCGTCTGCTGGCGTTGGCCTCTGTCCCTACTCCCTCCCTCCTCTTCGGTGATCGACTGTCAACCTCTATTGAATTAACTCCCAAAGAGGAACTCCAAACTCCAAAGAGAACTATTATCTTTTATGGCAATGGGTTTATAAAGAGAAATTACATGTTTGAGAAAAAAAGAACCCCAATTTTTTTTTTAGCATGGGAAGCCTATAAGGGAGGTTGCTTTGGAGATAAATTTTTAAAGTCTTTTCTTTCTAGACTCAAGAGGCTCGTTGTTTTGAGGTTGTGAGTTGAGACTTGGGTTTGGCTATTCCTAGAAATGGAGTGAATTTTTTGTTAGTAATTTGAGAGATTGGGATATTATTTTATTTGGTGGACTGGTTTGGCTTTACAATGTTGTGTGTTGTGCATCGAGAGAAATTTTATTTGCATATGATTTTAGAAATAAGAGTGTTGTCCTTGTACCAAATTCTCCTCTGATTCAAATGAGAAGTGTTCAATAGGGTACATAATTTGAAATTAAGGGACAGGGAGATCATTTTTTTTGGTGAACTGGATTTTCTTTGCAATATCGTGCGTTGTGAAACTACAGGAAATTTATTTTCATCTACTCTAAAAAATGAGGGCACGACACTTAGTTCAAATTTCATACACTACTCCCAGCCTGCACCATATCCTCAGTATCCCCTATGTCAGCAACTCGGAGCTTTGGATGACCACACCCACATGCATACCACCTGTTTACTCACTAGTTTCCCTCATTCACGCTTTGATTTCCTCTGTTCATGCATATCCGACAACAGAGTAGGTACCACTCCCTCCTTTTCTCTCCAAAAATGACAAAATTATCTATATACATAATTCTTCATTTTATTCTCCCAACATTCATGTCGACCAACCTGGGTCACTGCAGTGAAATGACATGGTTGAATTGAATCTAGCCATGCCAACTATGGGATTTAACCAGCTAATTTCAAAACTAGCTAATTATATTTATAATTTAATTTTCATGAAGTCATAAGGATTAATACCTTAATGGCTTAATGGTTTTTCAAACCCTAATGCCAGGAAGCTAGTAGTATAACTTGATATAAATATTTTGGATGGTGTTCCATAAGACTAGTAATTTTTCATAAACCAAAAATGACAACAACTAAAAAGTATCCATAAACAAATTATGAAATTCTTTGTGAGATTGGCTAGTTCTTATTTATAGTGTCAACAATGTTAACATTGTATTAAATTAGAAATTTCAAAATTGTATTAATGGAAATTGTGAAATTATCTAGTTTTTATTTACATTGTCAGCACTACATCCTAAACACAACTTAGATTCAAAGATATGCACTAGTTTCTTCACTCCAAGATCACCCTTCTCTTTAAGCTCGAGGAAGTTTCCTTCATTGTGATTCCTGATTCATGTTGTCAGTTATCTCCATTATTTTTACCAATATTGGAAACACCACATCATGGTTTTACCTCCCTCAAAAATAGGAATTCTTGCCTTCCTACCAAAAGGGGCCTTATTGAATTTTCCTGCCCCGGCCAGTGTCAAGACATTACACTCTACTCTCGGCCACACTGGTTATTATTGCAAATTCATCCAGGTTTCTCACTATGGAAAGAAAATTGAGCTGAAGAAAAATCCCATTCATCTAGGTATCCTATTACCACCCACAGAGCCTTGTTAAGACGAGTCAGGAACTAGAAACTACCTAAAAATGTTCATGTTGTGAGATACTGCTTGGATCTCAGCCTTCTATGGTTCTTGTCCAGAATTTTGTGTAGGAACCTCATATACTTTCTCTTCAACTGCTGTTGCTTCATCTTCACTAACAGTCTCTTCAATAAACACATTCCCAATGAAGAATTTCCCCCAAATCTACTCATCTTTTTGCAAGCCATATTACACTATCTCTTATCTTCGTTCATGGGTTGTTTTGTAATGTTCTTATCCATTTTTGTAAGGCTATTCCACCAATATTAAGTCATGTTCACACATACCTCTTTCTTAAGATGCTACAACAGTCCACTGTGTTATAGATATATGACATTGTGCCTACCTTTACATGTGATATATTTCTGAATTAGGGAAACTAGTCCCTTCCATTTATTCTTTAGCCAAGTTCCTGGTATCCTAGTGGTCCAATTTGGTTTTGGCTTAGACTTGTTGAAGAATGGTGCCCATGTTTTTTCTTATATTTTCTTATTCTTAAACCACTTTTCTCTGTATTGAGGTAGACCTATAACTTGTGCAAATGTTCATTTAGAAAGATGTATGGCCAAGTTACCAACATTGGCATTCTACCCATCAAAGATATGGGAAAAGGTCCTATTCACCTCAACATTGTATCCATTAAATTTAGTGAGAAACCTCAACTATCCTGCACCTTTGAGGATAGTTAAACTTTTAGAGTGTAGCTTTGTAGTTTCAAATTTTGAAAGCTTTATTCTCACTTGTATTTATAAACTCTATATAAAACTTATGAACAATTTTCAACTGTTAAATTTTGAGTTCTGAAAGAGTTACCTCACTGTGTTTCAAAAACAAGAGAAATTGGTCTGAAAATTCTTTACAGACTTAGATAACTTTAAAATTGAATTTTTTTTTGGTTTTGAGGTATCGATCAAAAATTGGTAGAAGTTAAAAATATTTACTAAGAACCAATTTCTTCAATTTTTTTTTTGTGGACATTCTTCAAAAAGATGTTTTCTTCCTGGAAAATCTGAGTGGTGGCATACCTGAGCTGTGCGTTGTTTCATTCACAATGCTCTATTTTTTTTACTAGTAAACGCTATCCATTTTTTCCCTTTCCACATAGGAAACAACCAACCTGGTAACTAGCTCTAGCTCTAGTTTCAAGAAAAACATAGAGGAATTCAATGGGTTTGGATGGAAATTATGTATACACAGAAATCGCAACATAAGTCGAAATATGAGGGTGGTAGAATATAAGTGAAAACAAGGCTTTCTGAACTTTGAAAACTGATTATAACTTTGAGAGTAAGATGTGACTTTGTAGAGTTCATATGGGATTTCAATAAATTGATTTCATGAGTGCAATTGAGGAAGTGATATGAAATATCCAAATTGTTGAATAGTGTAATGATAGGTTGTATGGAAGTGGTGTTTAGTGAAGTAGTCAAGGTATATGTAATGATAGGATAGTAAACTAGTGGGTATTGATAAATACAATAGGTAGGATAAGATAGGTTTATTTGCAATAGTAGTAAGTTAGGTTTTGATAATAACATAAGTAATAAAAAAATAACTTAACTTATTGCAAAGGAAAATAGGAGAGGTTTTAATTGGGATTGTAAATCAAATTTGGAAATTTTGAGGTTAATAACTAAAATTTTAGGATACAGGAAATAGATATAAAAAAGTATTAACATTAAGTTTTTATATGAGATTTCTAACAAAATTCCAGACATTGAAAAATGCTTACCATTATTTTTATACCATATAACTAATATTGTTGTTGGCTTCAAAATGTTGGAGCCATAGTACCTGTTATCCATTGGTTGATGACATGACTTTCGATTGATAATTTGTTTTCTAATTTGTTTATGAGGGGGAAAAATTTGATTTGATACTATAGCAAAAATGGAATCAGGTGAGCCCTTTAGAGACCCTTCCATGTGAGGAGGATTAATAGGTACATTGGTTGTTTAGTTATGTCATGTTTTCAAGTAGGTTATATTTATTGTTCGTTGTGAAAAATTGATTAATGTGAATTTTTTTTGTCCTGCACAGGTGGACACACTCATATAACTCGTGTGCCCAGACACGAAATTGAATAAGAGGAGCCCCATAGACTTGTTCCCATTCATCCCCAATTTCATAGAGCCCATTCTCAAGGGTATATTATACATAGTATAGGTATACATTAGATCAATTGCTAGTTAAAATGTTCAAGTTTACTTTATATTCAATGTTGAACAAGTAATTTTTTTTTTTTCAAATGACATGTGTTTAATGTGAAAACATTATGCTCCATAGGTGAAAATATAGGAGTTGGGGTTGGCACTATTGCTGGTGAGGGGAAAAGGAGAACAATGTCTCAGCCTGTGGCATGCATCCCACACTTGGATACTTCTCATTTAGGTAAAATATAAAGGAAAATTTATTGTTTGATGTATGTTTGATGTGAAACTTATTGTGTGTCTCATGTACTTGTGTTATAAAACAATTTAATGTTTTGTACAGTGGCTAGTAGAGACATTCATTCCTTGTAAGGGAACAATCTTAATATGAGTGAAGAGGATGAGATAGTTTTTCCACGAGGTATTTTCCAATGACCAGACAAGTTTTTTAAATACAAATTTTCCTTATAAATTATTTAATTTTTAATATGTGCAATAATTTAACATGTTACAGGTGGTGGTCGTCGCCCTCCTAGGGGGAGAGGTCGTAGGATTCATGAGTTTGCTCAAAATCTGAGCTATGATCCTTTACACCCATCTGGTGATATTCCTGAGCAGATGCCTTGGGAAGATACCATCTCCTTACTTACTATTGATGGGATGAGGGAGCATTCCATGAGTTTGCGCATTGAATTGAAAAGTTGCAATCTCTCTGCCCCTAGTCGAAATTGTCTCCAAATTGTTTTGCACAATTTGGAGAGTTTGATAAATACTTATCGTGGGGTTGGACCATAAACCCAATTTTTTGTTTACATGATGTGTAGGAGGAGAGCGTCAGTGATTGGTATCCACTCCTACAATGAAGTTAAAAGTAGGGTCACTAAAGAAATGGCCTTGTCACTATTTGACTTGCGGCCTGAAGACAAAAAATGTCTGAAGATTGCAAGATTCAATGATCCCAATATTGCACCTTATATTTATGAGAAGTTCTTGTATGCATATGGGAAGTTCCCAAATAATGATGAGGTGCCGCAATATTTTTTTAGAATGTTGTTTTTTCAATTCCGAGAGCACATGGACCCTAAATATACAGATACTGGGTCCAAATTCTATGGAGATGGAAAAGGTTGTACATATGAACGACCTAATGTTATGCGAGATGTTGGGTTTAGGCCTCTAGCACCTCGTTTAGCACCTAGACCACCTAGGGTAGTTAAACTTCCATAGGAGTTAGCCCTTATCTCTAGTGCTGCATCACAAATGAGGGAGAAGATACAAGAACATATTGCAGTTGCTTTAGGAGGGGTGGAAGTCGGCTTAGGGACAAGCCAGCCTTCATCTAGTGCAGGGGTTCGTTCATTTGTGAGTATTCCAGATGACGTGCTGAGGGAGATGGAGCGAGATGAGCTTATGGAGTATGCATCCTCATGTAGAGACCTCTATGATAAATCCATTACATGACAAATACACACCATGAGAGAGGTATGTACAAGAATTTTTGATCTATTTTAAAATACACATTTATAAGATGAGATATTTTTGGTGTATATACATTTAGTAGATCCAAAAACTTATGCCAATATATTTATTTAACTTATGTAGTTTACAAAATTCTTAGAAGAACATTTCCTTGCCCCTAGTCCTCATTTTGTAGATCATGGACATGATCATGTACAGGTTCCACATTCATTTCTATCTATCTATATTTTTGTATGTCAAATTGAAATTGAATTTATGTCACATAATTTTATATGGTATGAGTATTAACATTATGGAATTTTCAGGTTAGCACTACACATCAAGGGTTGCCTGAAGATATTATTCCTTCTGAGGTTCTAGTCGTGACACAGGTATCGATAATTTTCGTTAAGAATATTTATAATGTTTATTATATTTCTTTTCGCAAAATTTTCTATTAACTTTGGTTTCTACTTTTCATGCTACACCCCATATTGACACGATGCAAACTTAGCCTCAAGGAGATCGTGTAAGCTCTAGGTCAGAGAGTCTACATTAAACCATGGTAACCTCTTATCATTTATTCGTTGGTATCATTGCAACATTATAAACAGGCTATCTAGTGAATTTATAGACAGTTGAGAGGTTTAGTGAATGCTAAAACTAATATTTAATTTTCAGTAAAAAATTTGAGCCATAGTCAATTCACTAGGTTACTGATAGTATAGGTGCTTCATTTGGCTTAGAGGAATATGAACATTTGTTTCCTTGACCATCTCAAACATTGTCACAATGTCAATATGTTGTACTTCCTACTCAATTCCCTGCAAAATAAGGAAGTCCATGCACAAAAAGCAAACATACCAAGATATTTCATCTCTCACCATGGCCTTATCAGGTTACTCATGGTACAAGCTCTAAACAAAGCAAGAAAATCTTGGGAAGAAGTCATTGCAACTCCAATGGTTGCAACTTCACTAAATGAGCCCAATGTTGTGTGACTCCACCCATTGCAATTGTGAAGGAGGAAGAATATATTGTCATGAATCCCTTGGCTACAAAGTACCTACTAATTCATATTAAGAAGAGACAAATTCTATTACACCATAGAAGTATAGTGATATTGACGTTGAGATAATTAGTAGCAAACCAACCACCGAGAGAATGAGAGGGCATCAAAATAGGCCCCCCTATGTTCCAGGAAAGAAGAGGACATGATACATTCCTACCACCACCCAAACCCCTACTACTCCCAAAAAACAAGTAAGGGCAAAGAAATCCTAGAACACCAGGAAGACACTACCCCTACTGAAACATAAGAACTAGTAGACTCAGTGACCTAGGGTTGGAAGAATTTGGTTTGGTGGGCTTGCTACTCCATAATAACCAGCAAGGAGTGCTCTTAGGGAAGATTTTTCCACTTTGATGGATGATAATTACATTATGAGGCCATGGATATAGTTTCTTCTAATCTCAAGGACATGACGGTTTCTATTCCTACAAACACAATTGATGCTACTCTCAAGGACACAATTGTTACCACTCTTGCAGGCACACTGATTGACACTTTTATCGTTGACCATGAAGAAGAAAGTGTTACTTCTCCCATGGGCACACCTACAACCACTCTTGTAGTGACCATTTTCTAAGAAGTTATTATTTCCATTCCTACAAAGTGTTGAACCCTTAGTAAAACTGAGAGGGTGGGGTGAATCAGTTTAACACATACATGGACTTTTAAAACTTTTCTCTTAAAACTTATTTACACCTTCACTTCATGATCAACTTAATATGTGAGAAATCTTTATTAGTGAGCAGTATCAAAATGATTTGTTAATGTAACAAAAGTCTTAATATGTGTGAGCAACAAGTACAAGTGACAGATAAATCACATCAACACATGCACAAAGACACCGTGATATAAGTGGAAACCCATAAAGGGATAAAAACACATCTTATTATTGTTGATATGAAAAGGCACCCAACTCCGGGGCCCTCTCACCACTGCTTCTCACAGCACCAACCCACAGGAGGCTCCACCACCCCGCAAGCTACAACTTGCAAGGAAGCACCAACTCCCTTCAATTTTCTGTAGGCACCAACCTACAGGAGGCTCCAACCTCAATCAGCTACAACTGACAGCTATCAAGCTCCAACTTGATAGGGAAGCTCCAACTTCCTCAATTTATCAAAACTGAATGTTTGCTGATTTACCTCAGATATTAGCTCTGTTTTGTAGCTTCTCGTTCTGCTCTTCTTTTAGTCTTCTCTACCTTACACTTCTATACTCTGCCTTCTCTAGATTTACTCTCTCTCTCTCTCCCTTGCATATCTAGATGATATTGTTTATAAGAATTTTCTTGTGACTATTAGCATTCCTCAAGGAATTTGGAATGGACAACCATACCTCTTCGCTTTCTTCCTTTTCATTTCTTTTCCAGCTCACTCAGAAAAAATGTAATTGTAGATGATTATTTTAATATTACAGTGGGATATTTGTTTTTCATCCAGAGACTTTCCAATGCACCACAAACAATAAAAAAAATTAGAACATTTAAATTAGAATTACAATGTGAACACCAGCTCAACTCATTTAGTCTCTTGAATCGCTACGCATTTGTCTTTTCTTTGGTTGTCTTTGTCTTTTTTGTGACTGTGTTTTATCTCCTTTTGACGCTGTTTGCTTTTCTTTCCTCTGTGGGGGTGTAACTGCTGCATACGTGTAACTGTGCCTTTTAAATAAATAAAATGCAATTGCTGACTTTTAAATCAGGGAATTTCCAACCCTTTTCATGCCATGAGTGTCTTATTGATGTGGCAAGTTCCGCAAGCCGGAACATACATATATCACAATTGTATTTTGTTACAAATCACCCTCCACCTTAAGCCGAGGCCCATGGGTTCATAGACCACACGGCATCTTTTAAGACAATAGTAGCAACATGTTATATATATATATATATGACAACGCCTTTTAATATATATAACCCAGTTTCAGCTCTTGGCAAAATTTTAATAAGTTTAAAGTACAAACTGCCCCTTTTGATACGACTTAAATCAATTCTTGGCGTATATAATAAAACCTGTTTAAACATATAAAAAATCCTTTCGGGCCCACTTCCCACACTTTCTGATGCGCTATGCTACTCCTCCAGCGAATTCCGAATGCGATTGATATCATCTATAAAGTTCTGATTGCGATTGATCACAATCACAAACTGCCTTGCTCCGGTGGGATTGACCACTCTTGCTCTGATTGTGATTGATCACAATCACAACTCCAATGCTCCGATGCGATGAATTTTTGTTCACCGGAACTCAAGGTATATATTAATTGTTGTTTATTTTCCCATCGGGTCCGACCTTCCAATCGCAATCGCAACTCTTTGTTGCATGTTCCGATATTCTCATAATCTATGATGCGATTATGCTGGACTTCAAATATGTATTAACCACCGTTTATACACCCATCGGGTCCGGGCTTCAATCGAAATCACAAGTTTTTGGTTGGATGTTCCGATTGGCTCATATTGCGATGCTCTGATTGCGATTGGGGAGGGGTCCCACCGTATATTACTTCCTTACTATTGATCATAACGCACTCCACTTAAATATATATATTAATGTATATGCCTTGACTATTGTTTATCTGATGTGCTTCACACATATATATAACAAATAAATATGTATACATTTCCAATGGGTCATGCGATTCCCGGAATAATATTTGTTTTATATTATATGTATAACGTCGTTTGAAGTGTGCGATTCCCAGAATTTTATAACGGCTCTCTGCCTCTGTCTCTGCCTCTGCTGCTTCTGTCACTCTGCCTCTGTCTCTACCTTCCGATAACAGTTCTTCACTATGCTTCTATGACTGTTACATTTTGACATTCTTCTTGCTGCCTCTAGTGCTTTTGTTGTGCCTCCATTGCCTTCATTATGCTTCCTTTGCCTTCCTCTACTTCAGCGCTGCCTTCTTTGCCTATTTCTGGTTCAGCGCTGCCTCCTTTGCCATCAATGACAATATTTCCAACAGTCTCCCCCTTTGGCATTGATGGCAATCCACTTTCTCTGTTTTCTTTCTCTTTTTCCTGTTGCTTTCTCTTCGTGTTTGCCTATTCTTCCTCCTGCTTGTTCTTCCTCCCCCTTTGACATCAATGGTAAAGGGTTGCTTTTTGTATTTCCTTTTTCTGAGTTAAGATTAGGCCCTCTTCTGATGACTTTTTACCATGTTGTTCCAGATTGATGTATAAGACTTGTTGAGAGAACACTTTGAGGGTTATCGAACTTGAATATACATTTTGTCTTTGTCTGATATAGTGAGCCTGTATATGTTTTATAGCTGATTTTCATCTAAAGTGCCTGTAATCTGTGCTAGATTGCAGACAGGGATGATTCATTTGACACTCGAAAGGTCCTTGTTGCTTTTTCATGCTGAATGCTGATAATACTGAGAATATTTTCTTATAGCTCTTTGATCCTGTGGACCTATTTTTATGCTTTCCTTGCTGGCTGTTCTCCTCCTGGAATGATATTTTCGTTTTGTTCTCCCCCTGAAATTGTGCTTTATCTTTATATTAGAGAGTAGCATATGTAGATACTACCCCTAGTTTATCTCTCAAGTATTGAAATGGTTCTCTAGCAAGAGGTTTGGTAAATATATCAGCTATCTGTTCTTTCGTTGGTACATATTCCAGTTTTACAATCTTCTGAGCCACTTGTTCTCGGAGGAAATGATACTTGATTGTAATATGTTTAGTTTTTGAGTGAAGTACAGGATTTTTAGATATACTTATAGCACTTGTATTATCACATCTGATTGAAATAGGTTCATCAGTGCTTACCTTCATGTCCTGAAGAGTTTGATTCATCCACATGACTTGTGTACAACATGTTGCTGCTGCTATATATTCTGCTTCAGCTGTAGATAGAGAGATGGATGTTTGTTTCTTGCTTAGCCATGCCACCAGACTTTCTCCGAGATAGAATGCACCTCCACTTGTACTCTTCCTGTCATCCACACAGCTGGCCCAATCTGCATCTGTGTATGCTGATAAAGTGAATTTTTTGCTTTTAGGATACCAAAGTCCATACTGTGTTGTTCCTTGTAGATATCTGAATATTCTTTTGACTGCCAGAAGATGGCTTTGTTTAGGTGTTGCTTGATATCTAGCCACTAGTCCTACTGCTAGCATGACGTCTGGTCTTGATGCAGTCAGATACAATAGACTTCCAATCATGGATCTGTAGATTTTTTGATCTATATTGGCAGACCCATCATCAGCACATAGCTTGCAACCTGTGGTCATGGGAGTTGACGCAGGTTTAAAAACCTCCATTTTGAATTTTTTTAGCATGTCTTTTAGGTATTTTTCTTGAGAGATGAAGGTGCCTATGTTCTTTTGTTGAATTTGCTGTCCCAAGTAGAAACTGAGCTCTCCAATCATAGACATTTCAAACTCCGTTTTCATCTCATCAGAAAACCATTTTGCTATTTCATCTTTGTTGCTTCCGAAAATAATGTCATTGACATACACTACAACAATCAAGAGTTTATTCTCATGGGATTTTATGTATAGATTGTTGTCTACTCCACCTCTCTTAAAACCCTGTTTTTGCAAATGTTTATCCAATCTTGAGTACCAAGCACAAGGAGCCTGTTTCAGTCCATATAGAGCCTTCTTCAGTCTGCATACATAGTCTTCTTTTTCTTTCAATGAGAAGCCTTCTGGTTGTTCCATGTATACTTCTTCTTCTAGATCTCCATTAAGAAAAGCAGACTTTACATCCATTTGATATACCTTGAAGTCTTGGTAACATGCAAATGCCAAGAATATTCTGATAGCTTCCATTCTGGCTACTGGGGAAAATGTTTCTTCATAATCAAGTCCTTCAATTTGTGAGTATCCTTTGCAGACTAGCCTGGCTTTACTCCTGATTACTTGTCCTTGCTCATTCATTTTATTTTTGAATACCCATTTTGAGCCTATGAAATTTTTCTCAGTGGGTCTAGGAACTAGTTCCCAGGTGTTGTTCTTCTCAATTTGGCCCAATTCTTCATTCATAGCATTCACCCAAGACTTGTCCTTGTTGGCTTCTTCAAATTCATTTGGTTCTATTTGTGATAACATGGCTATGTAGACCTCTTCTGTCTGTTCTGTTAGTTGCCTTCTAGTTTGGACCCCTACTCTCTTATCTCCAATGATCTGATCTTCAGGATGGTTCTTCTGAGTATATCTTGAGGGAGCTTTAGAAATCAGCTCTGCATCTTCTGTTTTCTTGCTTGTTTCCTCATCATCTTGGTTTTCTTCTTCATGGTTGTCTTATGGACTACTGCAGTATGTATCTCTTGTATGGTTTGGAAGTTCTTCATCAAATCTCACGTCAATGCTTTCTACTATTTTTCGAAGAGTCTTGTTGTAGCACCTGTACCCTTTACTTTTGGAAGCATATCCTAGAAAGATCCCTTCATCTGCTCTTGCATCAAATTTCCCAAGATTTTCATCATTATTCTTTATATAACACTTTATTCCAAAAATTCTAAAATGTTTGATTGAAGTTGGCTTTCCATGCCATAGTTCATAGGGAGTCTTGTCACTGCTTGGCCTTAAGTGAGCTTTATTAAGGATATGCACCGATGTGTGTATTGCTTCTGCCCAGAAGGTTTAAGGAATATTACTCTCTTGCATCATGGCTCTGGCAATTTTTTGAACAGATCTGTTTTGTCTCTCTGCTACTCCATTCTGCTGAGGTGTCCCTACAATAGTAAATTGTTGTTTTATTCCATATTCATTGCATAGATCTGCAAAGTCATAATCAATGAATTCACCTCCTCTGTCTGATCTGATGCATTTTAGTTTGCATCCTGTCTGATTTTCTGCTAATGCTTTGAATATTTTGAATTTGTCTAGAGCTTCCGATTTATTCTTGAGAAATGCAACCCATGTCATTCTGGAGAAATCATATATTATCAGCATGAAGTAGGATTCTCCACTTGGTGTTTTAGTTCTTGTAGGCCCACACAGGTCCATGTGCACAAGCTAGAGTGGTCTTCTTGTTGATAGCTCATCTTTGGCCTTAAAGGATGTGCGGGTCTGTTTGCCCAATTGACAAGATTTTCATATGGTATTTGAAAGCCTTTTTATTTCTGGCATATCTCTGACAGCTTTCTTCTTGCTCAGTCTGATAATATGGTCGAAGTTAAGGTGTCCCAATCTCCTATGCCATAATCATGACTCCTCAAGTTTGCTAAGATAGCGAGTTTCATCCTTTCCTCTCTTTCACTATGTACACATTACTCTGCATTAGGACACCTTTGAGCGAGTCTTCTGGTTATGCCAGTCGACTTCTTGATCTTTTGCTGCGATGAACTTCACAGCCTTTGTCACACATTTGACTGACACTCAGTAAATTTTCTTTCAACCCATCTACAAATAGTACATCTTGGGCCTTTCCTCTTCCATTATCTATGCTGACTGAGCCTTTTCCCTTGATCTTACCCGATTTATCATTTCCAAAAGTAACATTGCCATATTTATTTTCATCAAGAGTAATAAACTTACTTTTGTTTCCTATCATGTGTTTAGAGCAGCCACTGTCCAAGTACCATTGACTTTTCAAATCTTGAGCAGTTAGAGCCAGGTCACATTTATTCTCCTTCTTTATCCACTAGAGGCCCCCTTTTGTTTGGTATATTTTGTGAGATGATGAATTATATCCTTTTAGAGAACACTTGGAGGATATATGTCCAACTTGATTGCATATACAACATTTGATTATAGTTTTTGTAGAATTATGAGTATGAGCATAATTTCTTTGATTCATAAACCTCCTTGAGGTGTTAAACATCAATCTTTGTTCATACTTTCTACATTCAATGATTTTATGACCAAATTCCTTACAATAAAAAAAGTAACCATAGAAGCTATTTGCATACGATGTAGGTTGTCTCTTAAATGTTTGCATCTTTTCTTTGGTTTAATTTCTCCTTCTTTTTGACAATATACCTTAATGTGTCCCAACTTGTGGCGGACATAACGAGGTGGCATTCTTCATTGGAGAAGAATCTTCTTTGATGGTTTCCAAATTTTACATATTCATTGGTCTTAGTATTTATTGCATTCTTTGTTACTAGAGATTTCTTCTTATCTCTGTCATCCTTATTACATGTTTCTTCTTTTGTAGGAATTTTCTGGGCTACTTCATCAGTCTTCTTTGATTTTACAAAAGTTATATTTTTGTTTTCCTTTTCTTTTCCTTTACCCGATTCTCCTTCATAGCCTATTCCTGTTTTTATCATTGGGGATCTTTGAGCAATCAGAATATCACTCAAATTACTAGAGCTTGTTGTTTGAGAAGAGTTTATAACCACTTTCCTTTGAGCATTTTCTATTTTCTTCCTGAGACATACTACTTCTTCTTCTAGTTTCTCTTGTTCTCGGGTTTTATCCTTGATTTGTTGAAGTAACATGTCTTCTATCTTCCTGGCTTCTTCAAGTTCTACCTTCAGCTGCATGAGGAATTTTGAGTTTTGTTCTTCTCTTACATACTTGAGAAGAATGTCCTTTTGTTTTCTACATTTCAATTTGAGTCTGTCAATCTCTTCCAGAGCACCTCTTAGATCCCCCTCAAGGTCGACTTCCCCTTCTTCTTCTTCATCTTCTAGTAGGGGTCCCTCAAGATCTTCTATGGCCATCAATAAGAATTCGGAGGTTCCTTCTTCACTTGAGGGTTCATCTGAATCTTCACATGTACTGTTGTCTTGTTGAGCATAGAAGGATTTTTTGCTGAACTTCTTTCCTTTTTGCCAGTTCTTTGATTTATTTTTCTCCGACTCTTGAGCCTGATTCCTTATTTTCTTGTGAGGACACTTAGCAGCACATAGTGTCCCACTCTTCCACAGTTAAAGCATTTGAAAGGGAGTTTACCTTTGTATTTACCTAAGCCTCTATCCAGTTTCTTGATAAACTTTTCCTCTTCTTCATCCGAGCAAGAGCATATGTCTCCCTCTTCTCCTTTCTTATTTTTTGTTTTAAAGGCTGCTTCCCTCGTACTTTCCTTTTTCTGTGGGAACCTCATTTCATAGGCTGTTAGATTTCCAAGTAGCTGGTTCATGGTCAAGGTCTCCCATCAGTTGTTTCTTCTATTACAGACACCTTTGGATTAAACCTGGATGGAAGAGATCTTAGAATCTTTTGCACAATTATACTTTCTAGCATTTTTTCTCCAAGAGCTTTCATATTGTTAATAATTTCTGTAGTTTTTAGGAAGAAACTGGAAATGTCTTCTTCATCATTCATTTTTAAGTTTTCAAACTGGGCTCTATATACTTGAAGTTTGGCAGTTTTTACTTTCTGGTCTCCCTCATGTATTTTCTCAAGAGTATCCCATATTTTTTTGGCAGTGTCTTTGTGCATTAATTTAATAAACTCTTCTTCACATAATCCATTCAGGATGGCATTCATGGCTTTTGCATTAGCCACAAAATCTTGTTTTGAGTATTTTTCTGTGTTAGTTGCCTTCGGGGCATATCCTAATTCCACAGCAGCCCAGACTTCTATTCCGAGAGACATTATGTATGTCCTCATTCTGATTTTCTAGAAAGCATAATTTTCACCAGTGAAGAAAGGGGCTTTATTGGTTGAGCATCCTTCTTTACTAGCCATCTTGGGAACCTAGGATCTCCTTTCAGTTGATGAACTTGTAAAGAACTGGCTACGTACCAATTGTGGAACCCTTAGTTAAACTAAGAGGGGGTGGTGAATCAGTTTAACACATACATGGACTTTTAAAACTTTTCTCTTAAAACATATTTACACCTTCACTTCATGATCAACTTAATATGTGAGCAATCTTTATTAGTGAGCAGCAAGTATCAAACAGATTTGTTAATGTAACAACGGTCTTAATATGTGAGCAACAAGTATTAAGAAGATTAGATAAATCACATCAACACATGCAAAAAGACACCAAATATAAGTGGAAACCCATAAAGGGAGAAAACCACATCTTATTATTGTTGTGATGCAAAGGCAAGCTCCAACTCCTTCTCACCACTGTTTTTCTGTAGGCACCAACCTACAGGAGGCTCCTACCTCAATTCTGCAAGCTACAACTTGCAAGGAAGCACCAACTCCCTTCAATTTTCTGTAGGCACCAACCTACAGGAGGCTCCAACCTCAGTCAGCTACAACTGACAGCTATCGAGCTGCAACTTGATAGGGAAGCTCCAACTTTCTCAATTTATCAAAACTGAATGTTTGTTGATTTACCTCAGATATCAGCTCTGTTTTGTAGCTTCTCGTTCTGCTCTTCTTTTAGTCTTCTCTGTCTTACACTTCTATACTCTGCCTTCTCTAGATTTACTCTCTCTCTCTCCCTTGCATATCTAGATGATATTATTTATAAGAATTTTCTTGTGACTGTTAGAATTCCTCAAGGAATTTGGAATGGATAGCCATACCTCTTCGCTTTCTTCCTTTTCATTTCTTTTCCAGCTCACTCAGAAAAAATGTAACTGTAGATGCTTATTTTAATATTACAGTGGGATACTTGTTTTTCATCCAGAGACTTGCCAATGCATCACAAACAATAAAAAAAATTAAAAAATTTACATTCGAATTACAATGTGAACACCAGCTCAACTCATTTAGTCTTTTGAATCACTACGCATTTGTCTTTTCTTTGGCTGTCTTTGTCTTTTATGTGACTGTGTTTTATCTCCTTTCGGCTCTGTTTGCTTTTCTGTCCTCTGTGGGGGTGTAACTGCTGCATACGTGTAACTGTACCTTTTAAATAAATAAAATGCAATTTCAGACTTTTAAATCAGGGCAATTCCAACCCTTTTCATTCCACGAGTGTCTTGTTGATGTGGCGAGTTCCGCAAGCCGGAACATACATATATCACAATTGTATTCTGTTACAAATCACCCTCCACCTTAAGCCGAGGCCCGTGGGTTTATAGACCACAGGGCATCTTTTAATACAATAGCAGCAACGCATTATACATATATATATGACAGCGCCTTTTAATATATATAACCCAGTTTCAGATCTTGGCAGAATTTTAATAACTTTAAAGTACAAACTGCCCCTTTTGATACGACTTAAATCAATTCTTGGTGTATATAATAAAACTTGTTTAAACATATAAAAAATCCTTTCGGGCTGACTTCCCATGCTTTTGGATGCGTTATGCTACTCCTCCAGTGAATTCTGATTGCGATTGATATCATATATAAAGTTCCGATTGTGATTGATCGCAATCGCAAACTGCCTTGCTCCGGTGCGATTGACCACTCCTGCGCCGATTGCGATTGATCACAATCGTAACTCTAATGCTCCGATGCGATGAATCACTGTTCACCGGAACTCAAGGTATATATTAATTGTATTTTATTTTCCCATTGGGTCCGGCCTTCCAATCGAAATTGCAACTCTTTGTTGCATGTTCCGATATTCTCATAATCTCCGATGCGATTATGCTGGACTTCAAATATGTAT
This sequence comes from Pinus albicaulis, assembly GCA_034641835.2. Lineage (NCBI taxonomy): Eukaryota > Viridiplantae > Streptophyta > Pinopsida > Pinales > Pinaceae > Pinus > Pinus albicaulis. The sequence goes on from CM076584.1 coordinate 535,866,592, forward strand.
TAACCACCGTTTATACACCCATCAGGTCCGGGCTTCAATCGCAATCGCAAGTTTTTGGTTGGATGTTCCAATTGGCTCATATTGCAATGCTACAATTGTGATTGGGGAGGGGTCCCACCGTATATTACTTCCTTACCATTGATCATAACGCACTCCACTTAAATATATATATTAATGTATATGCCTTGAATATTGTTTATATGATGCGCTTCACACATATATATAACAGATAAATATGTATACATTGCCAATAGGTCATGCGATTCCCGGAATAATATTTGTTTTATATTATATGTATAACGTCGTTTGAAGTGTGCGATTCCCGGAATTTTATAACGGCTCTCTGCCTCTATCTCTGCCTCTGCTGCTTCTGTCACTCTGCCTCTGTCTCTACCTTCCGATAACGGTTCTTCACTGTGCTTCTATGACTGTTACATTTTGACATTCTTCTTGCTGCCTCTAGTGCTTTTGTTGTGCCTTCATTGCCTTCACTGTGCTTCCTTTGCCTTCCTCTGCTTCAGCACTACCTTCTTCGCCTGTTTCTGCTTCAACGCTGCCTCCTTTGCCATCAATGACAATATTTCCAACACAAAGCATAAAAAGGTAAGGTGATTTCCCTCTTTACCTATGTATAACTCACTTATTAGTCAAAATAAGTTACTTAGAATAAAGGTATAGGAATTGCAATTCAAGACTGATGGAACAAGGAAAAATTTGTTTGAATGGAAATCCTTGGTTTGGAATGTATCTTCTTGGATGAAAACGACTAGAGATGGGTTTAAAAGGAGGGAGGATGGAAAGCAATGGCAATAGTGGAAAATTTTCCTATCCGAACTTTGTGACAACTATAAATTTTGCCACACAAAGAACAAAATATAGTCAACATTCATAAAAGGATTTAATTCAATTCACATTCATATTGGTTTGCACCCCTTCCTATCCTACTAATTCTTTGGAGGATTCTACACATTCGACTGATTACATCTAGGAGCTTGGGCATTTCGTTTTTGAGGTTCTCTTTGGGTGTTCACGGTGGGTTTACATTTTTCTATTTATTAGGAGTATGGTTATGTCTAGCTAGGGTTTGGATGTAGTATGAATATGGAAAAATTCAATGCCAAGACATGGATTTTTTCTATTTGATAGGAAAGAACATGACCTGATCTAAGGTTTGTTGCTTAGCTATCATCACTTAAAGCATAAGATCTTCTTCAACCCTCAGAGAAAGATTCTATCTAAGTGGCCTTAGTGACATTAGCCTTAATCCTAGATTATATTTCCTACCATCTATTCTGTTATGCCAATATTGGAATCCTAACTCCCTTATTTTATATTCATCAGCTAGGTAATGGCGTTCCATTTTGTTGTAGTTAAAGTATTTGAAAAACTGGATTGGTGGATGAGTTGTCTAAACTAGTAAATGGAGTTAGGATTTATGTTATTAAACCCATCATGGGAATCAGTGGATATTACATTCTATCCACTTGGACCTAGTCAAATTGGATTGGAAGGAAAGAAATTATCCAACACATCATTCATTAGAAATATTTATTAGAACAACAAACTGATATGCTATTGCATGCCTCCTTCGTATGTCAAAATCAACCATAATCCTATACTTGTCAGCCCAAATACAAACTAATTTAGCAAAAATCAAAGCAAGATCCATTTTTTTGACATACTGACTATCCTCCAAGAGGCATGATCACAATTGTTAGGTGAAGTGCTAGGTACACTTTCATAATGAATCTCAAAGAAAATATTTCAGTGAAGAAACCAGTTGGAAGGTTTATTCATAATGATGAAATTGTGATCTCATTAAGGACTTAATACTTCATGACAATACTTAAACATTGTATGCTCTATCTGGGCACAAGTTTTCACTACAAGTTCTTAGTTTCACTCTCCATGGCATGAATAGTGGCAAACCATTCTATTACCATGCAACCCCCAAGAAGATTGATATCTAGTTCTCGGCTTTTTTCTCCATCCCATCTATTAAATTTTAAGGGCCAACTTCGTAGAGATGTCACAGTGTTGAAAACTAGGATCCTGGTGCTCCATTTTTAGTTCATCAATCTATACTAATATCTCCCTGCGAGCTTCATTATGCTCTAGTAAGACATTGTTGGGGAGTGATTTCATGTTCTAGTATAGCTCAATTATACATAGATATTATTTTTGGTGCCTTAATGTAGGGCCTAAATCAATAACCCACTCAATAATAGAGGCCAAGGCCTCCTCATCAACTTTCTCTTCATGTTCAACACAAAATTCAATATCAACATAGTTGATTTCTTGTTGTGTAGGAGAAAGGGTTTGGGAATGATATCTCTGTGGTTCCTTATGAGCTTGAACTATTCCTTGAGCACTCCCTTCTACTTGAGAAGAGGACCCTGAAGAGGATTTCTCTCTTTGTCATGGCATTGGAGTTGTCAAGCAGGGGAGTAATCGACTATGGGTATGCACAAAGGTGAAGACTTCAAATGGATATATCCATGGCCAACAGAAAGGAGCTTTAATGGTGTAAACACCAGGTAAGGCTAAGCGTAAATGAATTTAAAGTTGGAGAGGAGAAGGTGTAGGGTTTTGGGCGCCACCGAAGGAGGTAGGAATAATACTATGGTGCATAGAGGCTTCCCAAGGTGCAAGGGGGACCCAAGTATCTGACTGTGTAAGTGAAAGCTTGAGTTCACAACTTAATTTCCCTACTTTGATAATTGAAAATTTGATTTATTGAAAATAGACTATAATAGTGGAATAAGATAGCCATCCATTAAGGAAATTTTGTATACGCAATACTAAATTATCTCTTAGGGCTCTCAAGATGAAGAGTTGGGTGTGTGATGGAGACCTTTGGCGGCACCACCTTGGAGACCTTTGGTGCCACCACCTGCGAACCCCTACTTCTTCATGCACTTTTTCCTCGCAGATTGCATGCCTTCACCACAGGGAAAGTCTACCCCCAGAATGAGAATGTAAAATTAAGGAACCTGGGAAGGTTATGGACCTTTGGAGTCCATATTGTGCAACCTAGGGCAACATATGAAATTATTCATGGGAACCATATGAAATTATTGGCATATGCATGCAAATGATCATTTAAGGAAAAACAAAGATAGGGGATTACTGTTTGAGGAATATCACCTTGGTATTGAAAAAGTTGTGTGGTATGGCCAATGGAATTTCCAAGGAGTTTTGGGCCTTGGTCATTTCCATTAATTTTTCGAGCACTCTTTTGGAATTTTCCAAGCCCACATAAGTGCCCAAGATGGGCATGATATGTAGACCCATAGGAAAATATCACCCTGTGAATGCCAATGACCATTTAAGAGAACATAATTTGGAGGTGTCTCTTATCTCAATAATTATGTCAGGTGCTTTCCTTTCCAAGGTAATTTTGGGAATGAACTGAATTTTTTGTTCAAGTTTTTGTCGTTTGAGTATTTTTTGAGAGCATGTAGATTTTGGCACTCGACAAAATACAAAATTCATTTTTGGAGCCATTATCACAGTTAGTCGGATGTGGACGTGTTTTCCGTGACATTTACAAAATGATTTTGAGTTTGAAAAATGGGATTGGTTGACTGTTAGTAAAGATGAATTACCAGCCAGTACCAGATTGGTAAGTATGATTTCACACATGCTTATATTTAACAAAGATGGAAAAGTCACTATTAACTAGAAATATTTTTTGTTGGCCTCGCTTTTTTTAGTTGCGTAGGTTGAATCTGTGGGTAGTTATAGGGACGAATCGTGTATTTGCAAATTGTGCCCTTCAATAAAATTCCTTGTAATATATGTTGTCTTTTCTTGAATTTATTTGCAGATTATGGGGTTCAATCCTCCATTTGGTGTTAAAGATACCCTTGCAAACAAATTTATTAACAAAGCCTTGGAGTTCAAGCCAAAGTTGGTCATCCTTATTGTTCCAAAAGAAACATAGAGGTATATTATTTTTCATTATGGAAGGGTATTAAGCTGATGAACTCTTTTAATGTAGAACTACAGGTCAATGAAGTTAGGTCATCATACATATTGTAATAAACCCTATTACATTTTAAAGGAAATAATACTACAAAATATATACATCTTGAATCAATTATGTGGCCAATCTTTGTTATGTTTTTGTGATATGACATTTCTTGGTTTGAAACTTTTCTTGAACAAACTTGATGAGAAAACGAGACCAAATAAATATGATCTTATTTGGGAGGATCCAGAGCTTTTGAGAGGCCAGGTATTTTTGCAGACTTCAATATAAAAAAAATGTGCTTCATTGTGTAAATTGATGATAGTTAGGCACAGAGAAATTTTATTCTAGTAAATTTCAGCAATATATTACACAATTTTAGACAATTTTGTTTTCATTTGAAATTCATTCCTTAATAATTATTTTGTTTGTTTATAGTCATTTTTTATTACCGGTTCTGTTGATTTTGAGGACAATCTACTAAGCCAGTGGAACTTGGTGGCACCACCATTTTATGTATGGATTCGAGTAGATTGGACTGAAACACACAAGAGAATAGCAATTAAATAGGGACATACTAGAAAGGGGACACGAGAGCAAAATATGGTAACAAATCAAATCAATGTTCTAGATTAAAATCCTCCCAATAATGGAGAAGGAAATTATTTTCTGACGTTTGAATGGAAATCCACCTTAGAAATACATTCTGAGAAATATCAGCAAGATTCTGGCATTGGCATAAAACCTGTTAACCTATATGGGGCTGACAATAGATAAAATGAGAAAGAATCAAAACTTGACTCTATATCATTTGTAAAAAGAGTAAATGAGTTATAATGGAAAGATGGTTCATATTTCAAAATTAAAGGGGAACACAAGGAATCCCCATACAATAATCATATTGTAGATAAGGAAAAGGAGTCTGATGTTTATGATCCTGCCAATGATCGCCCAGGTAAACTTTTGGAGTAGAATCATGCAAGGAGACAAGATAAAGGAGGTCGTGATGATGAAAGTGGGCGTAAGAAGCATAGATTTGCAAGTGCCGCAAAGTGGCGGCAGAGTATACTACATACAATATCAACATGATTTTGATTCTGAATGAACAAGGTTGTCTCAAGGTGATAGAGGTTCTGCGTGGTTGCTATGTGATACCGCTAAAAGGGGCAGTTATTATATTGACCAGAGCTCCCATGTAAAAAACATCTCCTCTAGAAATTTGATATTGTGCTTGATATGGCTCGCTCATTAATTCTAGGGCAACATCACAACGATTCCCCTAAACTCCATTTTAGATTTCCATATCATTTTGATGCTTATGAACACATAGGGCTAACCTCATCTGCAATGAACTGTTATGCTCCTCGATTGGATCAACAAATGAACTATACAAGTTCAAGTTTGCACCATAGTGATCAATCACCTAGGAACATTTTTGGGGCTGGTAAAGTACATGGATCCCAAAACATTCCTTTTGATTCACGGGGTTTTCCACCAGGATGGAAAAATACTTATCCACATCAGAGTTCATCGAGTTAGATTGATGACTAAAATTGGCAGATCCTTAAGAACTTGCATATTTTAATATATTCTTTTTGTGGCTCTTTCATCACCTGCGTATGTAAAATTGTTTCCATTTTGATGATGCCTAACATTTTCCAAGATCATATTTGTAGCCTTAATTTTTAAATGCTTGTAATTTTTATTTTTTCTAGTGTATGAGAGACCATAATTGGCTCAGTCACAGTAATAGGTTATTATGTTAACTATTCAAAATGCCATGTCTAATATTTTTCACCCATAAAATAGTGCATCCAAATGCCACGATTTTTGAAGCCTCAATTATTTTCTTGTGGTGGGAGTGTGCATATTACGAGGACAAACGATTACATTATAGAAGCTGCATTATTTCACCAACCTGACCATTGTTTAATAATGCCCTCTAATATATCTACCATCACTTCATATCAAATTGATGTTACGTTTTTGGTCTTTGCATACTATTGAAATGGTGGTTATTGGTTTTACATTATCACTTTCTATACTAATGATGCGATTTTTGTTTGTATATTATTGAAATTCTTGTTATCATTTTTATGGAAATCATCTAGTTCAATTAGGCTTTTCTAGGTAATGTTAAGGAGTGGTGAGATTTGATGTGACCAAGGACCTGCTAGCTTGTTTCTATGCAAAATGTTTAGCCAATGGTAGCTTTGCATGCTCCCTTGTGGGATGTATCCCTATAGAGAGTCTTCTTCAATTAGTTTCAGCCTGACCTTCCCTTAGCCTTCCTATGCGGGTAGGGTGAAGGATAGCATTGTTTGCCCATATTACCAGAGACAACGAAGTGGAGATCCTCCCTATATGATCTGCTCAAAATTGAGGTGTCAGAAGGCCATACCCACCCACTTTTTCCAAAGGGACTTGCATTTGTTGTGTTGATTGATTCTAAAATCTTGAATTTTGGATGCCATAGTTGACTACTTGAAGAAATCCACAAATTAAATGTTACGCTAGAAAAATTGTTCTCTACTTTTTTAACTAATAACATCCTCATTGTGCCTAAATTATTAATTTGAGTTAATACAAGCGTCTTCATCAAAAATTCTAAGTTACTTTGTTTTCTATAGTTCTCAAGTTATTTTATAGTCAAGAACAATATCCCCTGGCTTTTTAATATTTTCTTGTCTTCTTGGCATAAATGAATAACTACCTTACCCACTTTCCAAGTTGCATCAAAATTAGCTACTAACTATAAGGCTATAAATTCATTGAGGTAGTGGACCTTTGACCCTGCTGGTTAGTCAGTAACATATGATATGGACACCAGGAATGCAATGGCCCATTCAATCACTATTAGGTTGAGAGTAGAACTTATAACTGTTAGTCGATAGCGTGGGACATGTACATCTGGTATGCAATAGCCTAATCAATCACCAGTGTGTTTGAGCTCGAGTGAAGGCACTGCCATGCTAAAATTTGGAAATATTTAAATTTGCATAGGACCATGCTCAAATTTGCAAGATTAAATTTCTATCAATTATCATTGGAAATTGAATATGATAATATTTAGCACACGAAATATATGTACTCTACGTTTCAATTGACTCGCTTTGGATACTAAAGGGTTTCTAGCAATCTGATGTTCTGCTATTATTTTATTATTATGCCAATTATAAATATGATTTTCAACTACTCTCTTATGAGCATGCCATTCAAAAGCCTCTGAGCAGGATTCAGTGTGAAATATTGTTCTTTTAAAAAAGTAAAGCATCTACTATTTACTGGGTGTCTTGGTTCTCTTCCAGGGAACGACAACCATTCTATTATAGTTTCAATCTAGTTGGGGGATGAAATTCTCCCTACTACAAGTGTCCATGTTTTAATCTAGTTGGGGAATGGAATTCTCCTTACTGCTAGTGTCCATCTGTGATGATAAAACTTGAAACATCCAAGTGTCACTGGAGAGCTTTAGCACCGATCTACGAGGTGGATCAGATACCCCTTCTACAAAACAATAAATTTTGTTAAATGGAGAAAAACATGGTGGGATTGGACAAGGATATGGGCCAATTAAGGAATCCACAGAGGCGGTAGTGAAACCCTAGCCACAAATCTCTTACATTACTATAGTTCATGGTGGTTAAACCCAAGCCACAAATAATACTTTTAAATTAGTATAGCTCATGGCAGTTAATTGTTAGACGTTTTCAATTGTTTTCTACTCTGTTATGTTGTATTCAATGAATTTATACTCAAATATATCTATTGGTGGATTTGATCAATTGTTCTACTCTGTGATCGATGGATCATATACCCTTTCTAGAGAACTAGAAATGTTGTTAGATATAATTGGTATATGTTTTTAATTGTAGATATGTGTATTTCATGCAAGGATATTAATGTTATGGTTAATGGTTCAGGCCAAATCCTTTCAACACATTTGACATGTTTCTATGATTTAAACATAGAAACATTTGACATTTAACATTAAATTCATTCTTATTCCTTTAGTGATTTTAAACCATATGTTACAATACCAACAAAATATGTTTCAAGTGTACAATAATTAGGGGATAAATTGGTGGAATAATACACCATTAACCCGAATCTCCTCCTAATTTTATTCTAAATCTGAATTTTCTCACCAGTTTTCCTCTTGATTATGTTCTTGCAAGACATGGTAGTGTTGAATTTCGGTAAATATGCCTTATTGTTGTCTACATAAATCTAAAATTGATGCTAGAAAATTTCCTATGGGTAATGGTTGCTTAATCATATGAATGATAATTGGCGAATCCATAATATGAAAGAAATCCACGATATAGTCTTAAACTATATAAAGTCTAATGCATTGTAGCAATTATATGTTCTAACCCTAGAATTAAAGTTCATTGTTCATATTTAACAATGCGTTCCACTCATATGAAATGTGCTAGTGGCAAATTTTCCGGAATGGCATCATGATCATCTATCGATAACCTCCGTTGTCATTGTTTTTTTTCTACTCTTCACTTGCTTCAACTGCAACTAAGTTGCTATGACAAAGTGACTATATTGGGCATAAATAACCTCTGGTTGGTAATCATGAAAAATAATATGATTTTTATATTTCTTTAATTCTTCAAATAAATGTCTCATTAACACCATTGAACCAATTGGCTATGTATAATTGGATGGATCATTATACTCTTGTAGCAACGTGGATTTAGACATAGTGCATCGTAATAAATAATAATGTGGTTTTTCTTGATTATTTTCTAGTGCAATGACAGCAAAGACATCACCTTCTCTAACCATATCAAAAACACGATTATAATCATTGTCAATCACAACGACTTCATTTTCCATTTCCTTGCCAGTCACGTTTACAAATGGGGGCAATGATGTCAATTCTTAGTGTGTCCATGGTTTAAAAAATTTCTTAATTTGGTTTTCACAATCATCGATGGACTCTGTCTGATCAATACATGCAGAAAAAAAGAAAGAGCACTTTTGTTTCTCAATGCAATGCATATTTGTCATATTCTTACTCCTAATTGAGTGTAAAATTCTTGTTTGAGGGATTCCAAGGCAATTAAATGGCAATGATATATCAACATCACCCATTGCAATATTCCAAAAGTACTTGCTTGAGAAAAACACACACATGTATGAGTAAATTTTTTAAAAATATTTAATATTTTTTTCATAACAAAATACTCACACATGTATACACATATATCTCTAGACATATATAATATTTTGTTAGTTAAATGTGTATGGTTACCTATGCACATCAGCCATCCTTGGGTTCGATACATGAATTAAATTATCTTTGCACCAATTAACAAAATCTAAATAATTTCCAAGTCAGGAAGCTAAGTGATTCAATTGATGCCTCCTAAGTGCACATTTTATACATGCCCCAGCACCATCATGCTCTCCTTTTCCATGCCCTATCTCGAATAAATTCCATGAATATCGAATGTTGGTTCTCTTATGAAGATGAGACAACCAAAAGAATGATCTTGCTGATTTAAATTGACCAGCACAACCATCTGACCATACCCAATGTTCTTTAAAAGTGACGCTTCGTTTCAAAAATTCATTATAAATAACATTAAAGAAATGTTTAACGAAACATGTATCATGTGTTTGATCATCACTGATGTAGAAGTGGTAATCCTTAATCGCCTCATGATTATTTTCATCGCTATCAAAACCATCAATATCAAGATTTGTATGTATATACAAAATATGCACAAATATAGATACTTGGTCTGAATGATAATACTCACTTTGTATCTCCTTTTGTGCACTAAACTTGTAATTCTCAAAGAAATCAACCGTTGATAATATTGTTCCTATTGGGAACACATCACATGATTACTTGAACTCTGAATCCTGCCATCGTGCTATATGACAATGCTTAATATATTTGTATATTTGCACCCTGAACTTCTCCATAAAAGAGGTCACTGAAATGTCGACGTCGAGTAAAGTGATCATTTTTTATGTTGTGCTTGAATCTACAATAGGAGTGTAAGTAACATTTTCATATCACTTCCATTTCAAACTGATATTTGACAGTCTGGGATCATTAGGATCAATGGGATAATTTGCATCATAGAGTGCCAAATGAGAACATTCTAGACATTTTCTTCCACCAACACATTGTTTTTTATAAAATAATTCATTATTCTCTCGTGCACATAATATCTTCGATAAAAATTCATGCACACTTGAAGGAGGGGGGCCATTGGACCAATATTTTAAGCCAAAATTTAGAAATGTCTCATAAAATAATTGGAATTCTACATGGTATCGACAACAACATGTGTCTCGAACAATGATAAGCCTGACATACCATGGTTTTGTCTTCACAAATGTGCTAAGGGAAACCATCACATCATTATTACTCTCCATAAAGTTCTGGAATAATGCTACTTGACTAACCTGTGTTATATGTTTGGCATGAGATTCATAAACTCCCTTAGATATACGACCTCGCACAGTGTCCTTTTCATTTGGCGACACACAAGAATTAAAATCCCAAAAATATTTTACCCTATCCATCACACCATCAAGAAGTCTATCATGATATGGACGCCTACAAATATTATCCCAACTTGAAAATTCATCATTCTCATCTAATTGAATTCTAAATTTTGTATGCCTCCATAAACTTTTTCTTGGTGTTTTAAACAATTTTGAAGTTATTTAAATCAACCGTCCTGATGAAGTTTGTTTCACAATTACACTCACTAAAATTTCTCTACGAGCATTCTTTTCAACATGAGATCGCTTTTTGGCTAGTGTGGAAAGCACCGACGTCACATTTTTTGGTACCATTTCATTTGCTAAAACGTCTTTCTCACTTTTAATGCCCAATAATTCCACAACATTTCTAAGAGATTTGTGCTTTAAAAATCTACGTAACATCTAAGCTTGTGCTATGATATTTTTACCTTCAAAAAGATGTTTCGACCCCCAATTTATTTTATCTCGAACTGTCCTATCAACCATTGGTGATCCCAAATTTTCAATTTTAGTTGGATCCATATTTTTTAGAAAGTTGTAGTTGTATACAACGTTCTTGGAACTTCCAATTAATTGCAATGAAATTCGAGGTGTGGTAGTATCTTCTTGTGGTTCTAATGTTTTCCCTACATAAAAAAAAATATTAAATTCTAATTTGAAATTGACATATGTACATATTTTTAATTTTGAAACTATCTTGAACTAGAATTTTCTTTAAAAAAATACAAATCCAAATTGAAGAAACTATTGACTCACGAGATCGATATCAATACTCTCTTGGACATTTGTGTTTTCAATATTCTCGTTGACAAGTTCCTCAACATTCTCTTCGAATTTTATGTTTTCAATATTCTCGTTTACAAGTTCCTCAACATTTCTCATTTCCTCGTCATTATCATGCACTTCTACATCTCTTTCATGATGTTCTGCCTCCACATTTATTTCATGGCTTAATATTTCCCTTTCCACTTGCATTTTTTTTGTAATCTCTCATTATTTTCTGCTGAATCAGTTATTTTTCGATCATGCCTTGATAGGCAATTCGTTTGGTTTCCCATGTCCACAACATTGGAAACCTAAAATCCAATTCTATTTGGAACAAATACTCAAAGAAGCATAAATACTTCAGAATAAGTACTTCATGCTTTCAATAAGAGAGAAAATTAAATAAATAATTAAATTCATAAAGAAATTTTTCAAAAATACTTCATGCCTTCATAGAGACATTTTGCAAAAATACTTCATGCATCCATGCACCCAAAAAAACTTCAAAAAATAATTTCGCCAAAAAACGTTTTGCACCAAGAAAAACTTCCAAAAAAAATTTCGCCAAAAAAATTTTGCACCCAAAAAAACTTAAAAAACATTTTTTTGCCAAAAAGAATTTTGCACTCGGAAAAAATTCACATCTTGGCAGAAAAATAATTTGGACCCTTGCACCTTCGTAACTTTCAGACCCTCACACCTTCACACTTTTGCTAGCTCAGAATGGTGTGTGGAATTAATCTTTTGAACGAGAATATTTATATAGAACTCTCGCCCGAAACATTGCATCGGCTGAAAATAAAATGTTTCAGTTAAAGTTTAATAAAATCTCATCTGAGAGTCGACCTTGGGTAAAATATCGGGCAAAAACTCTCAACCGAGAGTTTTTAAAACTTTCGGCTGAGAGTTTAGCCGCACGGTTAAATGTAACCTGTGGTGGTTTAAATTCTTAGTCAAGAGTTTCAAATTTCTCGATCGAGAGTAATAAATTTCTCGCCTGAGAAATCATCTCGGCCGAGAGTTTCTGTTCAAGGAAAAACCCAATAAATTCTGTAGTTTTCAAGAACCTGCAACTTTGGAGGGGCGAAACACCTACAATAACAAAATTTTATCTTTCAGACCTGGTAATATTAGATTCATATCTGAATCTAGTTTCTAATGATGTAATATTTTTGGAGTTTCATTAAAAATTTCAACTTGTTATTAATTTTATACTAAACTATGTCACTATGGAATTTCATTGTTTTGAAAATTGCACTGAATGAAAATTCAATAACCTTAAAATGGTAACACCAAAAAAATCAAAAAAATCATATTCCAATTCCTCTCACTGTCCCCTTCAAAACGGTATTCTCATTTTTCTTATTGACGATCACATTGAAAAGAAAATCTAGGGCTCATAAAATGTACGGAAACATCATCATTTTTTGTGTCTTTGTCCATTTCAAAAAATAATAGAAAATAGTGATTTAATCTGAAAATTATGGAAAAATAGGCAGTGCACTAGTGAAATATATTTAGATTATGATGATATGGTTTATTTCCAAAAAATGAATAACCTTCCCTAAAAAAATTTAGGGTTCAAAAAGTGACTATTTATGTTTGGCTGAAAATTTCAAGTATATGTAGTTAGTAAACAATAAATTTACCCCTCTATATGTCAGTATTTAAAAAAAAAAAAACGAGTATGGAGGTAAGAAAGTTTTCCAAAAATCTTGTTTTTATTTCAAAATTTAATTACCATTTAAAATATGAGTTTAGTGGAATTGACGTTGAAAAAACATAGAAAATTACAATTTTCAACGTCAAAAAAGCGCAAAAAGTGTTTCCCAACTTCACATTTTCACCCTATTATCGCCCTAGACCTAGCCCACCACCACCCACCTTCATGTTGCAATACTAAATACAGCCTCCTCCATTTCCCTAGCTCAAGCATGTGTCCACTCACCTCTCAGTTGCAAGATAAAAGCTATAATTACTAGTATTGATACATACAATGTTATAATAGATAGTCCCGCGAGGAAGCCCAAAGTTTCCTAGAAAAATGTGTGGTAGAGTCACACCAATATATTTCAACACCTGTTCAACATTGTATTTTATTTAAATGTATTTGAAATTCTGAAGAGTCCCTTGTCACAGATGCTTCTAGTGACCCGACTTCCCTACCCTGGGTATGCATTGTACCTCTGTCATGTGAAGCCCTTTTTTATTGCTTCACAGTACTAATTTTAATTAAGTTCTATGATCATTTTTTTTGGTGGGTTTATATTTCTATGTGAAACTCACTATGAAAATAATATTTTTGAGTTATTATATCTTTTACTATTACTTATGATGATTTTCTAGAAGGATTTCCCTTTTCTAGTGTTAAAGCTACATGCATATTGTTAATAATAATTAAAGGAATAATTAATGCCAAAATATAATAGAGAGAAAAGGGTTTAAATTATGTCCACAATTGTGTAATTAGGGCTCTCAAAATCTATATTACCCCATAACTTAAATCATAGTTATTTTCCCTTAGTTTAATTGGTTGATATCTTAATAGTTTAGAATTTTTCATATTACATATTTAATACAAAATAAGAAGGGGTCGTGTTATAAAGAGGTGCATCATTTAATAATTTACCACATATGTATCTATTGAAGATGATATTTACAATGTTCCTTATATCTTAGTGAGGTAAGGCATGCATGGACCTAGTAAAAGTTGGACAATCCTTTGGTTAGGTGAGTTAATCCTCTAGGTTGTGATATTGCATTGATTGAACTGATTAGCCATAGTTGAGGTGGAATGGAAAATCATGGGTAGTTACCTTGTCAATTGTGTTGGAACTACATGGATTGAATGTTTGATCTACATTCATTTTACATTAGATATGTAGAAATGAAATTTATTATAACATAAGAAATAAATTTTTCAACATAATTGTTTTTTGTGCAGATATGATTATTGAAACCTCACATAGTATAAAGAACTATTATGCCCTAATACTCTTAGAGATTTTTTAGTCTTATGGTGCTCATGTACTGAATTTTACGGTATTTTTAATCAGTGGTTCACGTGATGTAGGGGCCTAATTAAGAATTAGTGGATTATATTGTCATGGTAAATATACATAACTTAACATTTACCAATGAGTTGAAATTATGATATAATTAATTGGCATCACACAGAGTGACTTGTGAAAGGGGCAAACATTGAATTTTTTTAGTTTGTCCTTATATGTATTGAAATTAAACATGGTTATAGTAGATACATGTGTTGAAGGCATGGGAGGGTTTGATGACTCAAATAGGTTTTACACAAATAATTCGACAAAAAAATGATAAAATTATAAGATAAAGGTCAAGGAGATGAAATTATCCATCTAAAATATCCATGTTATTGGGTTCTTACCATGTTAGACCTTGAGGCATATTCTTGTTCCATAACTAACCTATTCATGGTGGCTATATCCCTCGTGAATGTGAATTTTAAGCTAAAATGATCACATGTATTAGCTAAATGAATTATCGATGGTTCTTGATACTAAAAAAAAATTATTGTCCTTCATGTATAAAGCTTTTGTATTTTTTTAACCAGTGAGACCCCTTTGTGGTTTATCCCTTTCTATTTTTTCCTAAGGTTCTCTTTTGTGGGGTTCATCTTTTCAACATATACTTCTATGGAGTCCCCTATTTTGGATCCTATGATTAGACACTATGAGTGCTCCATTTGAGCTATGAATGTGCTAAAGTAGGCCAGCATATGATGCATCCTTCCCCTAGAATTGGATAATAGCAAAAAACATTTCCCATAGTTTTGATCAATAATGCATAATTTTCTACATTCTTATAACTACATACTATTTCCATGGAAATTTTCATATGGTTTGCATAATTTTTTGCACTAATTACTATAGTGAAACATCATGTGCATCATTTATCAGTTTTGACAACTAGACAAAAGTATGAGTGGGTCGGAAGTTCCACTAAACTATAGAAAACATGACTATTTCTACTACACATATTGGTCATAAGAAGATGATCCATTTTACGGATAAAATACATGAAGGGAATCATCTCACACACCATTTTCCACTGATTGATGACATACACAAGTACTTAGTTCAACGAGGTTCCACATTGCATGAACCTAATATTCTAAAAAAATTGTTTCTTCCATTATAGCAACAACTTGTGGTAGCTAATCGCTCACCCCTTTAAGGGGGAAATGTAGAAATATCTCAAAATGGGAGCTCTACCATAAGAAAATTTGTTTATTTATGCGATAAAGACACTAGTTCACAAATTCAAGCTTGCAATTATCATGGATTAGGAAATATTCCTCTTACAATTAATCCATTGACTTCATAAACTAGTTCCCTCTCCACATATAGAAGCCATGTGTTGCCCCACGTGAAGGAGTCCTCCAAAATTTCCTTTCACAAAGGAAGTCATTGTTGAATGAAATTAGTGATGTCGACATATCTGACACTTTTCATTCGACTTGGAATAAATAATACGTAGGATTTATTATAATAAACATTTGTTGTTGTGGATGATGAATGATCCTAAATTTGTGTCATTCCTTTATCATATTGAAAATTTTTGTGTTCTCCCTCTTTGGTTCCATCATTCATCATGTTGTACAAATTTTATAGCCATTCATTTCAGCCAAAGGGAGTCATGTCATCATTTTCCATTCAGTTAGGAGGAAAATCTATGAATGTCGACGTAGTGTTTTGGATTCACCTTTGGATTACAACCTTATATTGGGAGGAATTCAGACCTATTCCATGGTTGTAGTAGTCTCATTGTGCTCACAAAAAAAACCTTTCTAGGTATTTTTTTCCTTCATCACACTACGTCTTAACTAAATTAAATATAAAAATTAAAAATAAATAAATATAAATAATAATTTATATTATTATTTTAATTATCATTAAGAATATTAATAACTAAAATAACTAATTTTTTTTTTTTTTTAAATACAAAATAAAAATTAAAAACATAACACATTATTGATTAAACCATTCGATCCCTCTACCTCAGTCTCTCAAACCTTTCTTCATTGCGCCTTAGACTCTCAAACCTTGCTATGTTGAGCCTCTGATTCTTGAATATTTCGATCAATATCTCACTATCAAACCCTCTTACACCGCGCCTCCAGCTCTCAAACCCTACTACGTCATGCCTCTAGCTCTCAAATATTTTAATATATATATTGCTCTCAAACCCTACTACATCAGGTCTCTAGCTCTCGAATGCTCCTATGTCATGCCTTCTGCTCTGAAAGATTTAAATCTATATCTCACTCTCAAATAGGATCTCGCTCATCAAATTATTGAGAAGACATGACACTAAGAAATATCTAAGCAACATTTATTAATTCATTCCTTATTTCTTCTAGTAGATCATTAGTGAAGGGGTTCACTCTCCTAGTTTGTGGGCCTTAGAGGTACATTGTAATTTTTTGTCCTTCCTCCTCAAACATTCTCTTGTAAATTGTTTTTTTTGTTTAGCTTCCCACTCATTTTCACACTCACACAGTCAACAAAGAAGCTTGTAAATCCTTTTCAAAAAATGGATTTGGAATTTTCAAAAAAAATTATCTTTGAATTCTTATGGAGATCACATATCTTTTTGGGCCATTTTCTCTTGGCTACAAGTTTGAAGAGGTTTTCTTTCAATGTTTGTGCAAAATGTTTTCCTTACTTAAACATTTTGTAGTGGAATTATTAATTTCGAGGGTATTAACACTTGAATTAGGATGTTTTAATTTAAATTTTACCACCATCACACTGGTATTGGTCATCATTGCAATTTTCATCTAGGTTGGATATTATTTCAAACCCTATTGAGGTAATCAAATTTGGGTTAACATTTTGCATCAATCTTGGAGTTTAATTTGAGGGTTTCATTCATATTCATTTTTTCTACTATATTTTATAGGAGGCTACACAACCCCACATGCAATTCCATCCAAGGATAATTTGACACCATCTACACTATGAAGGAGTGATTAACAAACCAAAATTGGTAAGTTTAAGTAATTTCCTTCCACTTGTTTTTTAATTTGAATTCATTTATTATTTGGATGCGTCTAAACATAAACTTCTTTCACTACATTAAGAGATAAAAGCTTGATAAAACTTAACATTTACTAAAAGTATATATTTCACTTAAAATATTCTCAATCTTCCTTTTATGAAACAAGCTCCAAAAATAGAAGAAAAGGTAGATCAGCGCCTTAGAAATAGGTGACTTAGAGGGGGAAACCTCTTTTACATTACATAAATGAAAAATTCTTGGATGATACAAATGAAAAAACCTAGTTATATATATATATATATAGGATTCCATGGGGTGAAAATATAATCGTAGCCGACCTAACACTAATAATGTAAGGGAAAAATAATAAAAATATGGTGGTTACAGGGGTACAACAATAATAATGAGGGGGCTACGCTAACAAAAATAAGGGACTACACTAGTAATATAGGGACCTAACATGCCCCTCTCCTTCAAAAAAGTTTGCTTCTCAATGCTTGAGCAGCTATGGATGCTTCTGTATAAAATTCTCATCCTCCCATGTAGAATCTTCAGTGGGTAAGTTCATCCACTTGATGAGATACTCTGAAATTGATCGATTTCGTAGCTGTTGAGTTCCTGTTTCCATGACTGGTTCAGGTTCCAATATTATTTTTCCTTCCTCATAATGTTTCGACAATATTATTTGAACTAGACGTTTGTCACCAATAACCTTCTTTAAGCATGAAACATGGAAAACTAGATGCACTCGCGAAGAAGAAGGAAGCTCCAATTTGTATGCCATAGTACCAATATTTTTCAACACCCTGTAAGGACCATAGTACTTAGAGATAATTCATTATCCTTCTTAGCTTTCTTGAGGCACATTTTTTTATATGGTTGTAGCCGTAAAAATACCTAGGATCCTAGATCAAAACCAACCTTGCTCTGGTGTTGATCTACCTATTGTTTCATTCAATTTTGTGCTAAATTTAGGTTATCCTTTAAGAGTTTTAGAAATGATTGTTGATGCTCGATGTGATCCTCCATTGATTGAACCTTAGAATTTTCTCTTAAAGATGATGTGATAGATGGTGGATGATATCCATAAAGTGCCATAAATGGGGTCATTTTTTATGCACTATGGAAGGAAGTGTTATACCACCATTCAGCTATAGGTAACCACTTGAACCATTGTGTTTTTTTATCAAATACAAAACAAAAAAGATATCCTTCCAAACATTTGTTCACTATCTTAGTTTTACCATCTGATTAAGGATGATAAGATGAGCTATGAGCTAGTTGAGCACAAATTGGAGCTTCCTTCTTCTTCACGCGTGCATCCAGTAGCTTTTGAATTGTTTCCATAAATACAGTAGCAACTGTACTTTCTTTAAATGGATGAGTTAATCAAAAAAGTGTGCATAATTGGTAAGTATATTAACTACCACCAAGCTGACACTATTTCCTTTAGACTTAGGTAAAATTGTGCTAAAATCTATTGAAATCTCCTCCCAACGTTGAATTGTAATATATAAAGGTTGTAGAAGAGTCGGGGTCTCAACTACCTCAACTTTATTTAGCCGGAAAACCAAAAATTCTGTCACAAAATTTTGAATATCAAATTTAAGGCCATCCGAAAAAAAACTGTTTCTTCACCATGTGGTAAGTTTTTAAAAATTTTGAGTGTCCTCCTAAAGGACAAGTGTGCAATTCCAAAAGAATATATTTTTTTAGTTGGGAGTTCTTGCAAAGATATAAGTGATATTTATACCATAACGAATCTTTTTTCCAACTAAATTTATTAGATGTACTAGGATCTTGCTGCAAATTTTGAATGAGTGTCCACACTTCTTCATCATTTTGCCATTCATCCCTTGCTTCAGTTATCCAATCTGGTTGGATAATAGAAATGGAACAAAGAAATGCTTCCACATCTTCATCCTTTCTTGAGAGTGCATATGCAACAACATATATCTTCCCTTTTTTCTAGATGATTTCAAAGTCATAACCCAACATCTTTGTGACCCATTTTTGTAGCTCTTCTCAATATAATCTTTGTTCCAAAAAAATGTTTAAGACTATCATGATCAATTTTTACCTTGAAGTGTATTCCCATTAGGTAAGGTCAGCATTTCTTTAGTGCATGTAGTATTGCCAATATTTCCTTTTCATAAATAGGTTTCTCTAAATATTTTCCTTTGATTGGTGACTTTCAAAAACAATGGATCTTCCTTATTCCATTAAAACAACACCAATTCCATTTCCTGAGCCATCACATTCTAGAATAAAGGTTTTTGTTAATTCTGGTGTAGCTAATACTGGTGCTAGGCACATTACCTTTTTAATATTTTCAAAGGACTTAGTTGCTTCAGGAGTCCATGAAAATTCATCTTTCTTCAATAATTTTGTTAGAGGTGTTGCTATTCTCCCATAATTCTTAACAAACTAGTGATAATACCATGTTAACCCAAGAAATCCTTTCGACTAATTTAACTTTATGCTTGTAGGGACTTTCCATTCCTTAATGGATTTAATTTTGTTAGGGTCTACCTTAACACTCTTGTGAGATACAATATGAACCAAATATTCCAACTCTAGTACTCCAAAGAAACATTTGGAGGTTTTTTCATATAATTGTTTCTCCTTCAATAGTTTGATCACCCTGTCAACATGTTGAACATGACCCTTCCAAGACCTGCTCTAGATAGTATATCCTCAAAAAATAATAATACCAATTTTCTAAGGAAGGGTTTGAAAATGGAATTCATCAACCCTTGAAATGTAGAAGGTGCATTAGTAAGGCCAAAAGGCATGACCAGAAATTCATAATGACCCTCATGAGTTTGAAATTTTTCTTTCAGAATATCTTCAGTCTTCATCATAATTTGATGATATCCTGAACGGAAATCCAACCTGATAAAATAAATTTGTCCATGTAATTCATCAAATAATTCATTAATCGCATGAATGGGAAATTTAAATTTAATAGTGACCTTATTGAGCTCCCTATAATCTGGACACATGCACCATGATCCATCCTTCTTGTGCACCAATACTAATGGAGCAGAGAAAGAACTTTGACTAGGTTGAATTATACCAGCCTCAAACATTTCTATAATCATACATTCAATTTCACTCTTTCTCGTATAAGGATATATGTAAGGCCTGATGTTTGGAGGAACACTTCCTGGAATCAAATGTATTACATGATCATGATCACAAGTAAGTGGGAGTCCTTTAGGAGTTTCAAACACCTTGGAATGATTGTCCAAGAATTTCTGGAGATCTGGAGAAATATATTATTTTAATTCTTGAACTTATAGTGAGAATAATTGTGGAATTATGCATCGTTATCCTTTCTTCAGAACCTTGGTCATGACATTATAACTTCTTATCCTTCCCAGCTTCCCTGCGGTACCTTGTAATTTGACTTCATTTCCTTCCAAAAAAAAATTTCAAGAAAATTTATTGAAAATTAAAAGCTATTGTCCCCAAATATTGTAACCATTGTACTCCTAGTACAACATTAGCACCTCCCATTTGAATGGAAAGCATTGGACTATTCAATACAAATTCCCCCATGGTTAGCTTGATATTATGGAATTTTCTAGAAAAAATTGTAGTTCCTCCATTTGCAACCATCACTTGACATTCTGGTGATGGGTATAGGAAGCAATTCAAATCCTTGGCTACACTACACTGAATAAAAATATGGGTACTAACCAAATCAATCAACATTGGTACCTTTTTCTTCTTGATATGTCCTTCTATCTTAAGAGTTTGAGGAGCAGTAATTCCTGCCAATGCATTACACGATATGGTCAAACTCATTTCTTCTTTCTCTAGGGTTGGTTCCTGGTGTATATCCTCTTCTTTTAAAGTTTCTTGTTCATTTTCTTCCTCCTCCTCAAAATATATGTAAAATAATTTCTTCTCGGCACACTTATGACCTTTAGCGTATTTTCTATCACAACTGTAGAAAAACCTTTTTTCTATTTTTTCTTCCAAATGTTGTGGTGTCAACCTTGTTGGTTGTGGAAGTATAAGAGTATCAACACTTCCATATTTATAGATGTGAGTGGTAGGCTTCCTTGTCGGCATAATTTTACATTCATTTTTTCTTGCCAACTTGATTGCCTTCTCCAATGAATCAAGTTCCCGGAGGCAAACTTCATGTTGGATGTTATCTTCTAAATTCCCTATGAAGCCATCAATCATGTGTTCCTTTGGAATATCATTTACCCTTATATTGAATTTTTTTAAGTCCTCAATGTACTCCACCACTGAACCCTTTTGTTTGAGATTTATAAATTAGATAACCAAGGTGTTGCTCTTTATATAATCATAATGTACTATCATTTCCTCTGTAAAAATAGACCAAGTGACAATTTTTTGACGAGAGAAAAGCCATCAATACCCAAATGCATTTTTTTTCTAAATATAAAGTTGCAATGCATACCTTTTGTGTGTTTTGAACATTATTGAGATCAAAATATTGCTCCATTTGTAGTATCCATGTTATGGGATCCTTACCATCAAACTTCCTCATATCAATCTTCGGAATATGGTGTGTCTTCCATCCAAAATTCAAGTTTATGAAATCATGATTAACAATTATTTTCTTCTCATCATGATTTTCCTGTACTATATTTTCTCCATTAGGAATCATTTCTTGTATCAACTTTGTCAAGCCTTCCATGTCTTATTTTATATCATTCTTCATGTCTTCCATTTTTTCTTCCATGTCTTCCATTGCATTCTTTGAACCAACCATCTTAGCTCTCACGCCTTTATTCAAAATATCCATATTAGATTTCATGCCCTTATTAAAACCATCCATATCAGCTTCCATGCCCTTCAGACCATCCATATTAGCTTCCATTCCTTTCTTCAAAACTTCCATTTCATTTTTTGTTGCTCTTTGTGAGAGAAAAATTTGGTGCACTTTCTCTTGTAATTTTTATATATCATGTTGCGCTTCTTCATATTCATGAGTCATAGTAGAGTATTCTAAGGGCTTAATGGGTGTTAAATTATTTTTAGGGGGAATTTTAGAACCCAATACTGACATCTATGCTTCAATACGCCCTTGGAATCACTTCAAACTGATTTTTCAAACAAGAATTTTGCACTTTGAAAAAACAATACACACCTTTTTCTTGATTTTCAGGAGCTCAATATTATAACTGAATTATCTCTGCAATTTTGGAAATTCAATATCAAACATATCCTCTTGTAGTAGCCCTATGAATTTTCTTTCGAATGCAATAGGTTTGACCTGATTTGGATGCTTGAAGACGATGTTATGCCCAATCTCACACAATGACCTAATTATGGATTAGTTTAGTACAGAAAAATTTTATGGAATTCCACATGTCAATGGTTCTTCCTTCAGCTCTAAATTTGTAAAAATGAAACTACATTCCATTTAATTTCAGCTTCTTTTGATAGAATCCCAATCCGATGCTCAGAGAGAGAGTTATGATAATTTTTCCAAGGTCACCTCTTTTAGATGAAATTCGGGAGCATGAAAAACGCCTAACTTCCAAAGATCATATCTCTGAAAATGTTGCAAACCAAGATGTGAAATATTTACGTGAAGTTCCTCCATATTTCGGCTTCACGTGGTAAGAATTCAAGCTTTTGAACCTTTGTATACAATTTTTTATAACTAAAATTCCATGATGGACTGTTTGGAGCAATGATACCCTAGAATCCAAAGATCTTATACCAAATGTTATGAAACCAGCTCCAAAAATAGAATAAAAGGGAGATTGAAACCTTATAAATATGCCACTTCGAGGGAGAAACCTCGTTTACATTACATAAATGAAAAATTCTTGGATTATGCCAATGAAAAAACATACTTCTATATATAGGAGTCCATGGGGTCACAATATAATCTTAGCCGACGTAACACTAATAATGTAAGGGAACAATATTAACAATATGGGGGTTACATAGATACAAAAATAACAATAAGGGGGCTACACTAACAACAATAAGGGACTACACTAGTAATATAGGGACCCAACACTTCCTGCCTCATATAGAATAACCACTAAATAATTTAAAGGATTCTTCATTACCATATAAATTTATGAAATCTTTTTTGGTCCTTCAAGTTATCATGCAACTTAAACTCTTCAAAATTTTCCCGAAGGTTTGAAGTATTTTTCCCTCTAATCAATGATAATTCTACACTACATTAGAATATTTCATTTGGATTCTGTTATATGAATTATAATGTCCAAAAGAATATTATCATCCTATTTTTCTCAATAGTCACATGATCTAATTAAATATACTATAAAGGAGAACCCAATGCATAAAGGGGACAAAGAGAAATTGTTGATACATGTGGACATCCAAGAAATGAAAAATGTATTAAACCCAAATTTCTAAAGGAATCCAATCATGAAGCTGTGCTTGACACAATTAAAGACATTTTCGATATCCAACTTAAGCATCATCCACTTTTTCTCATTATTCCTACTATAGGGGGTAACTTTATGTATAAGGACGATATTTTCCACAATTTTTCCCTTTCTCACTAAACGACCTAAGTTTTCTAAAATAATTTTAGGGAGTATACTTTTTGTTATATTATCAATGATTTTAGACCTAATTTTGGAAGACACTTTACACTATGATATCATCTTGAAACTACAAGGAATATGGAATTAAATATTTTGGGACTATACTTAAGAAATATTATTTTTTCCTTCCTCTCACGTGAAGGAATTATGAACATATTGAAAAATTCAAACGATCCACACCAACTCAAACTTAATAATATTCCAAAAATAGTTGAAAAAAATAAAGTTTAATTCATCTAATCTCGATACCTTATCAAGTTCAAAATGATTGATTATGTCCAAGATTTCCTCTTTTGATATAACCTACAGTAGAAAAGAATTTTCTTTGTTTCTTATAATACATAGATTATTTTCTTTAATAATATTTGTACTCAATCTATTTTGGCACCTAGTTTTAGTATATATGGTATCATAGGGGTTATATGCTACTTATTTGATTTTTTATTTAGATTTATTTACTTGACATTGTTACACTATTTTTCTACTTCGGCTTCTTTGTGAAACAAATTAGTGTTTATATACCTTAATTAGGGCCAAAAACTCTTGGAAGTTTAACTCAAGTTTTATTCTTCTTCCCTCGTATATCTGTAGCACTAGAAGGCTTCTTTTCCTTAATTCATTAAAGAATGAGAAACTTATTCCTATTCCCTGAGCCTTTGAGTTCCCCATAGTTTATATTTGAGGTATTGGATATCTTTATTCACTAATTGATATCAATCCCGAATCCCAACCTTTAGAGTGAGCTTCATATTTTAATATTTTATTCCTAGATGTGCACCAATGTTCCAACCCCCCACTTGCTCCAAACTTAAGAGAGAAGTTGAAGAAGGAGGGGGCTTATGGAAAAAAATTATTTAAACATAAAAGAAATAAGATGACCATAATGATCTTGTTTAATCGTATAAAAGGTGATTTTTCAAATATCTAATCCAACATAAGATATAAGAGAAGAAATAGAGATGTTACTTTTTAATTAGGAAATATATATCAATAACTGCTCTAGCTTAATGTGTCTATGGTTGAGACATATGTTCGTTCATGTTAGTTTCCCTTTTTGAACCAAAATATTTAGTAAATCAAGCAATGGAATGATGTTCTCCATTCTATATATCATTGGATCCCAAAACATCCCCACTCAACTCCCACCACTTTACTCATACTGATGAATTGTCATGTTAAATTATCTTGCTAAAATGTAATTTGAACCAAAATATTAATCCCTTAAATCCATTATGAATTTCCAAAATTCTAATTTCTGATGATAGATTATAGGCACATTAATATTTAATACATTTCAAGAGTGTTAGATGAGATGTAACTAATTAAACATTTACTCCACTAAGTCGACCTTCCATAACTAAGTCTGGTCCAGATTTATACAAGAACGCAACAGAATAAACATGTAACCATAAACACAAATATGCAGTGCAAATAACACTTCATTTCATTAATATCAAAGAACTAAAATTTTCTTAGAGACATAATAGAAATAGACTAGCTAGGTTATTGGTAGCTTATCTTTGAGAAACTATGTGGTGGCTAAAGGCCTCTAAATTGAGTTACAATGAAGCTCGAGGGCCTATTTATTATTTATAAACAATAGAGCACCCTAAACATCCAAAAACCTGACCCTAGGAGATGAAGCGCCAAAACTATGGGCCCCATTTGGGTAAATTGGTGTTTCAACTTGCCGGGGATGTAACTTTGGCATACGATCTCCGTTTTACAGGCTCAATACCTCGTTAGAAATATCTATCTGAGGAGTAAAATAATTCATGCAATAAATATATTCTCGGTCGCTCTCGTTTTTCCCAAAAGACATCGTTTAGGGCCTCAAAACGGCTCTCGATGTTCAAGACCCAAAAAATTGTCAAAAATAGTAAGTTGTGTCGAAACTAAAAAATTGAAAGAGACAATGGTTGGGCCCCAAGTGGAGTAGGTGGGTGGCCACAAATATCCACCTAGATCAAAGTGAAACTGATAAGAATCCATGTTATAGTTTTGATTTCTTTCTTCTACTTTCCTTCAATTTTTGGTCTCCTATATTTTTTTACCCTGTAATACTCGAGAAAAAATTGCACTAAGTCAACCTTTACTCCACTATTTCAACCTTCCCTAACTAAGTAAAATTGATAAGCATAAATATTAGAGTTTCAGGTTCTTTCTTCATCTTTCCTATAATTTCTTGTCTCCTTATTTTTTGACCTTGTAATACTCCATAAAATTTGAACCTTTCGATCGAGGATTACAAGCTTGAGTCCTTTGCTTGGCTTGCTTCTCTTCTAGGAATAGGATAGGATTTTATTTTATTCCTCTTATTGGTTCTCCACTATAGATAAAATGTATTATTACCCTTCAGTAGACCGAATTCAATTGTGTATTTATAGTGCTTCAAATATTCAACATAAGGTTTACTTCTCGAACTATTTGAGGACAACTTGTTAAATTGTTTGAGGTTTATTTGAAGGATTATGAGGTTGACTTGGTGTAGGAGGAGAAAATAATTTTCTTTCTTGAAACAAAGATCTGAATAAGGGTCTATCTTATAATAATAATAATAATAATAATAATAATGACTTAATCTATAATACTAGAATCATACAATGGAGGCTTTTACCTGTTGACCAATGACTCAGGCATGAAACCCATGCATTAATAATTCTACATTTTTTTACAATGAAAAATTATTTTTATTTATTTTCACATATACAATTATGAATAACAAAAATAGTTACATTCTTCAACACCATGAACCTCTTCCTCCCGAGTAATTTATTCGTGTTGTATCTGATAATTGGTTGGGGTCATGAAAAATATTTCCAATTTTATTTAGACATCTTATTTTTGCATAGAAATACCCACCTCCAACTAAGTTTCTATAATTACATCCAATTCCTATGCATGCATTAAGAAATAATTCATATGAAGCATTATAGAAATATTTTAGACAATTCAATCGTATTCAGAATTAGGTATTTACATTGCTTTATAACTCAGATGATAATGTTTTAGTTGCAACACCTACTGGTAGTGGTGAGATTATTTGTGTTGAGTTTATTTACTAAGATTGCATCAAAAAGTCCCAGATAATTTATTTCAATGTGTTTATATTTCTCTTATATAAGATCTTTCCAAATAGAGATGTCGGGATTGGGACAATAAGTTTGGGATAGAGACAAAACATACCCAAAATTTCCTCCTACACTTGACAAGACTCCTTTAGGCTATGACTACATTAGATACTCTCCACTTATGATGAATTTCAATTTTGTTGGTGAGAATGAGGCTTCTCCTCACTCTAATATACATACTTCTCAATGGATTCATCTAATTTATTGTTGCAGGCTTGACAATTCATAAAATTACACAAGCTGACTTGAACAAATTATGCAAAAACCCAACAACCATATTGAAAAATGAAATTCTTATCATAGACAACTCAAAATTCAATGATTTTCATTGCCTTTGGTTCTTTTCAAAGTAATCCAACACCTCCATGCATTAAATATTAGATATTCCTCATGGTTCCACACCCACCTACTTGGGTGAAAAGCCTAAGGGATTGGGTTGTTATCCCAGAAGTTACTTTTGTGTGACAATTCCTCAAAAACCCTATAGCTTAGGGTTTGGAGTGCCTCTCTAACTAAAATTCTCAATAACCATAACATCCAAAAATGTTTCCTTTTATTCAACCGAAACTAGTTACATTATTTAACATATCAAAGTTTTTGGGTATTTTTTTGTAATGGAAGATTAAATTCTATCACATTATTATGAGTTATCAAGTTATTGAGTGATTAGTTAATTTGTTAGGATGAATAAGTTCTAAAGTTTTTAAATATTACTTGAATATTTTTAATGCAAATTACTTCCTTATAACTCACTTATACTAATATAATGTTCTTGCTAATTCATTAAGACATTTCTCAACATCCTATATGACACATGTTAAGAGTTCCTCTCATTCGATGGATTGTTATAGGAAGTTCAACCAAATAGGAATTTTTCAGATATATCTTCATCGAGTGATGAAATTTTACGTAGGATAGAAGAAATTTACCAAACATATCATATTTCATCTACCAGGTGAAGATCAACTAGAGTTAGTAAAGTTCGAATAAAATTCCATAGACACATGGAAATTTTTTTCACTAAAGGGGGGCATTTTATTATGATGACGAGAGCATAGATGACATTGAGGCACCCTTAAGGTGCAAAAATATAGTGAAACAATGGGGACCCAAGGATCTTCCTGGAATAAACACTGGTTTTTCTGTCCATGAAATGATATAATGTATTTCCCTATTGCCATTACATGGTTTGGGGTTATTTTTAAAGGATGGAATAAAGGTATGTTAAAGATGATTAAATAAATTGATGGAGTGTGTACGACCCTATTAAAACAAAAATTATTTGGTATTATTATTCCAATATACAAAATGTATGCGAATATATGGAGTGGTCAGAAATTATATACAACTAAGAGACAATGATTAAAATAAAGGTGAAACAATGGATATTGATGGAAGGAAAAAATAAACAGGGAATTTGCAA
Source organism: Pinus albicaulis (assembly GCA_034641835.2). Taxonomy (NCBI): domain Eukaryota; kingdom Viridiplantae; phylum Streptophyta; class Pinopsida; order Pinales; family Pinaceae; genus Pinus; species Pinus albicaulis. Next base: position 535,895,023 of record CM076584.1, read on the forward strand.
TTTTTATAAATAGTAAATGATGATGAGCTCCATCATTAGGTACATTTGGAGGGTTTAATTGTCACCTTTTTTCCTTATTTAATCCCTTTTCTTGAATTTTTTTATTATATTATGCTCTTATGATGCTAGAGTAGGTGCTGATTAAGGCTAACATAGTTCGATTACCTAACATAAGGTTAAATGCAGGAAAATCATGAAGATGTGGAATTTTTTCCAGATGTTGTCATAGAGACTTGGAGTAGACAACAAGGAGATATTCTAGGGGGTTTTCTATCCTCCTTAACTCCCAAAGGCATCAAAGGGATCCTCGTGATTCGCTCCAAAAGCTCGAAATCAAAGGCAACCAAGCAATCTCAAAACCAAGTGCACTCAAAGCCATACTTCACTTGCATTCAAGTGGAATCATGACCTATTTTATAGGGAGTTGTTGGTAGCTACCCTTTAGGCTAAATAGAGCTGAGATAAAGCTTATTAGGATTCAGATTTTGGAGAAACCCATCAGGCTCTTTGTTATTGTAATTGGCTTTTCAAGACTTTCATGGATGTATTGAGACTATCTTCTTGAAATGAAATGAGTATTCATACTTTGAATTAATGATTATGTTCCAGAGATCTAGGATTGTGGGTTAGATCCCAATCCATGTGCCTCTACCATTCTTGTGTTATCATTCTTTCCTTTCATGTCATTTAGCTATTTTTGGCTTACGAATTGTTAGTTATTTTCTTGGTATCTTCATTGACTGTTTTAGTTTTCTTCAATTCGCCTTTTGCTATAGATTTAGTCTACTTCCATGAGTGGTATATTAGGTGATAAACTCCATACAGTTGTGAGTCAAGCCTCCCCCTCTCACCTCTGTGGATAGAGCTTGAGGGGGGTAGCCCTTCCCCATGGACCTTAAATTATTTTTTGTTTATATTTTATTGGAATAGATGATATTAGTTATTGTAATTCCATGAAAAATTTCAGTATGTTGCAGTAGATCTATGCTTCTAGGATTAGCATTGCTTTCTTTACAAATTAAAGTCATCTTTTCCATTTTCCTTACCATGAATTTGTCCATATTTATTGCATGAATAGGTAATTTATTGTAGGAATTAGTAGCACTGCCAAGGAGAGGTCCACTAGCACCTCCAGCCTCATCTATCATCTTCCTTTAGCTCTCTCTTTAGCAAAATCACCATCAACCATGTTCTCAGATTTTTCATTCCTACATAGTAAGAAAACCCTAGGGGGGTAAGACAGGCCTCACAAGAGGCTATGATCTTGGCCAAGGGGTGGGCCACCTCCTATTAATCTTCATCCACATTCACACCACCTTTCCTACCATTTTTCAACCTATTTTTGGCCTTAGACTTCCCTCGGCCTATTTCTTATACCAATTCAAGACTTCCTTGTAACACTACAGGAAACCTGTAGCATCTCTTGAAACATCAATTATGGGCCCCACCTTAAGCCGAAAAACCACCATGGACACCTTCTAAACCTAAAATAACCACTCATACACCTCCAACCTTTCCCCCTTGTGTTCAAGTCTTCCATCAGCCACCTTAGCACTTCCTTCTCCTAGCTGCAAAACAACACCTTTTCAAGCATAGTTAGGTCATGAATAGTTGCATGAATAAAAGCATGATAGATAGAGCATAGAGTAAGTAGAGTGTGTTTAGCCAATTTTCCCAGCTATGTGTGATTAGATTAGTTTCATTTCTATCATTTCAATTCAGAAATTTACTTCATGCAAGATACCTAGGTTGCTTTACAATTATTATCATAGTCTAATAAGTATATTTCCTTCATTACATAATAGTTAAATGTAATTAGTTACTATGGTATAATTTTGTATTTTTTGATAGTGACATGGCTTTGAATCATTGATATCCCTAGTCCTAATTCCATAGGTGTGACAGACTTCACCTAGAAACCCTAGAAGTAGAACCCTTTTGTAGAGCTCAAAAGAGGATGACATGAGTAGAATGCATCCACTATGTATATAATACTATCACCTCCAAGTTTGTACGAACTCCGGGTTGATAACGTAAAGTACGAAAACCCCTTGGAGTTGCATCATTCTTGGTGCAATACCAGGGCTCACCACTTTTTGGCGTCGTTGTCGAGGAGGTGTCTAGTAGCTTATTTGATTTTGCTTTAATATTCTTTTCTGATTTACTTTTCTCATGTTGTTTCAAAAAAAATTGAAAAGATAAAAAAATTATGATTTTCATGCCTCTTAGGAGTAGGGATGCTTAGGGAAATTTTCTACATAAAACCACCACATCACAACATAGCCACACTTCACTCTTCTTTATTGTTTGTGAGATTGAACATACCGTAGGTGAGCCTTCTAAAAAATTTGAAGAAATTATTGGGCAAGAAGAATATCTTGTTTAAACTGAGGGGCCTGCTTCACCTATCTCAACCATGGCTGACACTAAAACCCATGAAGCCTTTTCCATTAGAGAGGTAGATGGGGAAACTAATATGAAAAACATCATCCCCTCAGCTCTTCCACACTTTCATGGACATACCTCAGAAGACCCTAACACATTGATGTTTGAATTTTATGTTTTCTATAGGACCCATGAATATGCCTCATATGATCAAAAATTGAAGCTATTCCCATCCACCCTTAAGGATGCAGCCTTGCACTAGTTCGTGGGTATACATAGGAACAACATCACTACCTGGGAACAGATGCAAGAGCCCTTCAACAACAAATACAAAGACTACTATAGGTCCAAGGAAAATAAGGATGAAATATTAAGGATGAATCTAGGGCCTGATGAATCCATGGAAGAATCTGAAGAGTGATTTCAGTTAAACTATAAGAGAGCAAGTTGTACTCTTGATCTTGGATCATTTAAGATTTTTCTTCTCCAAGGGATCAAGAGGAGGTGATAGAAACCTTAAATATGTTATCAAGAGGAGATATCTACCAACTACCTTATGAAACAATCAAGACTATCTTCTAGAGCCATTCTAGGGCAGTTAGGAAGAAAGGCAGAGCTGGCCAAAGCACATCCAATACCCCTTCCTCTTCCAACTCCATCAAACATGAGATTGGAAACATGTTGTAGGACTTCAAGAGTGAAATGATGCAAACCTTTTCTTTGCAAATGGAGAGAATGCAGGTCAAAATGAAGCAAGAGGATGTAGAAAGAGCCTTGGCTATATTTTTCCCTAGATGTACCAGAAGCACCCAAGAAATGATTTTTCAGTAAGTTTCATCGAAGTTTTCTTAGACTATGAAGAGAATCATGCTAAAGACTAGTGTCCCTCCTTACCTAGACTTAAAGTTGTATATCTAGGTGGGGAAGTAGCACCAAAGAAACTCTGTTTCATCAACTAGAGAAGGGCTCAAGGCCCTAGGCGATATCAACAAGGAATCCAAGGTGCCCCTTACTCTTACTATCACAATACTAAGAGTGCACCCATGCAAGCCTGGTACACCCCCACTCCTCCATCTTGGCCTACACCTCCTACTTGGACTTACAACCCTCCATATCACTCTCATCTTGTGAACCAACCATTTCAGCAGTATGTTCCACAACAACCTTAGTGGAACAATCCATCCCAAGGGTGGAGGCCTCAGCATAATCAAGCACCTGCGATAATGCCTCCATCCCAACCTCAACCTCAGATTACTCATGTTTCTCCACCCAAGATGCCTTACATGCATAAACAACCAAATCTGAACCCAAACAATAGAGAGGCACACCAGGTTTAAAGTGGATAAACATCCCATCCAACTTATGTTATGGAGATACAGGAGATTAATCTTAGGCCAGGAAGATTACTCCTAGACAAACACCCTCCATCTCCACCTGAAGAGGTTGATGAGGAAAAGTTATAAGGTAACACTCAGATCCAACAACCTCCTTTTCCTGAGAACTTGATCATCCTATTTAGCACACCCCAGAGGAGACTGAAATTTAGGGAGATTTGAAAATTGTGCTCGCAAAGATACAACTTATCCAGGCCATTAAGGATTTCCTTATTTAAAATAGGTTCATCAAGGAAAATTTCTTCAAGAAACCTAGGAGAAAGAAGAAAGATACCCTCACCATCAAGGATAGTTGTTTGACTTAATGCCAAGGAGGTTGATCTTTCCAAAGTACCTATACCCTGGCAGTCTAGTTTTAGTTGTGTACATAGATATAATCATAGTCCCCAACACTCTGATTGATCTAGGGGCTGCCATCAATGTCATGACAAAGGAAACTATGTTGAAACTTAATCTCCAAGGGAATTTCAGGAAAACCACAACATTTATGAAAATTACAGATCGATCCATCATAACTCCAGAAGGAATTATTGAGGATATTATGGTTAGAATTTACTCTTGGGAGTATCCTATTGATTTCTTGGTTCTTCAACCAAAAACCAAGTTCAAAGGATATCCTCTCATCTTAGGGAGACCTTGGTTAGCTACTATAGATGCTTACATTAGCTATCAGGCCGGAAAAATTATTATTAAAAATGATCCCTTATCTAAATAGCTGGTATTATATCCTCTAGCATAGCCTTCCAATAATCATGATATACCTATATGGTTGGAGGATGAAGAAGAGGAGGTATATAACACTACCCCTATTTGTACCATATATTTTGTTCTTAGAGGGGGACAACTTGATGAAGATGAATTTATTGACTATGCCATTCAACACCAGTCCTCCACTAACAGTCCTCTTGAAAACCTTGGATGGAAGTGCACTTAGTCATTTAAACCTCTTAAGTCGCCAAGGTTGTTGAGTTTGGCCCATACAGATCTCAGAAACCCAATTCTAACCTTTTATATGAAGAAGAAAAGCAACTATGCCAACTTTTAAAAGAAAACATAGATGTATTTTTTTGAGATTACAAGGACATGAAAGGTGTGCATCCTTTAGTATGCAGACATCATATTTAAATCGAAGAAGGATGAAATCTTGGGCAACAAACCCAAAGAAGGATGAACCCAGCTTTGAAGGACATAGTCAAGGAAGAGCTATAGAAATTGTTGGATGCAGGTTTCATTTATCCTATATTAGACAATGAGTGGGTATCTCCTGTTTTCCTAGGCCTGAAGAAGAATGGAAAATGGCGAATTTGTGTTGATTATCAGTAACTTAACAAAGTCCTTAGCAACGACAATTTCCCTTTGACCTTTATAGACCATGTCCTGGATAGCCTTATAGGGAAGAAGTTCTTTTGCTTATTAGATGGATTTAGTGGGTACAATCATATTTGAATCAGCGTTGAAGACTAGGATAAGACTAATTTCACCTGTTGTTGGGGTACCTTCTCTTACATACTCCTACCCTTTCGGTTGTGTAATCTCCCAACTACCTTCCAAAGAGATTTCCTGAGCATTTTCTCTGAGCTAGTCCATGACTCTATTGAAATCTACATGGTTGATTTCACACCATATGGGGATGACTTCCAGGAAAATCTCTCTAATTTAGGTAAAGTAATGAGAAGGTGCACTGATATGCATCTCTCCCTCAGCCTAGAAAAGTGTGAATTTCTAAAGAGAGTAGGAGTTTTATTAGGACACTCAATCTCCGAAGTGAGAATATAGGTGCACCCGAGAAAAGACACTATTATCAAAAGGGTACCTACTCCTAGAAAGTGGAGAGATGGCAGGAATTTCTTAGGGTTTACTGATTATTATGGAATATTCATCATAGATTTTACTAAGATGGATTCACCACTATTTAATTTATTGGCCAAAAATTATGAGTTTATTTGGTTTGTTCCTTGTGAAGAGGCTTTTGAGCTCATTAATGGAAAGTTGACTACTTCCCCATTCTCTGAGGTCTAAATTGGACCCTACCTTTCCACATCCTCATAGATGCATCCAAAAAATATGTGGGGGCAACATTAGGGAAATTAGAAGATAAATTAACTTATGCAATCTATTTCACGAGCAATAACTTGTCTAAGGATGAGCTAAATTATATTTTTACAGAGAAGGAGATGTTAGCCATTTTCCATGCTTTAAACAAATTTATACATTATGTAACTAGGTATCAGACCTTTGTCCACACTGACCATGCAACCATCAAATATTTAATGAAAAAGCCATATGTTAATGTTAGGATAATTAGATGGTTGTTACTTTTATAGCAGTTTGACCTAACTATTGTTGATAAACCTAGAAAGGAGAATGTTGCTGCAATTTTTTTTATCGAAGTTATCCCTATCTGTAGGTATAGAAGGAATGGTGGATGAGAAGCTTACCATGGTTTGATGAAATAACTAACTACTTGGTTGGGATAACAAGATACCATTTTACATTGAACATTTCAGGAAAACCAAGAAGAATCATGAAAATCCAAAACATGGGTTTTGTGCAAAATGGACCAAATTACATTTACCTAATGAAATTTTCCCAAATTCCATCGTGATTTAGAGAAACTCAAGGTTATTCAAAGGAAATATTTCTATATTTTATGTTGTGGCCATTTTCCAAATTTCCCTATTTGTAATTACCAGATTCAACTTGGGCCAGTTGAATCATGATGGAAAGATATTTTAGATCTCATCTCGTATATTGATATTTTGTAATCAATTTATTTCCCTTTGTTTTCTATGTATTTAAAAGGAAACAAATCAGAGAGAAGTGATATATAACACATGTAGGATTGGCTATGCAAGGAATGGAGATCTGTAACAGAACATTTCATTAAGTTAATGAAGTTTATCTTTATGTCCTTCTTGTGAGTTCATGAATACATCGCAGCCCTTATCAGGGTGTTGGGTCCACTCTCCTCACGAGGTGTTGTGAGATTTCTGTGTGTGTTAATTGCATTTCCTATTTTATGTATATATCTTAATTTTTGTGACAGAAGATGTACTTTTTGAAATCCTTATTTTCTATGAATTTATTGCAAGTTTTACAATTCATTGTTGTTAAAGTGATTTATTGATTTACTTAGTTCATCAAATCCACGATTAATACAAAATTGTGCTATAATCATCTGCATATATTTTTTGCATTAGCCTTGCAATAAACAACACACCTGGATTGATATATAATGTGGGAAAGGGTTTGAATAGTCATTCATACTTGGACATCAATATTTTGGCGATGTTGCCAGGGAGGCTATCAAAGGAGCAAGAACACAATTTGTATTGATCTAAGGATCAATATCTCATCCTAGGGAGGGAAATGCTACCCTGCTCTAGGTCGTGAGTGTATTTGTTCTATTTCTTTTCTTTTTCATTGATTTCCTAGGGATGAATCTCTAGTAATGGGGATGGAAATGTGACCCTGTTCTAGGTCCTAATTGTTATTTGTTGTTGTATCTTTCCACTTGGTTGATTTCTAAGGAACCAATCTCTCGTCCTAGGGAGGGAAGTGTTACCCTCCTCCAGGTCCTTTGTGTTAGCTAATTTTATTTTCTTTTTCTTTTACTTTCTTAGGGACCAATCTCTTGTCCTAGGGAGGGAATTTCTCTTGCCCTACTTCAGGTCCCGAGCTTAATATTTCTTGATTTTACTTCTTTATTTCCTTGTTTTTTTTAAACACCCAATATCTCGTCCTAGGGAGGGAAGTTTCACCCTGCTCTAGGTCCCAAGGTTTAATAATTTCTTGAATGTTTTCCTTCCTCCATTTGTATCAACAGAGATCTAAACAAAAAGGTAGAGGAAGACCCCAAAAACTCATGAGATGAGGTCAAGGAAGAATGCATCAACATAATCTAGAACCTAGTCAAGGAACTTCACGATGTGACAAATTTGGGAAATCAAAACTATATTGAAGGTTGGTTTCACTCTGTTGTTTGTTTTCAACATCACTTCACACTTTAGCAACTGTTGGCACCATCCTTAACAGGGAAGATGGTCTCTAATACCCATGTATTTATTAACGTACCTTTTTCAGATATGGTTATGTGCATACTTGAGGCCTTATTTTGAAAATTGCTTCATTGGAAGTACTCTTATATGTAAGTATACTTTATTTTTCGAATTATAATAGTTTAGTGTATAAAATTGAATAAATAAAGAGATAAATAAATAAATTTATTTATATGTAAAAATAGTTATTTTTGTTGCAACACACTGTGAAAATTAACATCGGCGATCAATATTTGAATTTATTTATGTATTTATATGTATTGAAAATAAATTTTCTACAAACACTCATATTCATTTTGATCACCTTCTTGGAAAAATACCTTGATTATCATATCTTATGGCTTATGGGCTTGATGAAAATTATGCAAAAAAAGTTTGGACAGTCATGTTTTGAGGGACCAAATGGGAATATTTTCAGAACCTCTTTCTATCCTACGTAGACCTTTATGTCTACTTTATAACCCAATTTGAATCATTCAATTTTGATTTAAAAGGTTATGACCAAAACGTTGACATGATGTCTACAAGGCACTTGAGGAACAAAGTTGGGACAACCATTTTTGGAGGCGTAAATGACTAGATTTTGGAAACCTATTTCTATGGTATATTCCCCTATGAATATAGTTTATAAATAAATTTGAATCACTTTATTTTGATATTTTATGAGAAATTTCTGACCACAATATTGGTGTATAACATAAATCAACATTCTTAAAACTGTGTTTCTCCGATAGTTCACTAGTGTATTTGACCCATAAATTCTTCTTTGCTTCAAATCCTATCACTATTGGGAATACATACATGAATATAATTAAATCTCCAATTTAATTAGTTCAATACATCATTAAATAAAAAATGTATGCTTTAAATATCAACTGTTAGTCTAAGATGGGAAATTGAAAATGGCTTTGTTATGCAGGTTGTTGTAAGTAAATTTGATGTATCATATCATGGAAATTTTAAGACATGTTTATATTAGTGATATCTCTTTGAAATTGCTTTCATTTGGATTTAGAATCACTCAAATGGGATGAAAAAATAATAATTTATGATTAAAATACTGTTGGTTAGTATGGTTGACCACTGCTCTCCCGCGGGTGACAAATAAATTTTGTTTTATTTATCCTTATGTGAATTTTTTTGCAAAGTAACTAATTATTATTTTTTTGGATACGTCTTGTATTAAGAGAGCCCGATCGCCTCTCTTCTCCCATTATTTCATGTTTTATTATAGGTAGATGCTCAGTCTTTTTGCAAGTCCCAAGAGAATAAATGAGGTCAATTTAGGAACAAGTTATTCTTGAAGACAATGATAATGAAATAAAAACATTCTCAAAGACGTTTCCTCACACAGAGAAAACAACATGAATAGTTTTCATCACTTAACGGATTTATAATATGAGAAATGGGGAATTGATTTTCATTTGAAGATCCAAGTCATTTCTGAAAAACAATTTTTCCATTCATTCACCATTGACAGACTGATGATTCCCTAAGCAAACAACATTGTTGCAACCAAAATCACAACCATTATATTTTGAGTTAATTATTTATTTATTGGTTTTGAATAAAGAGTTGTTTCTTTTCTGATTTCTCTTATATTTTTATGCTTTAGGTATTGTTTACTTCAAAGTCACATTTTTTTTGTTTTGTTCTTAAAATAAAATAATTGAGTTCTGAAATATCCAACGCTATTACTCCTCTGGTGATGTTACTCCTGAAAATTTTCTAAGCATCTAGTGTTGTTACTCCTTCAGTGTTCTTACTCCTCCGGTGATGCTACTCCAAAAAATCTTCTAACTGTTCAGTGTTGTTACTCCTTTGGTGTTGTTACCCCTCCAGTCTTGTTACTCTAAAAAAATTTCTTAAGTATCTGGTGTTGTAACTCCTCGGATGTTGTTATTCCCGAAAATTTTTGAAGTGTCTGGTGTTGTTACTCCTCCGGTACTGTTACTCCAAAAAAAAATTCTTAAGTGTCTGGTGTTCTTACTCCTTTGATGTTGTTACTCCAGAAAATTTTCTAAGTATCCAATGATGTTACTCCTTTAGTGTTGTTACTCCTCCGATGATGTTACTCCAAAAAAATTTCTAAGTATCTGGTGCTATTAGTCCTCTGATGTTGTTACTCTAGGAAATTTTTTGAAGTGTCTAGAATTTTTATTCATTCGGTGATGTTACTCCTCTAATGTTGTTACTCCTCTGGTGTTTTTACTCCATGGTAATATATTTATAAGTACTTGACGGTGTTACTCCTCCAATCTCGTTATTCCATCAAGGTAAGTCGTCAAGTACGTCCTTGACCAACTCTATATATTTATTTGGTATTTTACCTATGACATAAGCAACCACGACCAATGAGAGTCATACTTTAGTTGGGGGGGAGGTCCTGTATTTAATAATAAGGATGATTATTATGTTTGTCTTGTCAGGAACGATTCACTCTTAATTCCTCATTATTTTGTAAATTTACTAATCCTCCTTCATGTAACCTTCCTGACATCATTTTTTTCCCCTTTCCCTGTTATTACCTAATTCATGGTTGTTGTTACCTCAATCACAACTATTGTTGTTGGCCAATTTTCATTTTGGATTCAACATGTGTAGATATTTCATATTTGTTTTTCTCTTTGGTGAATTAGAAATAATTTTAATGGTCCAGTCCCTCTTTGACAAAATGATTGGGTATTCAATTTATCTTTGTTTATCTATAAACATAACCTTATTTGGAAGAAATAATTATGAAAACATGATTTCATCATGCGATCCTTCAACTTTCCTAATTGCTCTAGTCCCCGATCTTGTAAAATTTATGATAATGACAACATAATTGTATTTAAATCTTTCTGTCACTATCTAATGAATTGTTCCTTAGCCTCAATATTAGTAATGAAAAATATATTTACCAAAATTCATTCGCATTTTATTAGTGTTTGAGAAGCAAAACTATAAAATTTGAAAATAGTTACTGCGCAACTTTTTACGCCATCTCTAGCTCTTAAGGAGTTGACCTTCCACCCCATCTATTAAGTAATATTCTATTGATTAAAAATAACCATAGTTGAATTTTAAACATAAATATTCAAGTATAGGATAGGAGATCTCATCATGAGCCAACCTACCATGATCATAGGTCCTAATAATGTGACATTACCACTAGTCACCAAGCCAAGGTAATGGCCTTTGGTCCTAAAACTAATGGACAAGAGGTCTCATCACAAGCTGAATTTTTCACTTTTAATAGATCTCGTGAATGGAATTGTTATTAGCTGGCTACCATGCCAGAACAATGATCTTAATATGACATCTAAGTAAATTTAAAGGCTTTTGTAACTATGTACATATTTCTAATTGATGGGACACTGACGTCTCAATGGATTGAAAAGGCATCCCTGTCAAGGCTATGGGTGTTTGCTAGCAGCAATGGATATGCCTATATATGGAAGTTAATTTAATACTATAATATACTTGGTTACATTGTTTTTTCAAATGTAATTTCCGATAAAGCTAACTGTTGCATACAAAATATTTTCCAGAACTCATGGTTCATGGGATAATATTTAATCATTTTTTACATGATGGTGGTTATGGTTTATATTTATTATTGAGTTACAAATATTTACTTTACATGCCAGGGATGAAACTTTTAGGATATTTTATATTTGACATTTTGTATCATCTAATCTATCAGTCATCTATTCTACAAGAATCATATATTTAACCAAAGATAATTGTTTTGCCCAATCCGTCGCCATTTACTCATAGCTTAATAACGCCTCTACTATTCTGAGGTAGAATAATGTGGCGTAGTTCTCATTTTGAATCCCAGGTCATTGGACAAGACTTGAGAAGCAAATATTGAGATAAATAATTCTCATAATTTTTATGCTCATAACAACCAAAGATTATGGGTATAGGGAATGGATATTTTCTCTTCATATCCATTATTATACCATGCCATTCAAAATATGATTATGTCATGTTTATATGTAATGAGGTAATTGAGGTGATGAATTACTGATCAAGGATACTCATGAGATGTTTTATAAATGACATGGAAACTAATTAGTTTGGTGGAAGGAAACCCTGCTACACTTTCTGATTACTTTTTTCATCTTGCATGGCTTCCACCTTCCACATCACTTTCAACATTAACTCAGCCTACATCAACATCAACATCAACAAATGTCAATCCATAAATTCCATTCCACATTTTTAATGAGGTAAAAATTGAGGTAAAATGGAAAAAAAAAATTTAATTTTTAAAATATTAGGAGAATTTCATGAAAAACCATTGAGCATTATTCACTCATATCTTTCAACCATTATTTCCCCTTCTTTTTCACTATCCATTTTTCATAGACACGCAATCTTTTAGTTTTGGGGAGTATTACTTTCATTATCATGAAAATTTCATTAATATTCTTTATCATCCATGGATATCCTTATTCATTCTCAAAATATCTCTTATTCCACGTCGTTATACACCAAAGAAATATTTCAGCCATGATTGTAGCAACCACTTCAATTTGTTTTCTAGTGTAGCATGAGGGCACGCTAATTCTCAAGTTTGGGGGAAGGGTTGCTATGCACGACGAATGATTTCTCATTTCTTCCTCATTTAAGGTATACAAATGTCAAATTTATTTGTGTATATCCTTGAAACTATCAAGTAGATTCTTGTGATTTTTGGACAACAAGGAGGTATCATTAAACAACTGGATTCTTGTGATTTTTGGACCATAAAAAGGTATCATTAAACACAATAAATTTTCAAGCTAAACCAATTTGTAAATTCCAAAAAATCCTTCATTATTACCTACAACGATTTTGCTAACATATTGAATTCCGTTCATTGCATTGATTTGATTTTTGGATTGGAGAAGCATTGATATAGTATAAATATTCTTACAAAATTTCAACAAAATCTGGCTTTTAATGAAGTTTTTTTTTACTTGTATCATACTTTGTTGCAAATTCATATACATATGGTTGAAAGTATACATGAAAACTGTTTTAAGGAAGCATTGGGGGAAGAATCCTTCGCTTGCATCAATATCATGCATTGGGGTAAGCATTTTGATTATTGTATTAAAACTTAGATAACACAAAGGCATTAGGCTGCATGATGACATGCAACATGTTTAGTTTGAGGGTGATGTTGGGCCACTAATTTTTATTATTATGACCACTTCTTAACATCCATTTCATTAATTTATAATGTTCTTTTATCACATTATTTATCATAATTTATGATATAATTCCATTTCATAAGTATTTATGCTCTTTTGGATAAGTAATACTTGTTCTCCTTTATTTTAATAAATTAATGATTATTATGTATGATTTTTCCAATTATGGTTTCTTAATGAATTCATTGTAACATCACTCATTATATTAGCCTCCAAGATCTTTTGCATATTGCATATTTGATCTTCAACTGATAATTAAATATTTTGTGTTGAACGTTTGGGCAAACAAAAAAGAATCCTAAAAATACGAAACATGGGATTCTGCCAAATGGACCAAATTAGTTTTACAGCACGCAATTTTTCCAAAATCCATCTTGATTTAGATAATATCAAGGTCATTCAAATGACATATTCACACATTTTCTATTGTGGCCATTTTCCAAATTTCCCCAGTTGTAATTACTAGATTCGAGTTGTGCCAACTGAAACATGATGAAAGCATATTTCAGGTCTCATCTTTCTTATTGAGATTTTGTAATTAGTTTATTTCCATTTGTTCACTACTACATTTGGCAGAAATTCCGACACCTGTTTCCGACGCTTTTGACCAAATGTTGGAAATTTTCCAAAAATTTTTCCATCTCGCCCGAAACCGTCGCTATACCGACGTCTATAGAAAAGTGTCGCAATACCGACACTTAAACTAGTGTCGCAATTACGACGTTTAAAGGAAGACGTCGCAATTGCGACACCATGGCCCAAAGCGTCGCTATTGAGACGACTCTAAACGTCGCAACGGCGACACAATGTCTAGGTGTCGCCATTGCGACGTGTGGAGGCACCGTCCTAATAGCGACGCCTTTTCCGCCGTCGGTATAGCGACAGTTATTTTCGCGCTACATAAAAATACCAAACTTATATGGGCCCTACATAAAAATTCGAAACTTATATGCGCGCTACATAAAAATGTTTCGTATTTGTTGCAATAGCTACGTTTGATATCACACGCACATTCGCTCTCTGCTCTTGCAGAACAGCATTTGCCCTCAGCATTCACCCTCAGCGTTCGCCCTCAGCTCTTGCAGAACAGCATTTGCCCTCAGCATTCGCCCTCAGCGTTCGCCCTCAGCTCTTGCAGAACAGCATTCGCCCTCAGCTCTTGCAAAATGGTAAGTTCTTACTGCAGGCCCTTCCTCCTATAGTAGGGTCGACTCTATTTGGGTTTTTTTGGTCAATTCCATTGGATTGTGTTAGGCTGTAGGGTTCTCTCTAGATGTCAAGAATCAAGATTCAATACCCTCTATTATCTTCATCACCCAATACAAGATTTAAATTTTTCCCAAAGAAACGCTTATTAATTTGGCAGCCATTATTTCTCCCTGCTTTAAAAACCCTATATTTAAATGAAAACAAGCATTGCATTTCAACTACAAAAATCTATTAGTGTTCAAATGTACATGTGTGCTACATTAACGTCTGATATCACGTGCGCATTCGCCCTCCACTCTTGCAGAACAACATTCGCCCTCAGTGGCCCGCCTCTCGCCCCTTGCAATACATTCGCCTTCAAAGATTCATTCGAGCCTTCCGTGGCAGCGGCGCATTCGCCCTCGCATTCGCCCGAGCTCTTGGCACGAACATTCGCCCGGATTCGCCCCTCGCCCTTCGTAACAAAGACTCCGCCCGCATTCGCCCCCCCGCCCCGCAGGCATCGGGGGCCCTTTGCCCCCGCATTCGCCCCCCCCCCCCGTTCACCGTCCCCGCCGCCTTTCCCCGCCCCCCCCCGCAACAACATTCGCCCTTAGCTCTTGTAAAATGGTAAGTTCTTACTGCAGGCCCTTCCTCCTATAGTAGGGTTGACTCTATTTGGGTTTTTTTGGTCAATTCCATTGGATTGTGTTAGGCTGTAGGGTTCTCTCTAGATGTCAAGAATCAAGATTCAATACCCTCTATTATCTTCATCACCCAATACAAGATTTAAATTTTCCCCAAAGAAACGCTTATTAATTTGGCAGCCATTATTTCTCCCTGCTTTAAAAACCCTACATTTAAATGAAAACAAGCATTGCATTTCAACTACAAAAATCTATTAGTGCTCAAATGTACATGTGTGCATCACTTGTGTAGGGTATTCCTTTTCCACTTTCACATTATCCAAGAATGTGTGCAGTATAGTTCATATTTTTTGTGATTTAGATTGCCTTGAAAAAGGAAAGGTAAATTATTTTCCATGGAAAAAGAAGGTTTTCCATTTTTATAGGTTGTTTGGACTTACGTGGAAAAATTTATGGTATGCCTTTCATATTATGTAGTTTAAATTTGAATTAACAGATTATTCTACATGAAAATATAATTACCTATGTGATGTCCTTCATCACTAATTAAAATTATAGGTTTCAATTTCCTAGACTCTAACTCATCTGATGCTAAATTCTAGGTTCTCATTGGTGGATCACTCTTCCATTGATTTCCTTTCCCTCTGGATCTTGTCATACTTTAAAAGTCATCAATGATACATATATTATTTCAGGTATCCCAAAAGGCTTTATAGTAGAACATATTGTGAAGTTTTTTTGACACTTGAGGATTCTTTTTAGAACTACAACGTGGTCTATGCTATCGCGTTATATACCAAGCAACTTGTCCTTAATAACCACACTATGAGGTAGGTTCAACCAGTTTGAACTTGTTGGGACATAGCATATGAAGTTGTGTGATGAGTCCATATCACAAGTCTATTATGGTGAAAAAAGTGAAGACATGTAATGATAGTTATTATGTTAACATTACTAGAAACATTTTCGAAATTATCCATGCTATCAAGATGTCAAAATTCCAGGCATTAGGTGTCAATACTCGTAGCTAATAGATAAGAATAATAATATAAAAAAATCACAACTTTATTCTTGAAATATGATTGTTACACATTGGTAACCTAGTTCATGAGTTACTATCACCCAAATATTGAAAAACAAACTTAAAATATAAATTAAACCAACATGAGAATCCAACTAAGGGTTTCTCGACAAAATCATGCCACAACCTGGCATTTTGAAACCCAAATTTGAATCCATCATAAGTAATACAATGCAAACTCAGATGGATTTTCAATGCATGTTTGCATGCTACACTTATTCTCTGTCTAGATATCATTTTTTAAATGGAACCATTAGTCAAGCCCACAGTCCTTTTTATGTGAAAAATTTCAGCCCTATTTGAGCTCTTTTTTGCTCCACCACCTCCATAAACCAGTGTTACACGGGGTCTCGCCCCCCCACCTAGGGGTCTAGATTCCTCGCCCCCTCGCGCTCCGGGGTCTTGGGGACTTCTAGGGGATGTTTCCCTCACGCCCCCTCACGTCCCCTCACCGCCCCTTTTAGTTTATGGTTTTGTGTTAAAAGTTGATGTGCCACTTAGCATATTTGAGAATCCAAGTGATTCTGATTCAGATGGTGACATGGTTGATCTTGATATATTTGTGCAGAAGTTGGATGCAGAGACTAGTGGGGCATTAACTTGAGCATTTATGCTCATTTATCATTATGATGATATCATTTGATATTCATATGTTATGTTTTATGTTTTATGTTTTAGACATAACTTATTTGCGTTTAAGTTTTATGTTTCAGACTTGAGTTGTAAACTTTAGTTTAAACTCTATTTTGAATCTTGATATAATATGTCATATGATATCTTAAACTTTATTTTCATTGTACATTGTTAGTAGTTACATTAATGATTATATAGTTACAAACTTACAAACTTACATGCATGATTGTATGATGCATGTTTTAACTTTTAACTTTTAAATTTGTTTCAATTATATGATTCATCATTCATCGATTTGTAATTTTATCATTTATGATTTATCTTTCATGATGCAAGTGTATGATGACTGTATATACATTCCTTGCAAAAATATAGTTACATTTAAATATTAAATTTTATAATTTTTATGACCCCGACGTCCCCCCACGTTTCCTGAAAATTGGTAGGGAGCTTTTGCATAGGCCGCTCCCGCGCTCCCTCGTCCCCTCGCTCCCACCTCCTGGGGACTTGGTGGAACATTGCCATAAACATATGCAAACATATATCATGATCTTGGAATTCCATTACATATGTATGTGCCAATGTTCCATAATCTTTCCCCATCATCAATTTAAGAAATTTCCATTGAATATCAAATTATGGAGGGGGGGAACTTTTTGCTGCAACATTTGGCTCAAAATCAGGGACCATCTCCGTATGAGGTGAATGAGAACTATAGATATTTGAAGAATTATATTAGTGCCTTTTCCTCTGGCCATGGAGTCATATACAGTCATCCATCACAAAAATTTGTCTTTGTTCATTCTCACCTTGAAAGTTGCAAAAATCATGCCCTAATTGAAACGACACTAAATTTGAAAGATATAATAAAAATGCAAGCTAGAAGTGCCCTATTAATACAAAGGGAAAACCTTCCTACCTACCCTAACTGAGATAAATTTTGATTGAATAGGAAACATGATATTTCCTATAGAGTTGATCCAACAACTTGTTAAATGTATGGGACTAAATAATGCATTTGATTTCCAGGGAAACATGCGCATGAAGAGAAAAAGTGCAGAATTAATGGAAAATCCATACATGCCACTTATAAAAACTACACCGAAAGGTCAAAAAATACTTAAGGCTTTAACTTAATTTGAATCCAAAAATGACAAAACAGGATTAGTGAAAACACGAGAGTGGTGTGGGTGAACAACATAAATAAAAAGTGAAGATACCTTTCCCCAAGATGCCTTTGTTACTGTTGTATGAAAACATGTTTTCCTTTCCCTTTATACATGCAAGTGAATGCATTATAGGTATGGTGTTTTCCCAGAATAGGAGAAGCCTACTTAAATATATCATTTGTGGATTGAATGTTTGGGTGCCTTAATGTGCAATGACATGTTTCTAGGACTGAATTCAATGCAAGGCATATTTGAAACTCTAACTCTGTCTTCCAGTGTCTTATTAGAAATTATTTCAGTTTTCATTTTGTGTTTTCAAGTTAGATATTGTTTTCAAGTTTTTACATTTATAATTTTATTGCAATGTAGCAGACTGATCAGAGCAGTGCAGGAACAACCCCGAGACAGGATGATCGCGGAAAGAGGCCAGCGGAAGAACATGTAAAGTGCCAGCATTGCTCTATCTTTAGGTATTTTAGTTATTTACATAATTGAAATAATATTATTTTTGTTCAAATATGCAGACACCTAGCCATGGTACGCCTGATGATTCCCTCTTTGAGGAAGAGCTTTTTTCATCCCTATCTCCAGTGTTGTTGTTGCAAAAAAAGGCACGAGATGCAACGTCGGAATTTAATGCTTTGATAGATGCGCCTCAAACACCTGAAACAGAATAGAGGATACAACATCTTATGAGGCAGCTAAATAGATATCAGGTAATAATAAAAAGTCAAAAGGATATTTTTTTTGTTCTGCATGAGATGAATTGTGATAGTTTGATTTTTAATTTTTACATTGACTAAACTAACAAAAAGTTCTTTTGTATGTAGCGTCTTCTGGAATTTGCTGAACCCGGTGTTGGTGGTAGTGGGACACAAGGGTAAGAGATTGCCCAACAACCCTCTCGTACACCTTCTACTCCTTTAGGTGCTAGCCAAGAAACACACCCTGCCCAAGCTGACACCCAGCCAACTGCTGAACGTGTTGGCAATGATGAGGCTGATATGGCCAACTACATTATTGCGTTTCCTGAAGCTACACGTGTCAGCTCCACAGGGACCATTAATGGCACGTTGTTGGTGAACGATGAAGGTGTCCCTATAAAGCATGTACAACTCCTAGGTAAATTTTAATATTTTAAATATTTCATGTACTTTATCTAAAACATATTTATCATGATTTTTATTTTTAAATTAATGATAATATCTTCTTCTTTTTTTGGTTTTATTCTGTGTAGGAAACAATGAGTTCTACAGGATTCCGGAGAGCCATGCGTTGGTAATTTTTGGCCCAACCATACGTACAGGGTGGAATTCCCAGAATTCCAACCTGAAAAAAGAACTTTTAGATTATCTAGAAGCCCTTTTTGGGGTCGGCACATTTGACAGAAAAGCGGTGGCTCAGGTAGCCGGCAAATATTTGAAATATACCAGGGACACCTA